>CM073769.1:123449459-123769230 GCA_037158775.1 Hetaerina titia
TTAGTTATTTGCATGATGCCAAATTCAAAATCTTCTCCCTTATGTTATTACAATTCTCTAAAATAAAATATCTAGTGACATTTCATCGCTTACCGAAGTATAAGTGATCTTATTCGCTAAAATAATAGTAAATAAGATCAAACATACAGAATTCATATCTCTGGTTGTTTTCTTATTTGCTTGTGATAAAATGAAAACGATATAGGCAGTGACACACAATGATTCCCTGACTTTTGGAGGAATCCTCCTTTCCGTCTTTTTCCTTGACACTATATATACACGTAAGTATAGACTCCCGTAGAACGTACAACATAGATGCAACAACAATCCTATCAAATGAACTAGAGTCGCTATTCACCGAAAATTACAGCTCAAAATGTTTACTTGATGTTATCTTTTAAAAGGCGTAAGGCAGTTAGGTTTCTTCCGTCAAATTCCTCTTAACCTTGAAGTTGCATTTTTGAACCTCTTAAACCTTGTATTTTAACGTCTTTCGTTTCAGTGAGACAGTTTGAAGATAAATCTATCAATTTGGAAACGTAAATTTGAAACCTAAAATAGTGATGATTACAGAGAGCGGATATAATGAACATATTTATTTGAAATAAAATTGAAATAAGTATTCCAAAGAATATTTGGCAAAGTCCCCTAATGAGGAAATCCTCAACATAAAGCGAGAGTGGAAAACTCTTAACAGGAAGATCTAAAAACTCGCAAAGTGATCAGGCGTATAACAAGTTCCGAGAAGTTTGGTGAAAACCGCTTTGGGGTGGGAATTGGAGGGGAGGCTGGGATGAGAAAACCTGAGACACTTCCTCCTCGAGTCAATTTCGAAAATATACCGATAAAAGCTTCTTTATGAAAGTGGAAATATTAGCGGGGGACGGAAAATGTCGCCAAACAAAATGAAATCAAACTGCGCATTAGCTCGAAGCGTCTTGTCCAACTCGCGAAGAGCCGATGAGAAAACAGCCCTTCGTCGAATACAAATGGTCGCCGCTAGCGGGCAGTGGTGGGTGGGGTGACTAGGAGAGAGTCGGGGAGCATGAAAAGGACGGGTGTGGGGCGGGAAGATGGGTTCAGGAGTGTGGAGGGCGAAGGTGGAAGTGGGAAGGAAGAAGGGCCTGCACAGAGGAGAGGAAGGGGTTTCCCTCGGGGAGAAGTGAAGATTGACGTAAACCAAGATTGAGGTTGAAGTGAAGTAAGCGAAAAATAGCACTCTGCTCTTAAAAACAAGCCATTCGTTTCGTTGCCCTCCGCCGCAAGCGTAAGGGGTGCATCAGGGCATTTGGCGGCGCAAAGTTTATTTATCTCAATAATGGTGTGATTCTTCCCACGGAGATAAATGATGGCAGCGTGACTCCCCGAGTTTTCATTCCCAATTCGGTATGAGCCTATGGCTCGCTAGAGATAGGCAAAAAGTACGTACTTCGACGCTCTTCGCCCATGTTGGAAATGATTTTACCAAGGGAGTATCTTCGGACGATAAAACGGAGATCTCTGTTTATCCGCTTCAATTCAATTTTCATCTTTTATTGAGACAGCCAACTTTATGTCCCAGCCAGACGCCTCTCACCTAATAAAATTTGTAATTTGCTTTTTAGATTTCCGAGGATCGATTTTATACCTCTCCAAACGGATATCATTCATGCTGTTAATATCCGAATTATCCCTACATAATTTCAAGCGCATGCACCTTTGATTAAGAAAATACAGACAGCGCAACCAGCCATTTTTTTATACTTTCACTTCAATCGAAATTAACTAAAATTCGGATCAACGTGCGAAACATTGGAGCAACTGGAGGAAATTTTCATCGTAAATTAAGCATTATTGGACCCTCATGTAAACGGCATTTTAATAAATAGGTCGTATCTTTCCGATCAGGGGGAATGTATTGCAATTTGCTTAATTGGTGTAATTTCAATTATATACCCTTTCATTTACGTTATAGGATGAACACTTAGACTCCAGGATAAAATTACCATAAAAGAAAATTTGAAGTCATTAAGAATCGAAACTCATTTAAACCATTTCAAATTACTCCTATAAATTCTTAATTTGGCAAGACATATCTGCTCTACTCAAATGTTTTTCAAAAGTATTTTGGAATTTGAAAGTTAAAGTTATGCACTATTAAATAATAAATTGATTTTGGTAATTTATCGTTCAAAATCAATTTATTATCATTCACTATCAATAATATACAGCAAGGTGGTGGTGACAAAGAAATAGATTATTTGAATATTGCCGATTTTTTGGCCATTATATTTTTTTTATTAATTGCCTATAAATTTGGTTAAGATTTTTTTTAATTTCTTTTAACTTTAACTCCCCCATTTCGTAACCGAAGGTTAACTAGAATTTGGCCTTTAGTAGTTAACTCTGTTTATTCATTGACTGATGATTTTTTTCTTTTATTCTAAGGATTTACGACATGTGTATAAAAGCCTTTCATACCACTACTTGGCACTGTGTACATAAATATTTCTAGGACTTTATATTTTTTGCCAATTTAAATTACAGGTGCTATACTCATAGAATTTTCACCAACCATGTGAATAATTCTTCCGAGGTTGAAAGAAGTAATACTTGTCGTATTAGATATTTACCATCCTTATTAACAATAGTGTCAGTCTTTTGTGCATCCTCGGGTATTGGTTTTTTTCACAAAACCTTGATCCGTTGCAAACTCGGATATTTGATTGTTAATCTTGCCTGACCCGATTTTTTAACCAATCAATTTCATCCCGAACATTTAATTGAAACAGATTTTTGGAAAACAATTAAAATCCGGTTTCTGGCTTAGAAGATTACAGTAGAATTAAACGCCAGGTGAATTGACGTGAGCATGGAAATGCGACGGGGTGTCCCGAATCCCTGCTCCCTCCCCCCACCCCCACCCCTTGTGATGCCCGTTCGTTTCATTTACGGCAGCAAAGAAACCAAAAAAATAAAACGCTTCCCTGCCATTGTTTCCGTCCACTCACGCATCAACCGTCGTTTCTATGAGCACATAATCGGTCCAACCGATGGATGCATCTCTCTCTCTTTCCCTCACTCATCCCCCGCCTCCTCCCTCTGTGGCCAGAGCGCGTTGTCCCGTCATGCGGCCCACTCGCGGGTCCTGCGGGTATTGAACCCGGTTACACGCTCCGACCCCCTCCCCCTAGCGTTTTCAATTACCAGCCCAGGCTTCCAAACCCTATCCCCCACTAACACAGCCAACCGCCATTCCGTCGACTGCCAACCCAGAGCCTCGTGCCTCCTCCTCCATAACATGGTTCACCCTTCCTCCCCCTTTTCCCTTAATAAACCCTTCTACCGTGCATCCCACCCTTATACCTCCCCCTTTCCCACGCCTCCCCTCCCCTTCACAACCCTTACACACCACACCTCCGATCCTCCTTCTACTCTTGCAATTTCATAACAGTCTCCACCTCTCCCCGCCCATTCCCATCTCCCTGACTCCCCCGACTCTCTTTTTAAGCGCAGCGGCCATTTTGATTCCCGTCCCCCTTTTTCTACGACCGTAATTTCCACGCAAATCCTCGCTTCGTGCCTTAATCCTTCGTTATGGGCGGATAACGGCTTTCATAAACCAGCCACGCCGCCTACCCCACCGTCTCCCTACCCGCCCTATCCCCCTTCCTCGTCGTCTTCCTTCCCTCTTCCCCCTCCTCTTCCCCCCCTCTCCCCATTCTTTCCATACTCTACCCCACATATTCTCTCTCTCTGCCTACCGCCTACTCCGACTCCCCTGCCACCTTCTGCCCACAGAATCCCCACCTCACCCCGTCCACGGCTTCCTTTGTGCTCCGCTAAAATCGGGATTACTCACCCGCAAGGGAGTGGCTCGGCGGGGTAGTTAGGATCGCAAGTTTTCTACGCCTGGGACCAAGGGTTCGGGTCCCCTCATTCCTCTTTCTTTCTCTCAGGCCGCGAGGAGCACGGAATCGAAATCCTCGATTCATTGGGGAAGGCTTGGACCTCTGGCTTTTTAAAAAGGTAGACAAACCTTTGTCATTTACTTTGACGCTTTGGTGCTTGACTTCGTCATTGAACCTGATAATAAATATTCTTTCTTCAATATTTTCGTATTTGGCGTGGAATATGAATTTTAACAGAGTATATGTTTCACATCACTCATCAGCTCCTCGAGTTGTGAATGTAAACGCATTCACTAATAATTCAAAATTACTGCGATTACCTCAGAGTGGTTGTTGCTTGAATAGAGAAAAATCATCCATCATTGTCACACAGATATTAGTAATTTTCGACAAACGATAACATGATTCATCATAGTTCTAAGTCATATTATTGGTAACTGTTGTAAAATTTTGGAGCGAATTTATTTTCGTTAAATTTTTGCTTTTCCTTTTCTCAATTTTCAAGTGTTATCCTGCAATCATTCAAATTCAAACAAAAAACAAAGCGAGCACTTTAAAATAAGGAGCCTCTGATCTTTTACTAAAGAGAACCTGAACCAAATAAGTCCTGGAAGCAGTCGTATGGAAAACAATCGAGCCTCAACCTTGGAAATAGATAGATTACTATATGTCTTTGAGGTCACCACACCTTTCTAAGCGGAACCATATTTTGGAAGGTAAGTCTTCTTTCTCAGATGTATTTAAAGAATGGACTCATTATAGTTCTGAAAAAAATCCACGAGGATATGAATTGGAGATTATTTACTCTAAATGAAATAGCAGTGGATGTGCTCTTTAGTCCCGGCGAGATATCTATAAACTTGCAAGCATAAGGTGTGTAGATATTACATTCACTAGATGTTCAACATATGGTTTGTATGTAATTATCCAATGAAGGGCAAATGTCCTTCCGTAGCAATAATTTTATTACTAATTTGACGTGTATGATCATTTTTGATTATGTTAATTTGAATTCTCATCATCTACATACGCTGAAATTTTCACACAAGCCTAAACGATATAGGTTCATCTGACTCGTTGCAAAATTTACGAAAGCCTCCCTCATAGTCATTCCAGAATGAGAAAACTAACATGTAACGGTTTTGCAATGCATTATGATATATGTATATTTGGTTAAATTTTTCCTTCCTTTTCACACGTTACGGATCGTTTATTAAACATCTAACATTGCATTTTTTTAAATATGCATTTGATATAAAAGTAAACAGTGTACATTTAATTTTGAATCTCTCACCGAATGTTGCTTTCCTAGCTATGTGTATGCTAATTTCTCTTACACTAAAAATGATTATTTTTATGTGCACCTAATAATGGTAAGAATAAATGTGTCTATATATGCACACATTTATACTTCTATATATATATATATATATATATATATATATATATATATATATATATATATATATTGGAGGCTCAGTGCGATAAATATGGGATGAGAATCAATATTAATAAAACAAAGGTTATGCGATTTTCCAGAAAGAAAAAGGCTAAGCTAAATATTAAAATAGGCGGGGAAAGAATAGAGCAGGTAGAGCAGTTTACATATTTCGGAAGTGTTTTGGACCAATACGGTCAAAGTGGTAGGGACGTAAGGAGAAGAATTGCGCTAGGCAAGGAGGCTTTCCCAAGGAGGAGGGAGTTGATGACGGGGACGTTGAGTAGGGATGTTAAGACAAGACTCGTAAAAACTCTGATATGGCGCGTAGCTATGTACGGCGCGGAAACGTGGTCACTGAAGCAGGGGGATGGACGTAGATTGGAGGCTTTTGAAATGTGGGGGTGGAGAAGAATGGAGAAAGTAAAATGGACCGAAAGGAAAACAAATGAGGAAGTGCTGGATATGGTGGGTGAGGAGAGGGGTTTTTTGAGAGAAATCCTATGGAGGCAGGAAAAATGGATGAAAGGTTTATTGAGCGGTAGTGGAATGTTGAAGAAGGTAATTGAGGGGAGAATGTTGGGCAAGCGAGGAAGGGGCAGGAATAGGATAGGGATGTTGGACGAGATGAAGGTAGGAAAGAAGTGCACAGAGATGAAGAGGGATCTGATGTAGGTTAGGTTGCTGGATTGGGTTTTGTTTGAAGTTACAAAATGTTTATTTGATAGTTGTGTCCATCCAAAAACTTACCTTAACCGGTAGATTACCTAATAATAATAATAAATAATAAAAAATATATATATATACACATATATGGCGCTTTAGCGGGTCGCGGTGGTCTAGCGGGTAGAGCGTTGGACTGCTGACCAGAGGGTCCCAGGTTCGATTCCCTGGCAAGGCACTTTGGGCACCTGCAGCTCCACCCAAGCTAGTTGATTTTTCGGGTACCAGGTCTTCCTGGGAAACCATAACCGGCACAGGGAAAGGAACTGGCCCCCCTACCCTGATGTGTGAATATTCACACGCCGTCGGGCTTGGTACATGGGTGAGCTCTACCATCACCTACTAAACCGACCCTCGTGTTGATTACTGTGTTTAAGGTTTATGGCGCTTTAATACCGTTGGAAACCCTACCTGCATCTAACCGATTTGTGAATACAATGTCTATCCCAAAAATAAGTAGAACCAATCTGGGGAAAAATTTATTGCAGATCGAAGTACAAATTCCTAAAATTCTTCATAGGGACACCCTTATGTATCGACATGCCAATTCCAGTGCCTCCGTCAGTTGTGGTTTGCTTCCTGTTTGGCATCAACAAGACTCTCGTTCAGGCCCCCTCGTCCTGGCATCTTTGACATAATCCAGTGTTCCAAAATGGTACTTTAAGGGATTGTATTTGGTCGTGCTCAAATGCCCATATTTCATCACCAGTAACCACCTATTCAAAAAAATCCGAGCCACCTTCATCGTGGCCCAAGTGGCCCAAGGTACGATCGTCACAAAAGCAGTCTTCTGACAGCACCTTGAGGATCATCATGGCACACCTTTCTCATGGCTGATTCTTCTGTAAGAATGCAACACACTCTAGTTATCTTAATATTGCACTCCTCTGCCAACATCGTGATACTTGGGAGTCAATTAGAATTCAGCATGTCTCTCACTTTTTGGACATTTTCATCACACTGTGTCGTTGATGGATGTCCAGGACATTCCTCATCGTCAACCTCCACCTTACCCTCCCAGAACATTCTCTGCGAGCAGAAAACCATCACTAGAATATTTATCCTTTTCCATAATCATCCTTAACTGTGGTTATTTTCTCCAAACTCAATTTTCCAAGCTTAATGAACAATTAATCGCATATCATTGGTCCATGCAGAGTGGCATCGTGAATTCGTGATGTGACATTCGAACAGGGTTCCATCACAATCACCCACTCCAGCTATTTTCATTGGCGGCAAAAAATTATTTTCTTATTTTTTGGGACAAATCCTCTATAAGGTACCTTTTATATCTTTCAAAACAAAATATATAATCCACCCGTGACTCGAGCGAGATATTTCTTAGAACGTCCAATGCGTGCTAGCTGAATGGGATAATGTGAATGACAGAAACATTACCTGTGAATCTTCGGTGGCTCAAAAACAACCGTACAAGGGCAGAGAAAGACGATAGAAAAGGATTGAATCGTGACCGGTACAGCTGAAGTTGGCGAAATAATAAAGATCCACTCATAAGTGCTGCTGCGTGAATATTAATAATGTCTTCTGCCATGACTCAATTTAAAATTATTTCAATATTGGCTTTAAAGTATGATCACACAAGAAAACAGGACAGTCTCAAAGGTATCATTGTCATTGGACATTACCTAATGCCACGACTGTTAATGAAGGCAGTTGTGAATGTAGAATGAAGCTAAAGATAAGGTCCTAGATGCAATACTTAAAACAGGGATGGAAACGGATGGGCTATAAACCACTAATTAAAAGTAGAATTGAGTGAAGGGCTATATCACACTTATTCCAAGTATTTTTAAGATACCCATCCACAATTGACTTATCCAACTCGTAGTCATTTTTTTTAATATAAAAATTCAGGAAACGTTTGGAATTGGAAAGGTTAATTGCATATACTGAAGTAATAACTATCATGAAGTGCTCCTTCGTCAAGGCTTAAAACGTAATAATTAATCTTAAGTAGTCAATCAGAGGGAGAAAACAATTTCATGGAAGGATGGAATTCTATTTTGCGACCTTTGGGTTTCCAAGGAAACGTCCTAAAATCATGACTAACACGGTGGAAATGTTCTGGTATAATGGACAAGCTTTTTAAGACTGATAGAAGATAGGAGTAAGATTACCCGATTTTTAACGAAGTAATAAAGAAAACTGACTGAAACTCGAAAAAAATTAATTAAATTAAATTTAGTTTTGAATGGGCCTAAAAATAGACGTTTAAATTACATTCGTTTAAGTTCGATGGAGATGGAAGTTTGTGTACGTTATCTGCACTGAATAATACGTACCACGCCTTCGTTGCACGTGAAAGGTGGCCCTTTGACACGCAACTTGGTGAAGAAATCAATCTGTTTCGACTCTTTTCTCGAATATACGTGCGACGGTAACGTAAAATGAGACGCTTTCGGGCAGTTATTCAATAATCACCCCACTGTTGAACGTAGTTCGAGCTATTGCAGCCGTTGTCATCAATTTTAAGATACGTTTTTGTGCTCTAAGGCACGCAAAGGTGCTTCAATTGATACTATCATTTCCACCTGCAGTCTGCATAAGAAATGCCACCATTAGTGTCAATGGAATAACCTGTTGTAGGTCCTTATTTATCTGCCGTACATTTGCGTCACTTGTGTCTTACCCAGCACATTCTTGATTGATATAAGTTCCCTTCATGTCTTCTCAGGGCTGTTTTTTCTTGTTTTATTTCGGTGCCAACCATTTCATAAGAAGCATTTAATGAGCATATTTTTTCTATAAAGTTAAAAATACATTTTACTTACATCGTCCGCCGGTGAACTTATACATAACCTGTGCACGACTATATCGATTCCATCGATTAAAATTTCTGATCTTTGAACGAACGAAACAATTGCCTATCGAGCTTGTTGCTTCCGATTTTAAATCCGGTTTTGTAATATTTGAAGGTATTCGGAGGTTTGTACAAAATACTTTCATTCTACGAGGTGTGTTTAAAAAATAACGGGAATTCTAATTTTTTGGACAAAATATTTATTTATTCTCATACAATGATGTTGTCACCTTCAAAATAGTCCCCATTGGAGATTATACACTTGTGCCGGCGCTTCTTTCAATCCCCGAAACACTTCTCAAACTCGATCTTTGAGATAGCCTTTAGTTCTTTTAGCGATGCGCTTTTAATGTCATCTACGGCTGTAAAACGACGGCCCTTCAAGGTTCTCTTAATTTTGGAAATAGGAAAAAGTCACACTGAGCCATATGTGGCGAATATGGAAGCTGGAGCATCGTTACAGTATTGTTTTTGGCCAAAAATTCAGGAACAAAAAATAAAGAGTGAGCTGGTGCATTACCGTGGTGCAAGAGCCATGAATTGTTTTTCCACAGATCCGGGCGTTTTTTTTCAGATTACTTCATGCAATTGCGTTGAATTTGTAAGTAGTACTTCTTATTGACCGTTTGATCTGGCGGCAGGAATTCATGATGCACTATGCTATTAAAATCGAAGAACACGGAGAGCATAACCTTCACGTTCGATCGCACTTGTCGAGCCTTTTTCGGTCTTGGCGAGCCAGGATACCTCCACTGGGATGATTGAGCCTTAGTTTCATCGTCATATCCATAAACTCATGTTTCGTCACCTGTTATAATACGTTTCACTAATTCTTCATCGTCGTTTACTCCATTTAGTGACTCCTGAGAAACATCCATTCGCCGCAGTTTTTGTTCAAAATTCAACAATTTTGGAACGAGTTTTGCTGCCACGCGTTTCATACCCAAAAAATTGGAAAAAATGTCATGACATGATCCAATCGATATGCCAACATCATCAGCAAACCCTCTAATCGTGAGTCGGCGCTCGTTCAAAACCATTTCTTTCACTCTTTCCACGTTTCCATCGATTGTTAATGTGTTGGGGCGTCCAAGGCGTTCGTCATCTTCAAGGTCTTCACGGCCTTCTTGGAAACGCTTATGCCACTCGTAAACTCTTGATTTACTCATAGCAGACTCACCACCTTTGTTAAAATTTCACACACTTTGTTACACTTTATTTAATTTTTTACGCAAACTTTGATACAAATTCTTTGATCCATTTCTTTCAACAAACGAAAATCGCCGAGCTCATAAAACACGTCTAACCTTAGTGGCTGTCACAGACAAAGTCCACAATGAAAATAGCTGAAAGTTTTATCATACTTCAGGGTCATGTATACCAACATAACAAAAAAAAAAGGTTGACAATTGGACTCTCCAAGCCCGCGAAATGAAAAAATTCTCGTTATGTTTTGAACACACCTCGTATGGGTTTATTTTTTGCCATAAAAAATGGTTAAATCCCAGACTATTTTAGTGAATTAATTCCTTGGATATAATAATTGGACGTCCAACAAATTTAAATACTACATCAATTTTCCCTAGAACGTGTCCTCTAATTTACAAGCATGATGTAATCAAAATAAAAAATAACTTAATTTTTATTAAAATATTATTTTTAAGGAAATGTCAAAGGTGTAAGGTCGAGACCAGTTTTGGCATTACTAGTTAACCTTTGCTTTATAGCATCACATCAGCCTTTTGATGATAAAATGCTTGTATTTTCTTGAGAGAAGAAAATAGAAGTCGTCATATAAACTCGAATGAGATTTTCCATTTTGCATTACGAAAATTAATTTTACATAAGGTTAACGGTAACTGGTACCCTGAAGGATTAAAATTTGAGGAATTTTATGACGATTGTAATGAATTTAGATGCATAGGATTAAGCTTGGAATAATTTTGTTACGTACTCAACGGTATGACTACAAAATCATTTATTTTAAGGAAATTATTTTTTGAATTTACCATTTCTTGGAGCATATTTTTTCCTGTCAAGAAAATGAGACTTTTTTATAAGGATAATGTGATTCTCATTCTTCTCGAGAAACATCACTTTGTTATAATAATATAACATTGAGTTAACCATTACAATTACTTGAACACAAGTATTTCTATCGACGTTCTGGATGTCAAGTTTTTTGGCCACTCAAACCATTGATTGCCACATGTAAAATTAATTGTTATGTTTTTACGTTACACCATGGTTGTATTTATAAGATGTATCAAAAGTGATTTAAAGAAGTTATCCTTTTTCCTCACGAACAATTTTTTAATTGAACTAACATTGTCAGGATGGTGCAAAGCACACTTGCCTGAGGGAAAATTTTTATAGAAGAAAAACAAGAGGGGAAACACGATGAATGTGAATGAAGGAGCGCGAGGGAACCCTTGAACCGTGCAAATATGACGTCGCCCAAACAATGTGCTCTCTTCCCGTTGAAATGAGAGAGATATTGTGGATTTTATTGGTGTAAATAACTCCCATCAAATACCTTACCCGTAATTAACGTAGAGGTTAGAAAATGAAGTGGTTCAAACATTTGATTTCACTGGAATATCCAAACTCCTCTGGCCCAAAGTTTACTTAAGGCATTTCAATCGCTTTAAGCGGCGTAGGGTTTTGTTTGGAAAACATCCTCATGGTTCAAATTTGACACACGCCATAAGGAGCAAAATTCTGATTCAATTTCCGAAGACGATAATGTAACTAGTTGAGTTCATCGCAGCGAGACCGATGAGCAAAGGTTTGTATGAAATTGCTTCCAATTTGAGGGAAAGTGGTACTTTTTCGCTCCGGGGCAAATGTTTGTTTGCTCATGAAAAATTAACCAATCAGAGCGTTTCGTTCGCAATATTATCTTGTGGTTATGCATTTATGACGATTGTTTCGCCGTGGTTGCAGGAATTGCTACCGAAAACAATTTCCTTTCCAGAAGGCAAAAGCAAACATTGCGTGAAATTTTGACAATAGATTACCAATTTTTGGCATCCATTAGATGATTACTCTAGTTTGTGTAATTGAATATCGCGTTTATATTGTATTTTTTAATTTCTCAAACTCCGAATATCCATTTTAAGTTAGCGTTCAAATAGTGTTATCAAGAATTATGTTTGCCTCTGCTGAAAAATATGATGTCGTTCCGTAGTTGAAAAAACTGTATAAAAAATACCGATAAAGTGAATGAAATCCAATATTTTAAAATTACTTTTTCGCGAAAATATTGATTTCAAATTATATTGCATAATGAATTTCCGAAATAAATTTTATAATTCATACAAGAAGCACAAAAATGAATGTGAAGAAACGAGATCATAGAATTTATTCGTCCTTTGTATTGTTAACGATAGCCTTAATTACCAAAGGCCGTACTATTACAATTTTAAAAAACTCCATGGTAAACATACAACTAATAGAAAAAATGCTAAATGCGTAACTATAGTGTAGTTTAATATAATTTCATGTAAAAAAGTAATGTAAAATTCGTATTTTTAATTAAAAGTGGAGATATGTACAACAAGCGATTATCACATTTTTTCGATATATTGTGTGCCGTCTGAGCGTCGATACATCAGTCTGAGCGTGGCATCTTTTATTATATTACACTAAATGACAATCAGCAAAGCAAAAAGAACGATATTTTTCTACATTAAAGATACCTGTATATTGGGGCTAAGACATTATACATCATTAATTTGAATTATCTAAGAAATTATAAGTGGAACAAATCTTATAAATATTTATGAATTCCGTACATTACTTATTCCATTAGTTATCAATGTTAATCACTATTCTCTAATGTTGGTACAGATTAATCAACAATATTATTTTATTTTGTGCTTTTTTTCATAAATTCCTTAACTGCCAATGAGTCCTTTCGAGTTTTCATTAACTCAGCAATGATGTGCACAATATACGGACTGTGACCCAATCATAAATCTAAACACCACCATGCAGTCAGATTTATCTTCCTTAACATATTAAGGTTCTTCATATATTTACTTTACTAAAGTATTTTTAGTGCTCTCATATGAAGTATCAACGCGAAATGGAATCTGTTTTAAAGCTTGGCCGTGTTTAATTGCACGTTCTCTCCAATAATTTCATACATGTACCTATTTTATCATTTTATAAATTCAAGTTTGTTACCCAGCTGCGCATTTCAGGTCCTAAAGCCGATTTGTATGCCAATTTACCAATCAAACCCTGCTATATCGTTTACTGTTACCGAAGAAAAATTTATAACCATGAAATATATAAAATCGCTTTTTACAGTTTTCCCATTTGCGGTATTTGCTGTATAATATTATATGAGTCAATATTTACTTAAACTCCTACTGAACGCGTTAATAAAATAATCCTGGGAAAAATCTTTGTGAGCGCGTTTAATGTTTTCACAAATCACTGCAGCTGTTAATACTTCGCTGTCATGACAAATATAAATGATTTAATTTCATTATCCACCAATATAAGCTCTGATGATATGATATGTCCCTTGCCGTAAATATCAGGAGTCTTTCCCATAGTAGCACGTAATTTCTCATGATACGGACCAAGCCTTGATTAATTGAAATGAATGAAAAACTTTGGCCTATTCTGTACTCCTTCAGACTCAATTAATATACTTCCTCTCTTTCAGCCTCATTCAATGTATTTGTCGGCAATTCAGTGAATTGATAAAGGTATATTTTTTTCCGAAGAAAACAACTGAAAGTGAATCATCGCTTAAATAAAAATTGCCTCCGGAGCGGGAAACTCCATGAAATCGCTCGAACGTCGTTATAGCAACAATAAGGAGCCGAAATATATCCTTTCCCTTTCTCCAGCCCACCTCCCTTCATTCCGCATCCCCAACCACGGCCGCCATCCCATCCCAAAGCACTCACACGACGCCGTCCCCTTCATTCCACGTACGTACATGCCACTCCCACCCCCAAATTCTCCTTCTGTCCGCCATTACCCTCATCCCAGCCCCCAGTCCCTCCTCCCTCTATCTCTCTTTCCCTATCTCTCCATTCCACAGGTTCAACTCGTATTCCCTCTCTAGCACGCTTCGCTGCCCTCCCCTTCATCTTTCCCGATCTCCCAGCGTACCGCTTTTTACATCCTTCTTCCCCTTCCCTTCAATTTTCTCTCTCTCTCTTTCTCTGTTTCCCACCCTCTACAATCTTCTCTTCCCAACTTCCCCCTTCTCCCTGTATTCTAACCCTACTCACCCCTTCCACCTCGTCTCCATCCCAACCCCTTTCGACTCCTATCGTTTCAGCACCCGGAAAGAATTTGCGTTACATTTTATGCATTTTATTTCTGCCCGGCAGCTCCGGCGCAAAGCGGGTAAAATAAAGAGCATGGTCGGGAAAAAGGGAGAAAATCGGAATCGCTGCGAATCTCTGTGCCCGCTGCCTCGGAAAAGTTGATTCCGTCCGCGTGGTGAGGTTTAGGTGTGGCGCTGCTGCAGGAGAGGAAGCACGGAGATGAAAAGGACGGAAAAGGTTGAGGAGGAGGAAAATGAGAGGGTGGGAGTACGTAGGGCAGAGGGAAAAGGACAACTTGGAGGGCGAGCGAGAACACGCGATATCAGGGATATAAATGCGAGAATAGGAAAGAAGACGGGAGATAGTTTGTCGAGTGTCAACATCACGCTAGCTGTAGGGGGCTCATGCGCGTCTTGCTGTCTTCACGGGTACACGATGGGGAGACAGTTCGTCATGTATATGTGTGTGTGTATACATACAAATGTACATATATACATATGTATATATATATATATACACATACAAAGCAAATGCCGTTCCTATTGCTCCCAAGCTGAAATCGTTTAGCGTTCCAAAACCAAAACATACAGGGAAAAATATGGAGTGTTGTTTTTTCTGACGATATTTAAGGTATCTTGAGCATTTTGATAATACGGTATTAATCATAATTTTGCATTTTTTTTAAATCCAAGTGCATTTTCCATAAGTTATTGTATTAAAAGTTTGCTATCTCGTTCCTCCGTGGTGTGTTCCGACCGGTCTATATTTTTAATGTCTCTATTTTCCTTGGACTACGTTCTTGAATTTATCTTAAAGTAATAAAAATCAGTCATTAAACTGTCTTCTTGTGCAAATATGTCTATTTTTGACATTTATAGAGAATTTTTTAATAGTTAACAATTTCTTTCCAATAAAGCTTCATCATTGCATAAAATAACTTTCAAAATACTAAATGCAGCCTGTACTAGGGGGCCTGTACTACAAAGCATAACTGAAACGGAAAGCATCAAGGCAACGGATCAATTTTTTGAGAATCAGTTACAGTGAAATCAATGAGATATATGAAGTGTGCTTTTAGAAGTTTAGTAAAATGTCCATATTACTTTACAGATCATTTTAATTGAAATGTTTGAGAAACACCCAAAGTGTGTATTTTTTCGTGTTCATTTTTGCTTTTTCATTCAAGTTTACAAGGAAAATCATTGGACGGCGAGAAAGCACTTCATTCAAAAGCTGTGCTGCAACAAAAAGCGTTAGCCTTTTTATGTTAACTTAGGTACAGAATCAACTTAGCCAGGATTTACTCATTCATTTCTCTTCCTAAAATGAAGCCACCGTCGTTTCTAAGTGCCTCCGTGGCACGAGAACTGTAGATTTTAGCCCAGTACGTACTCAAAATAGCCTTTTCCACCGTTTAGGGGTGGATAAAATATGCGGAGGGAAAACCAGGAGAGAGAGAGCAGGAGGATATAACTGACATTTAGTCCATTCTCTTTCTTGACCATGAAAGCGATCCTTTTACAGGCCGGACCGAGGTCCGTTTATTTGCAAATACTTCATTATATGGGTTGGCAGATATACGGAGCCTGATAGCCTCCATTTCGGCTAAAACTAACCCGCGTGGCATTTCTTT
The DNA here is from genome assembly GCA_037158775.1 of Hetaerina titia. Lineage (NCBI taxonomy): Eukaryota > Metazoa > Arthropoda > Insecta > Odonata > Calopterygidae > Hetaerina > Hetaerina titia. The sequence continues at coordinate 123,465,262 of CM073769.1, forward strand.
ATTTCTTTCGTCCACTAAGCTCACCCGTATATTTTCATTTTCATTGAAACTGGTGAAAACAATTGCCTTTTAGCATGGTGACGCGGGTGCGAATTAACGGAAGGGTAATTTTGTATTCTCAATTGCTTTGGCGAAAAAATCCCACCCTTTTCGCTCCCAATGTTGCCGCCTCACGCCATTTTTGCCTTATTCCTCCCCTCCCCATCCCTCGCCCCCACCCCGCCACGCAAATCTTTTTTTTTGGGCACTCGGCACCCCTTTACTTCCTCACCACCGCGCTCCACCCTCAAAACATCTTGTCGTCGTCCCTATCTCTTTCGCCCCTTTTATTCGTGGAATCACTCTCATTAGACGACTATATTCTTTAATCGATAAAAATGGCCACCGGAGGACGCTCGTGTTCATCACTAGTTCCTCTCCTTCCCACTCTTAGTTTCCGCTGCCCCATCCCTCCGCGCATGCGCCCCGGGCAATGCCAGAAGGTGTCCCAGTTAAAGGTTTGATCCCCCACACCGAGCCTTCCGTCTAACGTGAGAGATGAAGGTTGATGGGCTTATTTTGAACGGTTGGAGGTAGGGGGTGATGCGGAAGGCGTGAGAGGGAGGTAGGCAGGGAGTAATAGACGACGAAATAGGATAAGGTGGACGGGGAATGAGATAAGGACGAGATGAAAATGTAGGGAGGAAAGGAGAAGGGAGGGGGGGTTGGGTATGGGACTTGAGGAAAGCGGAAGGGGCGAGGATGTGGGTGGGTTTAGAGGGAGAAAGCTTCAAGGTGAAAGTCAGGAGGACTTGGTAAACGGCGAAGACGGGGAGTAAGCGAATAGAAAGGAAAAACCAAGCCAAGCAGAGTGAAGGTAAAATATTGTAGATTATTTTCCCCGTTTAATTGACTCTTAAATGAAGGTATTAGGGCTCAAATCTATTGTGTTGCCTCAAGACAATCGATCACACGGTAAATTTGGAGTTATTTGGATCATTTAGTTTAGTATGGGAATTGATGCTTAGGCCCGGGAAAGTAAATATCACTTTTAACATTTCCAAGAGGTATTCCACCTTTAAAATTTATTAATACGTTGATTTAGAGGTTGTCTACGGTAAGAAAATTACAGAGAACTGTAGAAGATTTCAAGAGAATATGGGGTGAATAAATCTTTAACGAATACCATCAAAGCAGCATATGAAAAAAAATACGGTAGTGTAAGAGTAAATGAACTTTGTGTTACTGCTTTCACATGAAGCATAGCGTGTGACATGGAAGAGTAATTTCAACATGACTGTTCAAAATTTCGATAAATTAATGTTTAACAGATGTAATTAAGGATAAGACCAGGCTTATCTTACTTAGAAGTGTAAATGTACCCGTACTTGCACGTGCCAAAGATGCAGTAGTTCTGACTGTGAGTCCAAAGGGATGCCCTGAAGGCTTTCAGTGATATATTTTTGTGAACGAAATTAAGACTAAATTTTTAAAAACGAAATTTGTTATGTTCGCAAAAATAATTGTCAATGTTAGTAACTCGGGTTATATTAAAGAATAATCACCCTGTTATCTGATTCGTATTATTTTTATGACTTTCTCGTGCTAGAAGGCTTAATGAAATACTTACATAGTGACCACAAATAGCAAAATAACTGGATGAGTGATGGTTCTTGTATCTTTTGGAAGAACGTTAATAAGCGTGTAGAATAGGTGGGTTGTTTAAATTACCTGCAGAAAGAATGTTTGTATTATGTAGAATATTTTTTTAAATTTTTGACTTAGGTAGAAATTATTGGCGGCAGAGTACTATTCCCGAAATCCTTATATGGAAGAGAAATTTGGCTATGCCAGAATAAGTTTGCAATATTAGCATAATGCAGGGGGTATGGAGTACTTGAGGAGTGTTTGAGATAAATACATCATAAATAAGGTAGAGATAGGTTATGTCAAATTTACCGTATTCTATGCGTATGTGATCAGCAAAACTCGTTATATACTATCTAAACAATATTATTTATACTATATTTTCAGAATATTCGAGACCATATTAGTAGACGGTATTAATCAGAGTGAATACTGCTCTGCAAGGCAGAAATCGGATCATGCTGTCCCATTCTTCAGTCGAGACCTTGTTAGATTTTATTTTAATGATGTTAACGACAGCATTCATAACCTTGGTTATACTCTTGCTCATCTTTTGACCTCTTTTGCTATATTGCTTGTCTTGTTTCAACTATTTTTCAAATGAAACTTTGCAAGAATGGTTGAAATATTACGCATTAAAATATTTTGGAGAAAAAGATAAAATGACGAGGTTCTGGCTTGAACAACGAGTCCTAAAAAAAGGTTTGACTGCTTCATAATTATTTTCATGTTTTGATCAGCTAGAGTGAGGGCAAATAATTTGAAATAACAAGTTTATTTCAACAAATACGTTTTTTTCGTCCATTGTCAATTTGAATTTTTTATGATTTCCCTTCAACTCTTTAATCCTGATCGAATTTTTTCTGTTTTATTTAGTTCACGAACCTTATCGGGTATCCAGTAATGCGAATATTTGTATTTTAAAATTTCTAAATTAGCGAAGGAGAGACGTTTTGTGAAGTTTTTCTTAATGTAATTAATAGTTATTATAAAAAATTCCCGAGCGATAGATTTTTCATATGCTTTGAGAAAGGGAGAGATTATAATGATATTCGCGGATAAAGAAGAGTAAATAAAAGAGATGGAAACCCTTATTAAATATAGTGTTAGGTAAACTACATGTAGAAGACCAGGAAACTTCAGGCAAGGTCCTTTTTTATGTGCGGCGTCTGAAAACGATTTGTATATCATTTTTGAAAACACGAATTAAAACAGGATTTAAAGATAAAATAATTGTTAAAATATTGATAAATCTGGCTCCGTTTAAGATTAATAATTGCGTTATCTGATTAATATTATTTTTATAACTTCCTCGTGGCAGCTGTCTTGATGAACGCAAAGTTTATACATTTTAAAAATATATGCATAAATAAAATATATTTTGCATTATATAGGCTCTATATTTCCTAACTTTTAAGATGATTGAGTCCATTTCATGAACCATAACGGAATAGACTGAGTTTACTATCAAAAATCCATTCTGAATTGACATCAAACATGTTGAAGTAATGAAAACAAGTGGAAACAACAACTCACTAATAAAAAATGATTTCTCTAATGCACATGCACGTTGATAATTCTATTTAGTATATATGATAATACTCGTAATATGTTACTTAAGGCCCAAAGGAAAAGAATACCCATATTATTATCATGTGATCTATTACAAAAAATCATTCCATTCTAACGGATTGACCGATTTCCATCAGTAATCGATAGTTGGAATTGCATTTCACGTCCAGTTGGGAATAAGTAGATAGGGAAAATGAAATTAAAATCTACTGCAGGTACTTATTTTCGAAGTATTCTGAAATATGAACTAGGAAGTGTGGAGAGAAGAGAGAGACAAGGGGGAAGAATTACATATGAAAAGAAGGCGGTGGGACTTGTTGATTAGCATCCTCCTGCCACTTGATCCTTCCACCCCTTCCACGGAGAATAAGGAGAGGATTGGAAGTGGGGAAGGGGGTTGAGAGTTAGTGAGATTGTGGGCCCAGATAAGGGGGGGAGGTCGGTGGCGCCTTTATCCAAAAGAGATCGTGGGCGCGCGCGAGCGTGTGAGGGTGGATGTGGGTGGGCGGTCTTCGTGGGGGTTTGGGGCATGAGGAGACGGAGGAGGGAAGACGACGGCATTAGCCGAGTGGAGAAAATGAAATGAAGAATTTCCCCCGGAGCTCCTCGGGCTGAGCTTCGTTAGACGGAGCGGAGCGGGATGGAGGAAACGCGAGAGGAGAATTCTTTTCACCTTTGATCTCACGAGTTGTCATGGTGACTCCGCCCGAGGTAAAGCATGAATTCCTCTTCGCTAGAATAGCTTTTCGTGCGGCACGCTCCGGGTCAAACAAATGAGATACGGAGAGCGATGCTTGATTAGAGGAGGTGCCTTCCCCACTCGATCTCTCTTTCCCCCTCACCGTTTCTACCGCTCCCCGCACCTCACCTCCCTCAGGCGAGGCGTCGTCCTCGTCTCATTTCCTTCACGTGAAATTGATGGGCCCAGCCCACAAAGCTGGAAAGTCCCCCAATTGACTTGACTTCGTGCGAAAGAAGCTATCTTTTTGAGAAAAAAAATAAGAGGGAATGGCCCCGCGAAGTTGGGATCTTCGGTTAATCTGACCGAGGGAATGATTTCGGTTTGGAATAACTTACGCGTACGCTTTGAAAACGGCTCAACGTTCCTTCAAATAAAAGTTTTTTTTGGTTGGCTTGGTCTATGTTTTTTTGCTAAGCTTAACAAACTGGCAATTCAACACAGTAGCAGTGTCTCCTTCTTTCTCGTCTTGGCTGTCATGACCTCAGGAGAAACACATTCATGGTTACCTCTGTATTCGGAACCTCCATTCCACCATGCATAGGGTGTCATTTGTCTTTCAAGGCAAACAAGTGACTCAAGAAAATGATACCTTCCGAAGACATGCACACATTTGGTCTCTTGGAAGTCAGATGGTGTTTTGCTTTTACTATTCACATTTTACATGTGTTATAGAATTTCTAGTAGTCATACATAAAAAGTTTTTGCCAAAATACTAAGTTACTTATTTCATTTCAATATGTTGTGTAAATTCCATTAGATTACACCGGAGATAACATATCACCCTGTTTGTCATGAAAATCTAGATAAATCATTGGATAAATGGGTAAAAATAGGTCATTGGGAATAATTTATGATTTTTGATTCAGTTGGAATTAGGGTCCCAGAAAGTTTTGTGTGGCAAGAACAGCAGTGCATAAATTTATGAAAAGCTGCATCTTGGGTAAAATCACGGAAATAGAAGGCGGTATCTTGCAAAGAACAGGCAATGCATGGAGGTTACATGGTCCGTTAATTCTACTTGTGACGTAATCTACGGATTCTTTATCAATTTAAATGTATTTTCAGTCGATTTAATTGTTTTTTAATTCACGCAATAATTAAGAAGAAGACTTAACATTAGATACAAAAGTACAGGCCTTCAGGGAAAATTGATTCTATTGACAAATAATTAAAAACATCAATTTAATATACCAATGCCGCCAGTTTAATTTACCGTTTACGCGTTATTAGTAATAAAGTTTTTCAAAAATGATAAATTATACCTAGATATTCATTATCAAAATCAAGGCTTGACCCATTTTTTAAATGATATGCTTCCTATCAAAGATATAGGTGCTATATTTTTTAGAAGATTTGTATGAAATAAAATATTGGAAAAACGCAGATTCAAACATATAAATCATTTATTACACCAAAAAGAGCAAAATATTTCGTTAGATGCCGTGGATAATATATCATATCTGTGAATTGTACTATTTGTTACCTTGTAAAAGAATCTCTTCTTTAAATCCACTTTGTTTCCGGCGTTCTGCTAGGGAAGACTCCTTAGTCCAAATTCGATTTAGCTTTAGGTTTCCGGTATTTTTAAGTAAAAAAAACACTTTTTTTCAATCTGCTATTTATATATTAGGGTTATTAATTAAATATATTTGTATTAGTTGAAGACAAATTTTTTTGATTAGCTAGAATACTGGAATTTATTTGCCCAACAAAGCTGACTTCAGACCAGTTGGTTTTACTGGTTTAACCCTTTCAAACTTCATCCTTCCTGAGTCAAGAGTTAAGTTGCTCTAAATCAGACCCTGATTAAATTGCAAAATGTTAATCTATTTAAATTATCAGAAGTAAGAGCATTGCATTTTAAAAGTGATAACGTAATACTGTTTTTCTTTAGTCTTGCGCTGATTTCCAGGTGCAGAAAGAAACTGCCCAGAAGCCTCTATGCGAAGTAACGTGATCGGAAGTCAAATAATAAGTTATCCTACCCCACAAATAGTGGGATCTCCATTATTATTCGGAATATGGTTTCTCATCACCTGGTAATCGCCACTAAATCAACTTGGATCGGGGAAAAATCGCCTATCGGTGAGATTACACCCTCGTGACATTTTTCACACATCTTATATTCAGGGTAATAGAGAGGGCAAAGTGCACCGAGGATTTAAGTCTAGTGATCTTCATTTTTTTTCGAGATTTTTATTTCGAAAGACTAAAACGCATTTCAGCTGTTGCTGCGGGACTGCGGTTTTGCGGCGCCGTGCCGTTAAGAGGAATGTGCCCCTTCGTATATGGGCGCCTTGGAATTTACGGCATGGCGAGGAGGCGCCTTTATTGCCACTCCCACTCACTCACCCCCCCCCATTCCCCACCCCACCCCCATCCCCCACCCCTCTCGCCTTCTTTCCTCTCCTTTACCCTCCCTCCTCACCCAAACTCCCGCTCTTCCCGCCCCCGGGAATCCCCGCCGCGCACGCCCCTCTCCTCCTGACCCCCGTCGGGCCCCGGCTCCCTTGCCGGGAAAAGGGCCGCCCGCCCGCTCCTCTCGGCCGCCGATAAATTCGGCCCGAGGCAATCGGAATCGTTTTGTGCATGTGCTTTGGAGTTTCTCCCGAGTGCTTCCAACTGCCGCCTCCTCCACTACTCCTTTGCTCCGATTGCTTTTGGGAAAGGGGCTAAGGAGCATAGCGGGGCCATCCCCGCGTGCATTTCGGGCGCCTTAGGTCGAGATCACTTTCGCCATTCACTCTTTAAGTGCTCCAAGCCTTAAGAGATTGGAGCGGGAATGTCTTTTACCTTTAAATTTTAAAAAGGATCCCGGGGCTACCCATGAAGTTCGCAGGAATAGGCAGAGAAATGGGTTGCGCGATAGCCCTTTTGCAAGGAATACTGAAGAATACCCAAGTGAGTGTGAATCCGAATGCCAAATAATTTGTATTTACGTCATCTATACAAAATGAGTTTGACGAAAATTTAGTATATGCGTAGAAATTCGAGTATTCATTCATTTTTCATATTCTGCGCCACTTACGAGCTTTCCCGAAGCCTGAAGTTCTACAATAATAATGAATAATTAACATCGATGAATTGGGTTAGTACTTCAGTTCGAGGGATTATTTCTTCAAAATAGTTAAGTTGAGATAGAAACAGGAAATCTTAAACTTGCAATCCTAAACTCCGTTCATTTCCACTAAGACAGTCGTTAATATTCAGTGTGCCGACGGAATTACGTGACCCCCTACCTGGTTGTAATTAGATTCACGTTTTACGTATGTTCAACGGAGACTTTGTGAATAGCAAACACTAGCTTCCCTCGGGGAGTGAAATTTTTAAATCTCCTTTCTGTACTGTAGGTACGTATTTCTCTACACTTTATAAACAACTGTTGGTAGCATTTCATGCATACGCCAAGGATGTAAATGATTTTCATCATTCCACAGCATTAACAACTAAAATTGCACGTATTTATCACTTGAGGAGTCAGCTAAAACCCATGTGAGAAGGGAGTACCCATCTTCGTATGGGTACTCTATAGAATGCCCCATAGGGCGTCATTTATTCAAAAGGAGCCATTTTGCAAGCGAAACATATAGGTATTGCCTTACTCGATGTTTGACGATGGCATTAGTTCCCTTCATGATCCTTATACCTATTTAATTTTTTCACATGTTTACTCAGTTTATTTAAAAGTTAAGTCAATTAATTGAATTATTAAAGCAAGAACAATTATTTCACCCGAATGCATATCTGTAGGAACCATTTATTTTGGTCAAAAACCAACCTTTATTTCTCTTTTTTAATCCTACTTTCGTAATCATTTGTTTTCTTTATCAGTGCAAATTAAACCTGCAATTTATTTTATTAATAAAGTTAGATAAAGCATCTAACGTCTTTTACTAAAATCAGGCCTTATGTTCTCCTATTAACATCACTATTTTCCATATATCAGCATGATGACTCTGAGTAGTATTACATATATAGTATGTGCACCATTAGTTTCTTAATGCTGCCACATCCCCCAAATCGCGAGTAAAAATACTCATTTCACTCGCGTAACGGTATTTTATAGTGAATAAAACATAGGTTGAGCGTATGATCGATTCTGTAATTAATCACTTTAATTTTACTCCATCATTGAAATACATTGATCAAAAATTCAAAAAATGTGATGAAAAATTTTTTTTCATGTTTACTCTTCCATTTACCCTTGACTAGGAAAGATTGGGAAAAATTTAATTTTTCGCCACGTCATTATTTTCTTCTCGATGTAAAAAAACATCTTCAATGAGTTGAGAGCTCAAGCTTTCCAAATTAAAGCCTTTGAAAATTTAAAGCATCGATTAATCAGTTTCGAGATGACGTATTCCATTTCCATTCCCAATGCATTTGCTGAAATAAAAGTCAGGTGAACTACTAGAGTTTGGATCATGCGATGAGTGAAGAATATGACGTTAGGAGTGGATCCATGGCCTCTGTATCTCCCCAAGAAGACAGTTTGATCTGTTTGTGTGTCCCTCCCTCCCACTATTTTGCTTTGTTTCCCCAACCCTCCCCGAACTCTGGATCCCCTCCCGGTGTTCCGCGAGCGATACTCCTCTCAAGATCATTGATCCCGTGGCCCTATCCGCGCGCACGACAGCCCACCCTCTCCCAACCTCACCCCCTCCTCCCCCGCACCACTCTCCCGTTCGCTCAGCCAGAGACGCAATTTCCGCTTCGATCACTTCCGGACGCTCTCCCCTCTTTCCACTCCTCCTTCTTCAGCCACCAACCCCCTCACGCATTTTTCTTTCCCCCGTCCCTTACCTTCCCAGCACAATACAAGAAACCTGGTCTCCTTTCCCCCCAGCCGCGCCCTTCCCTCACCGATATCCACTCCTCTCGAAGAACGAACTCTCTGGGTCCAAGACTCAATGGCGCGCGGCAGTTCCCCCACTCTTGGCGTATCCAATGTCCGTGAGTGATTTTTGGAAAAGGAGAGAAAGAGAGGGAGAGCGGGGGAGGACGGGGGGGGAGGAGGGAGAGCAGAAAGAGAGCCAATGTGCGATGGACCCGCGATAAATCCAACATTGCGTTCAACAGGTTCGCTGACGGCAAGGGCACTCAATTTTAAGTTACGTGCAGACTTCGACCGCAGAGATGGCTCCTAGCCCAGAGCCCTCCGGCATTTGCACATGCGACTCAGTGGGTAATGCGATCTACGTTGCCTTTTGCACTCTAATGGGTTGATGGTGAATCTATCAATTTTCTTATGCATGCTTCACCTCCACATATATTGATGGGTCTCTGTGTGTCCCATTTGAAATGATCATGACATGTACGTATTTACTCGTATATACCTTTTCCTGACTGTTGTTATTCACATCGTTTTGAATCTCCATTCGCCTGATTCATAATTTCTCAAATCGCATATTTTGGCTCCTTCATATTTGCTTACAAAATTATTAGCCAATATCAAATTTAATCACTTGCATAAAATTACTTTAACAAATTTATGAAGTAAATAAATAATCTTCAGAAATTAGTCTCTAAGTGGTTATCTTGCTTTTGTTTGTCTTCCCTTCTGCACCAATTATGCGCATGTGCCATCTAATCTCACTCTATATCAGATAAGGTCCTCCTGATACATACTTTATTGACTCAAATAAACTTTCTCTGCTATTCTTCTGGTATTCGTCCTCGATCTTCATGTAGTGGTTCTTCCATGAATGGCAATAGTTAATTCACTATTGCTTAATCATATATCTTCCCTATGGAGAAAACTAATTATTTTTCAAATGCTGGAAATTATTTCTTGATGGTTAACACACAAAATATTATATAACCATCCTGTAGGTAGTACAATATTAGGACAGCCTTTGCAAGATTAATAATTGAGAAAGCATTTCAATGCGTATTACATTTCATGAAGCGTCGCGAACCAAAGATCATTTTTTATACCGCTGCTCAAAAGCCTCTCTAAGAACTGTTACGCGCTTTCCTCTGGTTAAACTTCCAGAAAAATGTCAGACTCGTAAAACTTTTTCCGTCTATAACCTGCTAAAACTTAGGGGCTTTAAAGTAAACTATTTCCCAGATGTTTTCTCATCGAAAGAGCATATTTCTTAGTTCAATTATTGCGCATAAATCAAATGTAGGTAGCAGGAGAACATTTGGATGGTTTTTCAAAAATACATTCAGAGCTGCCAAATCCTTCTCGCAAAAAAATACATATGAGTAGTAATAATGCTGTCATGTTACAAATTCCAAAAGTCCAAGGGGCATATTTCATCGATAGCCATTAGGAAAGCTATTCCCAGAGGGCCAGGCTTTTGGGCGCCATTGCTGGTTTTGAACCTGATCAATGATTGTCATGATGGAGGAATAAAAGATGAAAAAGCATTTCTGTCCATGCACTTTGCTAACAGAAATGAATGTTGATTAATGCTGCGCTTGATGGGGGATGGAGAGAAAGGGGTTGTATTCCCTCCGTTGTGTATACAGAGCGTGTGCAAAACTCAAATTTCCTCCGTCTGCACTGGTAAGCACGCCTCCATTAGCAATCAAACCTCCCTACCCCTCTCCGTCATCAAAAATTTCTGGGCAGGCCACTGACGCTGACTGAAGGATACTGCCTTGTTAGAACGTATTTTGAGCCCGCCTTGATATTGCGTGATGATTTTCCTCCTACTCATGCAAATAAAGGGAGTTCTCAGGTCAGTAAAGTCAGGTATATAAAGAGAAAACCGTTGGTTTTTTTAAAATTTAATTTATAATTCGCTTTCCATGAATTTATTTGCTTTTAAATCTCATTCAAACAAGGATCGCTCGCTCGAAGACCTATTTTTTTTAAGGGGCACCAGGTACGACAGACGAAAAATATAATTAATCTATTGTGTGTAAATACTAACTTTTTAATAATTGACTAACTAGAAATATGAAGAAAAATCGTTACATACTCATTTCCATTCGTATTTTATAGAAGTTTACGAGTTGTAACTGTACTCTTTTAGGAATTTTCGCCACTTCAATTGGATTTTCAGCCAAAGAAAATAACTTAACCGGGAGGGAATAGCACACATTAAGGTTTTTAATGCTTATTCTTGCTGGATATTGGTTACTAAAGTTTCCAGCAATAAATGTCCACCGTATTTTTATGATCCCGTTTTCCGTTTAGAATTTATGCGCTCTCAAATGTTCCGGAGATTAATAGACTATCAATATATCTGAATTGGTACTTCAAACACCCACGAAGTCCAATCACCGTCGACAAGTCTTCCAAAGGCCAATAGAATTGCTTTCTGGTTTCAGGACAGCGCTGGAACAAAAAGGGTAGCTCTCGATGCATGTTTCTACCGCGATTCCGCTCGACAGAGCGCCAGTAGTAAACTGTTAACTCGCCAATTTATAGTTTGCCAGCCTTTTTCTCGTTGACAGTTACATAGCTGCCAGCTCATTTAGTTTCCCCTACACGTTCCAAGCTGAATTTCTAGTGATAATTTTGAGATATTACCCGATACTACTTTTTATGGAATAATCAAGTGTATATTTTCGATTTGGTTTACTTTTTAGATTTCCTTCAACCAAAGGAAATCAAATATGACGATGTACCACACGTGATGTTTAAGTTCATGACCTTTAGTATAGTTCCATGCAATGTCCAAAAAGTTCTTTCCTCACAAGGTAAAAAGCATTCTTTGTGCCGCAGACACACGATTTGCAAACAAGACGAATCATGCAAAGAAAAATGAAGCTTTCACGAGTTTTCCATCATAAAATAACTTGCTTTTTCCATTAATTTTTATTGCGGCAAACCCGAGGGAGTTTCACTGAAATTATACGTCATGGGAGCACAAATTCTTTCAAATTGGGGAAATTCATAAGAGCATTTTGTATATATGAGTATTTGGACATCACTAATGGTGAAATAGTCGTCACCTTTAATTCTCGAAGTCAATTTGATTAAAATCCACCGTAGAAGAATGAATTTATTTCGCCAAAAAGACAATGTTTAACGATGTGGCCCCTCAGTTCGATTTATTCGTCATCGGGGTCATCCCGGCTGTTCACAATCCGGAAGACTGAAACCGGTAAGAGCGTCGGTTCACCGGAAAGAGATCCAAAATGAGATCTTCGGGATGCCACGGTGGTGGGCTCACGTCACTATTGTCTGTTTACCTGTCCATCCGCTGCGAAGTGAAGCGCTGTTTAGCGAAACGAAAAGGAAAGAGGAGTGGGAGGCGGTGAGGAGGAGCGAGGGGGCGGGCGAGTGGACGCGTGCGATACGGAGGCCCCCAACGGATAAGGGAGGGAGGGGCCGTCGACTCTAGGGGATGAGGGCAAGGTGGGTGGGCCCCCTGGGGGAGGGGGCAGCAGAGAGAGGAGTTAAAGGGGGGTGGGGAGAGACAATCAAATACACAGGGGCGTGACTCGTGCTGCCGGGTGCTGGTTGGCAGTTGCCGAACGTTGCGTCGCAGCCCGCAGAGCTTATCGGTTTGAAGAATCAATTTCGTTCCCAAAAACAATTCTTCCAAAATTCCTCTGTGAATTCCATATCAGCACTCGTGAAGACAAAAAACAAAGGTATCTAAAAGGAGCAGCATGCGTTGATTTGAAATAAACTCGTCCTCGGGCGGCGGAAGAGTCTATCGAAGCCGGGAGAGAAAGGGTGTGATTCTCCACGCAGATGTTTATTTATATCACAACATTTTTTGTTAGTTTGCTTCCATATTTTGGGCACACATGCAAATAAAATTTGCGTTGGAACATTCATGAACGTAGCGCCCGGGGGAGCTAGTGGAAGTGTTCAAACCTTAGCTACATAGATTGAACCAAAAAACTGTCTCTAAGAGCGCCATGTTTCAATTAATTCCCCGCGGAATGTAATCATTATATATTATTTACATTTGAATTGTTGAAATGTTGGAGAGCCTCAGCGGAGCAGTCCATGTTTCCTAAGTTTGGAATTTTTTTCCAATCCGAGTTGCTGTGGTTCTTTGAAAGTGAAAGGTGATTAAGCAAAAGTACATGAATAAGTAGTGAAAGTAAAGGAGCAAATGGCGATTGCTCAAAATTATTAAGAGAATTTAATCTGGAGAGAACTAGCTTGTCTCCCGATATTTTTATGTCAATGCGGAAATAATTAATTTATTATCCAAAAATTTTCGAATTCTTCAGAAAGGTTGTGGTGATCAAAAAGACACATTTCGGCATTGAAATTTTTAGATGTACTTGTCAAAGATATACAAATGTATATGCAACTTGACAAATTACACGGGATGCTGAGGAAAAACATACTAAAGGAATATGGATCCATTTTAAACTACTAGTCAATATATGCAACTTGAGTTCTGAAAAGGAATTGTTGGGAATATTTTCTCATTCTAACCAATATATAGTATCAATATTTCCGAACTCACTCCTCGTTAATCAGCATAAAACATAGTTTCACACACTTTGCTTACCATATAAGACCGTTTTATTTATTTCCATTTTCTAGGCACCTAAAAAATGTTTTTATCGATGAATAGCTAATGTGCTTCATAAAATATTCAGTATCGCATTTTGATCTAAATTGAATATCGTGAAAAATTCTCGTTTCAACGAAATACGAAGCGTATGGATTGTATTATAATTGCCCATAATTGTCATCGCAACGTAAACTATACTTTTCATTCCCTCATTAGTCACACATTCGTTGTACACCGATGCATCGCAATGCTGTGCGGTCTAGAACAGCAGTGCGATGTTGCTTGAATCGATACAGCACACAGCCCCAGGAGGTGGGCCAGCTGCGTGCGGGGAGAGTGAAGGAGAGGGAGGGGAAGCTAAAGCTAACCGATATGGCGCCCAGGGTAAAGGAATAGTTGAGGAGGGTGGGGTGGGTGCGGCAGGTCCTCCGAGTGGGGGGTGAGAATGTTGAAAGGGGCGGAGGGTAGAGGGAGGGAACAACAAGGTTGTCGGAGTTACGCCGCCAGCAAGTCTTTTCTTTTAGCTCGAACTGGTATTTTCATACAACTCTTAAAAACTATTTTCTTCTTTCTTCAAGCAGAACATTGGCCAATGCCCAAGCAAGTGGAAGGTTAAACGCTCAAAGGGAAACGGTAAATCATTGTATCATGATAAGAAGGTAGTCGAGTACTGCTCGAGGCTGAAAGCGCTCGATTTAGTTTTCCGTAATTTGTCGGGATTTGTTTCTGCTTTACTTCTTGGTTCCTCAAAATCCAAGCTCCGCTTTTACCCTGTAGTGCTGAATTGGGTTACATCCTTTGGCATACAATTATCTCACAGAGACTCACAGGCGCAGGACTCTTATCTTTAGAAAACAATTTGGTTAATGCAATGTTGAGGCAAGTGTGTGTATACATATATATATATATATATATATATATATGTATATATATATATATATATATATATATATATATACATATATACACACATATATATATATATATATATATATATATATATATATATATATATATATATATATATATATTAAGCATCCTTTATAACTTTCTCCCAAAAAAAATAACTCCACCCTTGTGTGTGAAGTTCAGTTTAACTACTCAAATCCTGTTATTCTAAACTTTATCGCTTTCGACCTTAAAATTTCGATTGAGGCAATTTAAATAAATGCAAAATACAGCACGAGTTCAGTTCATATTTTCATGTTTTTCTTTGCACAGTATGTAAGGGCAATCCAACCATGGCAGGTTCCTAATAGCTATTTTCTCATCACTTAATTCTTTTCGGATGACATTTTAATGAGGCTGTTCTGTTTCAAATCCTCCTCGCTTGTTCTCACGACTTACATTTAAACCGAAATCTTGTGTCATCCCGACCTGAAGTTGAAAAGTTGTCATGTCGAAAAAATATTCCTCTGAAAAAAAAATGTGGAAAAAAATGCACTCTAGAGGAAAGGGACAACTCTTGATGAAATAACATATATCGTATTCTTTTCGGGGAAGAATATATTCGAAAGAGTGGGGGAAGCGGTAAAAGTTTCCCACGCACCGGAAATTTCCCGAACAGGTTCGACTCCAGGTATCTGAAATAAAAAGAAAAAAAATGAGAAGAAAGAGGTGGCATCCGGGACCCTGGACACAGCCACCAACTAGCTTTCCGGACTGTCCCAACAAAATCCGCATGGGTGGTAGCTCCGGATTTGAGGGGCTGCATGGGGTGTGGAGAGAGGGGAAATGGCGGTGTGTAGTGCATGACTCTGGGCGGTGGTGGTTCGTGTGGAGGGAGGGGGGTGAGGGGGGGATATGGAGACGCGAGAGGCTATTCGAAAAGTCGTCAGCTGTTTGGGAGTGGAAATGGGAGGGTGGGGTTGGGTTTGGGGCTGCCACAGGGGAGAGTGAGTGGGTGAGTGTGAGGAAGGGTTTTCTGTGTGTGTGCGTGTGCATTGGGAGTTGGGGGAGGGTTCCCTTTTCAACCCGCCGCGCTGGACTGGGAGTGCGCAGCCAGCGGGGGCGGTTTTGTGGAAAGGGAGGGGAGAGAGTCTCCACCTCACACCCCTCCAAACCGCCCCCCCACCCCGTCGCCCCGTCGTCTCTCTAGCGGCGCGAGAGGTGGAAACACGGTGACTGGACTGGACTGCGTGTTTGCCTGATGAATTTTGCATGCGGCGAGCGGGAGGCAGCGGGTGGAGAGCGGGGGGCCGGGGAAGTGGATCTGTGCGTGGGGATAGATGGGGGAGGCGGGGCGAGAGTACTATAAGGGTTAGCGGCTCTATGGGGTGGGGAGGATGATGTTGGAAGGGGTTTGGTTCCGGAGGAGTTTGGAGAGTAGTGTGGTCGGAGAGGACTGGGGATGGATATGGAGACGGGGGGTGTGTGGAGGAGAATACCGGAGCGGGATAGACAAAGGACAGGCCGTGTGGTTGTCCGAGAGAGCGGGGACAGAGGAGGGAAAAAGGGGGACCGATTGTCACGTGTCCAGGAGCAGCTAGGGTGAGTTGTGTGTGAGGGGGGGGAGAGAATGGTTGGAAAAGGAGAGAGAGAGGAAGGGGGACAATGACGACGAGGGAATAAAGATGGGAAGATAAGAACGGATGGGGGGAGGAGTCCAATGAGTTGATATTGGAAATGGGACGCATTCGTGGCCCGTACATCTTTGCAGTCACAATTTGAGCATGGTGACGCACGTGACATCCCACCCCGGTGTGAAAGAATTTTGGTCAATTATAAATGACGGCAGCATCAAAGTTAATATTTGAAGAATCCCATTTGTTAAAAACTAAACTGCGATTGAAGTGAAACGTTTCATGAATACTTATTTTGTTACCATTTCCAGCTTTCATGGGGTGCTTTAAAAATACATGGTGGGTGGCTGATTCTAAAAATGTGAGCGTTGCTCCCTGCATCTTTTTCATTTTTTAATCGGCCTTTTTTTTAACATGAGAAATCTCAGGGTACAGGGATGTCTTTAATGATATTTCGAATCGGTGTTATTCTTAGAGCATTGGTAAGGGAAAATATTAAGTTTTAATCGTTCAATTATCTTATGCTTTAGCTCTGCTCCTTCATCACAATTAGTTCTATACTTAGTAAGTTTCTAGTACTTATCCCGTGTAAAAATAATAATTTGGAGATGTGTTACTAAAAATAACGTGTCTTTCATTTTCAGCAAAAAATTGTATAATCATCTTATATGCAAGTGGTCTAGCCACAACTATCCTGATATGCTACTATCTGCATATGAAATGAGTTACGTTTTGCAGCTTTATGTGACAGTGAATTTTTTTTACTCAATAATAACATAAGGGAGTTTTTAATGTCAAAATGACTAAGCCAACTTATAAAATCAACTTCCATCAATTGGTCTCAATATAACTGCTATTCGTACAACCGTCACGCGCTGACAAAAATATACATGAAAATCAAGTGACATTCTGAAATTAGCTCTCTGACATCATTGAGATAATTCACCAGATGTGAATTGGTGATCTCCAAAGATTGAAATCGTATGGAAACAAGTTTTGCCATCAGGGGTATTTTTAACGTCAAAGAGAGTGAGTAGAGTTTAGTTATTTATCGAATCCCCTGCATAGATTGAATTTAAGAGAAAATGTAGTCCTTTTTAAATGACATATTTTAGTTTCATGCGCATTTGAAAGGCAACGTGACGTGCCGCTGGAACATTCCAACAAGTAGACTGAGTCGTGCTTAAAATCGATAGGATTGACACGACCGAGTAAACGAAGGAGCCTACCGTACATGGTCTTGTTGTGAGAAGGTCGAAATACAACCCCGTCGTCGGTGAGCCAAAGAAGGTTTTTTTCATTTCATTACGGTGCGGAAATGAGCGTCACGTTCTGCTTGTTCCATGGGAAGCGTGAAGCAAGTATCATGTAAGGTAAAAACAAAATTTTATGCATGCATGTCGATCGCTTTTCTTTCAAATATCCCAGATAACTTCATTATGGGCTTAAATAAAGCAAATAATGGTAAAAATGCGGTCTTAAATTACTAATGCCGTCCCATATGGAAACTACCGGTGGTAGCTTCACATTAACCGTATGTGCAATATTTTGAGTTATTAATGCGCATTATTTTATCATTGTTTGCCATACGGTAATAATTAAGAAAGGAGGAATAGGCAATAGATACAAAGGGAATTAGCAATTCTAACAAATACATCTATATACCGTCCAAAAAATGAGATAAATTGGGATATACATCAAAATCCAGGAAAATTTGTCCCTTCAGGACATTTGAGTGAAAAATACCTCTAGTACCATCATTAAAACGTATACATGCAAACGTAAGTCAGATAAAAAATGTAAAGTTGCTCATTTAAGTACGTCTTGTATTAATTTTAGTTCATGAATTATTTTTCATCCATAGTACTTTTCCGAATTAAAACAACGCAGTAACAGAATAGTTTACTAACGTGCTTTTGAAATTGGCCACTTCCTAATAATACAGACAATGTCCATTATATCAAATATACGCACGTTCTTCCTCTCAAGAGCATACGTTTCAAGATTGCGTACACTAAGTCCCAGATTGAGAGTGTACATTTAATGCTTAGCGTGGTATAACTCATCATCATTTTTATAGTAACATCGAAAATGAATGAGGACGAGTGAATTTGGACTAACTTATGCAAAAGCTCTCACCTAAATTGTTTTGTTTCTTATGTTAAAAAGGCAATTTTTTCACATATTATATCTCGTTCTAGCAAAACACATGAAGGATCCTTCCATGATCCCATAGATATGCGGAAACATAAGATAAATCGGGGTTTAGGAAGGATTTTTTCAATGGCAATCAACTTCTGGGGTGATAAAATATACTCTCTCTTACCGCATCAACTTTAACGTAATTAGACGTGGAGATGGGATTGGTTGAGACAATTGCGATTAACAATTATAGTGGCTTAGGCTCGTCATGAAGGGGAATGCCGCAATTGGCTTTGAAAAATGAAGATATTCACCTCAATGGTACGAAATATGTAATAAATCAACATCTTATCTTAATAGTGGCATTTAATGTTATTGCTCATATAACAAATTCTTATTACTTCTCAATTGTTAATCGTTTTTATAAAAAGATTAACTTTAATTTTCGCAAGAAGTGAAATGTAATTAAGTTTTGTCTTACATTCGCAGACCAGTCTGAAAAAATGTATTGAGACGAATAAAATGGACCGACAGGATCCACATATTTATGTAACGAACGTTCTCTCTAATCTCACGTGAACGGAATGTTATTAATTTTACAAAGTCTTTAAACAAAAATAGACCTCAAAAAAAACGGAGGAGGGAAGTTTTAATTAGTATTCACTCAGTGTTTCCGGCAAGAGTGGAACATCACCAACGCCACGCACCGCGCCCGGGAAACCCCGCCGAACGAAATGGAATAATCGAGAACGGAATAAACGAGAATAAAAGACGAAAACATTCGGGAGCGTAATAGCTGACGCTCGCACTCGTACAATCAACTGCTGCTCCCGAAAAATCAACAGTTGAAAGCGGGTGAAATAAGCCTTTGGAATTGCCGAGAGGCAACCGAGGCCGCGGGGAGGGAGCGGGGTGGAAGAGGGGCACATCACGTCGAGCAGCGGCGGTGGGAGACTCGCAGAAAACGAAGGAGAGAGGTGGGGCGGCGGGGAGTGTGAGCGAAAGGTGGGGAGGAGGGAGGGAGCCGCACGAAGGTCAAAGGACACCGCGGACGGGGCAGCAAGGCGACGCAGCGGCACGTGGAGGGGTGAGGGGACGGAATGGCGCGAGAGTGGGGGCAGGAAGCCCGAAGCGGCGGCAACGGCGTCGTAGCGGAGGGAGGGAGGAGGTGGAATGAGATGGAGAGGGAAGGAAGAAGGTGGGGAAGAGGGGATGTGATGGAAGACGATGATTTGAAGTTTACCTGGCGCGGGAATAACGCCCAGAAATTTGCAGAAGGGGAGGCGAACGAGATCATAAGGCATGGGAAGGAGGCGGAGATAGGCAGGGTCAAGAGGGGAAAAGATGGAGGGACTATATTCGAGAGGCCAAGGAGGAAAAGTGGTGTCCGATTGTGAGTACTAGAAGAATAAGAAAGGCGGCGGTTTAGAATAGAAATGAAGCAAGAAGAAGTAAAGGCCCTCATGAAAGAGGGAAGATGAAGAGGCATCAGCGAAATATCAAGAAAACTAAATGTAGAGAGGAAAGTACTAAAGAACAGGAAGGAAGTAAGGAGGGAAAAGAAGGAATGTGCTTACTCAAGGAGCCCCGGCTACAAACAGTTCTCTCTTGGGAACGTTAGAATGCCAGAGGAACGTAATAAAACGGAGTTTGCAAACGTCATAATGTCACGAAGCATGTGGAGACAACATAGCGTAATTGAAAAGAGTGCACCTTCTTTAAAAGTTTGAAATGATTGGAATCGCACTAGATAAATATTTTTACTCAATATTGCAAGTCTGCGGAATAACAGAACGTCGTAATAAGGAGTGAGGATGAAGGGATATGCAAAGTAGGGGAATTGGTCAATAATAAGGTAATATTTATTAGTACATGGGCATGCGTTTTTGCCGGCTTCATTTCTTTGGAGAGAGGTTGAAGGGAGATGGGAGAATGAGGCAAGAAATGACAGGATATTGAGGGCAGCAGGATATGACAGATATGATGGGATAACGAGTAAAAAATCAAGGCAACGAGGGAGGAAAAAGAGGAGCTCGGAGAGAAGGACCGAAAGAGTATTTTTCCCGGGATATTGAGATGCCGGGGTCCCTTAATGTATTAAATCACTCCAGAGGGTATTCCATAAGTAGGGGATAGAGAGCATAGGTAAGAAAATAAAATAGGAAATATGGTGGGGCATAAAAAGAGACCAAAATATAAAAAGGAGTGGAGGAAGATGAGAATGGGGAGGGCAGAATGGTGTGCTGGGGAGTGTGCGAGGGAAGATAAAAGGAGGAGCAAAGGGAATGAGTGATGGTGGGTAGGGAATGGGGAGGAGGAGGAACGGAAGTTGAAAGTGTGCAGGAGAGGCGAGGAGGAAGGGGGTAGAGGGAGATCGGTTGCGAGGGGAATGAGAGGATCTTCTTTCCACCCCACCCGCCTATCCCTCTCGGGGCTGAGGGGATGCACGGGCCCCGAACGCCACCACCCTCCCCCTCACTCCCTTCCCACTACCCTCGTAACCCTTTCCACGAGGACACCGTCATCCCCCATACCAAACAGCTCCCCTTCCCTGTCCCCCACTTCGCCCCCACTGGCAGACTCCCCATTCCGTCCAACTCATTCATCACCTCCCCATCATCGCACCCTCCCCCTCCCAATCCCCCCATCACATCCCTCCGCCCTCATCTCCTCTCCCTCCCCCGCCAGAGGCAAACGCACGCACGCACGCAAATCCACGAAACCTCCCTCCCTCTCGAAAATACACACGCCTACATGAAAACACATGCATGCGTACGCACACTGGCCCACCCTCCACATACCCTGCCGACACACAAATACTCCTCTCTCTTTCCCTCATCCCTCGCGTTATCTTTCTCCCTTTCCACCATTCCCCTCTCCCCCAAAACATACCTCCTTCCACTTCCCCCTCCACACAATCCTCATCCCCCAAGAAACAATCCCGCCCCTTCCAAATTCCCCTTCCCCTCTCCCTCTTCCATTCCCCCCCCGCAACACCATCCCCCTCCGATCTCCATACCTCTCTTCCCTCCCCCAACCCTCAATTTTTTTTGCCCTGCCCCTCCTACACTCCGCTCCCCTCCCAACTAACTCACCCTCTCCCCCACCGCCCCAACCTCCCTTCCCTCCGTCGCTCGCTTTAGATCGATCTCCCTTTCTCATATCGAAGGCTATGATTGGTGTGCGTTGCGTACATTTTTTCCCGCTCCCGTGCTTTCCTTCCCCGAGTGTGCCCGGGCGCTGGGAGGGAGGTCGCAAAGGGGGAGGGGGGATGGGAAGAGGCAGAGGGGGGAGGGCGTCGGATGGGTGGAGCGGGGTAGCGGAGGAGGGGTGGCGGAAGGTTCGGAGAGGGTGCGGAGGGGAGAGGCCATGGTACACAGGGATGGTGGGGGGCGATGATGAGCGCGGAGGGGCCGGAGGGTGCGAGGGGGGGTAGGCGAGGGGTTGAAATGGTTGCGAGGGGAGGGTGGTCTTCTCCCCCGGCTGAGGGACTGGAAGGAGGGGCGCGTGTATGTGGTGGGCAAGGGTGAGGATGAGGGTATGCTCCCGCTGGAGGGAGGGAGGAGTGTGGGCGTGCGTGGGGGAGAACGGGGAGCTGAGCTGCTGGAGAGAAAGAGAAGGGAAGGGGGTGATACGAGAGAAGAGGGGGACACGAAAAAAAAGGGAGAGTGAGTGTGCCGGCTGCGGGGAGGTAGGGGTGGCTGCGGAGGGGAGGCGCACGCGTTGCGTAGCGAGAGGGGCGAGTGGAGGGAGGGGATGTTCGGGAATAGGGGAATGGGGGTGCGGTGGAGGAGGAGGAGGCGGAGGGGGGGTTGAGGAGGGAGCTCTCTGCTGCCTGCTGCTCCTGCCGGGATCCGGCCGCCCTCGTTCCCCGTACGCCTGTCTCGCACGAGCTCTGGCTTGGCGTGGGTCTCTCTCTCCCTCTCTCTCTCCCTATCTATCTATCTCTTCTCTCGCTCTCTCTTCCCCTCGCTGCGCTCCCCTCTGCGCCCGCCCGCCAGCCATCCACCCCTCCACCCCCACCCCCCGGCAATCTCTCCCCGCGCTCCCCGCCACCTGGGCCACGGCCCACGTACGCCCTCTCCCTCGCGCTCACAACCGCCCATAAAGCCTACGCGGCGCAAGGCCTCACACCCCCACCCCGACGGAAGAACAGTCCCTCGCCGCCGACGACGCAGCCGCCGCCGCTGTTGCCCCGTCGCTGACCGCCGCCGCCGAGTATCTCTATTCCCATCGCCGTCGGAGCGGCCGCGACTGACCGGGCGTCGCACACGGGCGGGCCGCCGACTGCATAAGGAGGAGAGAATAGAGGAATCGGCGGAGTGGGAGTGAAGGAGAAAAGGAAAACCTTTTTTTGCGGAATCGTCGGGCTAACTCTCTCTCTCTCTCTCATCGCTTGGTTGAAACCTCCGGAGATCGACATGGTGTGCACCATCGACCCCCGCTCCTCGGGAGACCTGCTGCACCGCGCCGTGAGTCCACAACCATCTCCCCCGATCCCATCTCCAAAGAACGGCCACCGTCTCGAGAGGCTGGAGGACCTCCTCTCACCCTCAGGCTCCTGCTACCTGTGAACGCCCCCTTTTCGACTCCCTCCCGAGCCCCTCCCTCGAAAGAGAGCCGCGGCGGCGGCGGCCTCCTCTCCCTCGCATCCGATCCCGGATAGAGGAGGTGCTCGCTTGCTCTCCCTCCCTCTTTCCTCTCCTTCCTCCCTCTATCCCTCTCCCCCTCCTTTCTCCCTCTCTCTCGCTCTCTCTCTCTCTCTCTCCCTCTCTCCGCCTCGTTCGTCCAGCCCGACATGGCCGTCTCCTCGAGTTTAAATGGCCGCGGCGGCGCATGGCTCCCGCCTCGCGTCCCGCGCGCCCGGGCATCCTCCTCCTCCCTCCGCGGCCAATGGGAACCGCACGCCCCGCTCTGAGCCCCCCCTCGCCTCCGCAGCCATCCCCTCCTCGTCCTTCCTCCGCACCCTCCACCCGGCACCCTCCCACACCACTCCCACGTCACCTCTCTCTCTCTCTCTCTACGCCGCTCCCACCGCCACACCACAGTCGGCTGGTCTCCTCCTCCTCCCCTACGAGAGAGACACCGCCGTCAAACGGAGAGGACAGAGGCGGTGGTGGAGGAGGACTAGACACAAGGGATAATATAGGACCGTCCTACGCAGACCCTCGCCTCCCTCTCTCTCGTCTTCCCTGTTCCCTCCTCCTTCCCCAATCCTTGACACCCGCCCTGGACCACCCAACACTCGGAAAAAAAAGTTCCCGTCCGTGTGTCTCGAAGCATTTCTCTCCCCAAAGTGAAGAGTTCCCATTCATCCTCCCCGCCCACCTCTGTCTCTATCTCCATCTCCGTCCCAAAGAAGTGTTCCGAAAGATGTTAAGCGCGTGCTGAGTAATTCTTCGGGTGTCCGTGTTTTTCTCCCTTGATATAATACTTCCTCCTCCTCGGATCTTCGTGTGCGCTCTACGGAAGGGCGGGACAGACACGCGCACCGGCTTCATTAGTGATAGCTTTACGAGCCCGACCCGTCGCCCTAAAAGTGCTTGACCCATCCATCCCCCCACAACTCACGTCCTCAAGCGCTCACGGAACAGTGTCGCGGTCTTGTTTTCGCTCGTCCTCAAACTTCTCCATTCCCTCACCTCGAATGTCTGCATTTTTCCCGCCAGTTTTGATCCACACTGCCATCCGATATCGCTTCCCCCGTGCACATTAAACCACAATCCCCGAATCTACACTAAAATCGTTTCTTTTCTTCAGTCATATTTGTCGCTCCTTCTTCTTCGAGCCTTAATGACCGAGGATTCGAACAGTCGGCCTTCACGGGATATTTCCGTGACCTTCGGTGAGTAGCCGACGATAAGACGTGTACACTAGAGGGAAGGATATGTTTTTTGTGTGAACAATGGACTACGATGTGAAATTTTTCTTTTTCTAGTTTTTCTCCTACTTTTGTGCTTGAAAAGACGATTTTGTGGTTTCATTATCTAATCTCTTATATTTTTTACTCATTAGCTACTATATTTTTTTGTACTTCATTCCTTTTTTGTTATGCTACTTTAAATATTATTCGTAGTAGTCGAAGTGGTTCAAATTTCTCTGGCACCCACATTAATCTTTTCGTTGTTATTTCTTACCATTAGACTGTTGTATTTGTCCTTTTTTTGTCAAGGGGTCTGAATGTTGCAAGATTCATTTTTTCTTCTTAAACGCGTTTTATTCATTCCTCAGATCTCATTTCCTTACACACATTTCTTTCTCCTTCACGATTTTTGCGTGTCTCACTCATATTCGTCAAAAATCCGCTGCCTACTTTCCGCATGGCTAGCTTGTTGATCGTCGATACATGTCATCTTCTCGCTGTAACAACTACGTCTCACGACCAATTTCCTCCAAAATTTTCCCCGTCACCCTCCTATTCTCCCCCCCCCAATCCTTCCCTCTTCGTCACCCCCTACTAGCTCCTTTCTTCCGTTCCGTTCTCACTCGAACCCCTCCCCCATTTCATTCCCCCACATATCCACCCGCCTTCCCCTTCCGCCCACTTTTTCCCTCGGGAAAAAAAAAGACTTTTTGGCACAAGCGCCAATCGGATGCAACAGGCTTTGCCAGCGTTTGTACGGACGACCCACAATGAGCTTTCGGATTTGGGCGGGGTGCGGGGGTGGTGGCGTGAGCGAACGAGGTGCAAGTTGCCTCTCGAGGACGCTGGTAGTGCTTTGCTTCAGTGGTGCGAGGTTGAGGCCCTCTCTGGCTCAGCTCTTTTGGTGCATTATCTCATCCTCTTTCTCGTCCTTTCCTTGGAAGATAAAAAAACACCACATCACCCCACCCAGCCAACTCGTTTTCCCCTCGCCGCCACCCCATTTCTCACCCTCTCTTGATCCGGAGGTTTTTGGCACGGCCGGACTCGTGGAACCGGGAGGGTCGTTCGGTAATGTGCTGGAAACAGATGTGTGCCGCTCCTTACCCGGAGTAAGCTCCGACGCAGCTTGAGCGTGGATAATTTAGTGATGGAAACGGTATAGCCTTACCCCCCATTCCCCCACCTCCCCCGTGTTGAATACCGAGGGATTTGGGAATGCTCTCCAACACGTGCACCTAGGATTTTTGAGTTGTCTCACGACCAAGTGTCTCTCCATATAGATAATACAGCAGCTTCCTATGCAGCAGAAGTGCTCTCAGGACCCCGGGAGTGGAATCACATTCAGTTTCACCCGTTCAACTGGCGTGTGCACAGTCATTGCATCTGAAAGCATAGTTTTAAAACCCTAGAGAACACCTCAGTTTGCTTATCAAGGGGACGTGTTCGCATTTCATTTTTGCCCGGTTCCACAAGGGTCCAAGTGATTTTGAGGGGCGTTCATTTCTCGATCTATTGGTTAGGAAAAATGGAATCATACTGCGATAAGCCCCTGCCATTTTTTAAGTCTCCTGCCCCTATTGCTGTATCTCGACTCAAAGCCTCCATATTTCAAATTGATTTTTGCCGCCTCATGTAAACGCCCCGTCAAGCCATACCCCCCCTTGCGCACGTTATATCATCGTCTCCCGTAATGCGATTGAATGAGTGCGCAGTCCGGGCCTACCTGTTGGTCTCTTGAGCAATTCTTTTTCATATATATAGATGTGTGTGTCTGTGTGTGTAGTCATATAAGGGTTTACTACCAATACCACGCTGTCCAATTCGATGTCATTAGAGTAGCAGGGCTCGGAAATTTGACCACCTTGTCCTTATTCCTTTCTCCTCCCTTCCCCACAAACCCGATACAAATCCCACACCAATAGAATTAGTTGTGTGTTTTCCGAATATATTCCTTTTCCTTGCATTCGGAGAGTGTGGGCGTGTGACTGTGGTGTGCATGCTGAACGGTGCAGAACGATGGGAGGAGAAGATGGTTTGGAGACATATTTTGTCCACAACATCATTCGGCTGACGCCGGGCCATTTTTCATTTATCAAAAATATTTTTCTCGCCTCCATTTGCCATCGTTTTTCGCCGTAGATGAGCGCGTGTGTTTGTGTCGCCAGTTTCAATTATGTCCCATAATGAGGCCCTCGAAAGAAATTTGGTCACGGTGCTCCACCTCTCTCCCACATGTGACATGTGTGCGTGTGTGTTTTGGACGTGTACGTACGCGTGATTAAAAGAGTGACTCTAATACACGCCTCTTTGTCTTTGCTTTCAGATGAACCGTCCCATTCAGGTGAAGCCAGCGGACAGTGAGAACCGCGGAGGTGAGTGCATTCTTCTTTTTTTAAGCTTCATTCTAGCATTATTGAATACCCACGAACAGCTACGGTTTAAGCCAAATGGCACACAATAATTGGTCATATACTAGCCCAAGGCTAGTAGCCGTAATGCCCAACTTTCCATAGTTTTCTCCAATTTTATTTACGATATTTGTTTACGTGAAACAATCAATTGGATTAATAATCAGTTGATTGGATCTCACAGATTTCCTTTAAATATTCCTTAGAAACTCTTGATCCTTTGAAAACTCAAGAAATGTTTGCACCAGGATATTAGTACCCCCGCTCCCGTTTAGCTTGGATCTGATTGAATTTTCAATCAGCAACCTACGGATTCGACGGGAAAATAGCAGAATCATCCACGCTCATTTGCTGCGAGGGTGGGATATTACTACGATTAATTGGTCAACGACGTTGTTGAATACAATGGTGATAAATGTGCGAACGGTAAAATGGTAAATTTGGAATATTATTTATTTCTGAAATCACGCAGCTGAAGCAATGACCTGGATATAGTACATGATCAGTATTGTGTGTTATTGGCTACACGCTTTGTTAGATCATATAAATACCTTCTCTTTGTAATCATGTACCTTTCAGTCTAAACAGTAATTGGTAGATACGCCGTCAATTTACATATCTGTAGTTATATACACACCCTATTTGATTATATCTAGTTCGAATGAAATGACATAATGGTATGTGCGAAGCCACTCGCATGTTAACGCATTTGGTTAAATATTTTGCTAAATAGTTATACTCGATAGTATGGTATCATACGTGTATTATTAAAGAGAATTTTCATTGCAAAGCATTAAGAAGCCTCTTGCTCTGATGTGGCAGAATCCGAGTCAGTTTCTAGTTTATAGCAATGAACGGGTAAAATATTGTCTTTCGTGATAATTGAATTCCTAACTATTAAATATTTGATCGAATATTTCAAGATTCTGAAAGAGTTTATTCACATCCTTACAATCTTATCTTGATTTTGATTCTAAGGAACTGCTCGAGACTACAAATTTTATTGTGAATTGTGCACACGATTCATAAAAAGTGTACCTGCATCGGACTTTTAAAAAATAAAGTGTATTTCGAAATAATTCTTGAAAATGCGACGGAGAGACATTTTGGAAAGACCGTTTGCACAAAATTAGATGGGAAATTGCACGGAAAAATAATTTCCGGCTGAGTGAATTGATTTTTCCCAGTAATTTCCATTCGAAGTTAGGTATGCAAGAACGTTGGGGGAATCTTTTATTGAGAAAAATAAATTCTACATCTCCATGAAATTATATGTTCAGATGATCTTTCGCAATTTTACAAGCGATCTAGTTTTTATTTATTTATAGTGATTTAGCCATTAGATTCTAAATAGCTGCTCTGTATCTTAGAGTACATAAATAAGCTCCAATTTTCTTCGTTGTTCAAGTATTGATAATTTCAACGAAGGTATTTCGCTTGGATACTGCTTTGCACATAATTATATTCACTTTTATCAGCTATCAAATACGATTTTGGTATAGATAATATTTTATAAAGATGGTGTCTTGAACAGATATCAATTATTGGCTTGAAGTTAATTGTATAACAGCAAAATATCTAGGTGTTATCTTGAAATAGCGGGTCGAAATATTGCTTCAGCTACGCAATGCATAAATGTCTTTTAAAATTTCGTCCGCTTTTTTCTATGCCACGGTTAATTAATATTTACAAAATAGCTACAAATATAAAAGGTACTCCTTCTATGGATATCTTATATTTTAATTTTGCTGTTTTTTCACGACTCCATGCCTTACTTTTATAATCTGCATTATGCATACGTATGAATCGATTGTATACCGTATTGTTACATCAAGCTATTGAACGTATCATTTACAAGGGTATATTTTTTTAATAGTTAAAAGGACATATATTTCTTACATTTTTATGAACTATAAAGCGATTTATAAACCCTTGGCTACTTTTTTTCCTTTAAAATTCTGCAGATAGAGAGAATATTATTGACCGATTCCTTTCTTTCCATTTTTAGTAATAATGGAAGAAATAGGACCAAGTTATACTTAGTTGGAGAAGTTTTTAGAACTCCCTTTTTAGACCACAGATATTTACGATTTAAGACTCTAGCATTAAAACTTAAGTCTTTGTGCTGATTTGTAGATTACTAGATTTTTTAACAACGAGAAAGAATCATGCCCGCAAATCTCTCTTTCTCACGAAGTAAACTCCCTCTTTACATTGCAAAATCGGCGACCCTATTTTGAGGAGTTGATTCGCATGAAATCTTTACCATCTTTCTTACCCCAAACTTCTGGCACCCATTTTAAAGCTGCATTTCGTGGTTATTTCAAATTTATTGGCATTGTTTTTCTCATGGAGCTATGAAAACACTTAATTTTTCCTCCTCGAAATAAGTCAAACAGGGGGATACGCTACGGCTATCTCTTAAATAGCATTTAATTATTCCCTTCAAGTTTTAACAAACATTTAAATTCTAATGCAGTAAGTAGTTTAGATTTTGTAGCAAGTCAATCACGATCATCAATTCAAAGATTTATTGACTCAACCCGCCATTCATGCCTACTCCAATGCCAATTCCCTGACGCCCAGACAGCTCATCTGTTATCATCTGTCTTTATTTGGCCTACCTATCTGCCTCTCTTTCATCCTTATAGAGCCTTCACTTTTAATTTATTCACTGGTGTGTCCGTAAAAAATTGAATGTGTCCCAAATTTATCCCAATCTGCCTAGTTATTTCATTTTTTTATCCTAAATGACTTTTTATATTTCACTTCTCTATGTTTGATTAATAGATTTTTTTAAAGTATTGTTTAATTTCTCCACTAAAAGTTAAACGATTTCTTTAAGCTCACTTGTTTCCAACAAGAACTAGCACCTTTTTTTAAATGACGATTTGTTTCTTAATTTGGATCTTGTTAACACTGGAATTAAGCACTACACTAATATCACATTTGATATTGATATTACAGACTTTTTAAGGCATACGAAAGTATTGAATTTGGATGTCTAAGCTATAGATGATTACTAAAATTTGGATCCACAGAAGCGCTGTTTTAAATGATTTTAGGAATAGACGATACTCCTATACTATAATGTATAAGTTAAAGCACGCGTTAATAATGTTATGGTTCTATTTCAACGAAGGAGAAACTTATCTTTTTGGGAATTTTGGTGGGTAGATATTAGTTTGAAATAAACCTCAAGTCAACGAGTATTATGAAAATAAATAGATCGGTTCACTCATTAAAAGTAAATGAAACATTTGTCTAGAAAATTTGTGCGCTGCAATAGTCTTTGCTCATATTCATAATATGGTGAGTGTTGGGCGAATAAATTTTTACACTCTGAAATTTCATTCAGTGAAGCATTTGCCGCTACTCGGATTTTGAAAAATTCTTTCGAGAGCTTGGTCAAAATTGCGTTAATTTAAATGTGCCCGCCTTGGATAGAGAAAGAGACTGAGCCACTTTCGCGTAGCTAACTTAACTTTGAATCTGTTTATACTTCTACGAATCATAGTCACAATTATAACCAGAAAAATTGGTATTGAGTTTATATTTTATCATTCGTAGTCTTTCGAATTACGTTGTTCAACTCGCTATAGTGAAAACGTGGCGTACTTCTGAGATATTCTTGCGAGGCGTTATATGTTTTTAGACACTATCGCATAAACTATATTCAACAAATTCAGGCGAGATGTAGTGGAAGTTCGTCATTATGAGAAAAACAAATTTACGCGTTCCCACAAATCTGTGGAAAAGTGCAAGTGTGCTCTTCTTACACTATCGTGATAGTTCTAAACGATTATGAATATCTTGACCGTTAAGATTTAACGGTAGGTTTAAATTATTTTCCCAAGTTGGGGAAGTGGCGTGCAACAAGGACGATTGTTCTATTAATTAGGCCAATGCTACCAAGCGGATCCCAACGCCCGTAGAGGATTTGCGGCATACAATATTAAAAGAATGGATAATGGCGGTGATAAAAGTTAGCCGGCCTTGAAATTGTACATCTGGGGAGTATATATTAGCTTCAGCGTTTATCTGAAAAATATTTTTTTTTCATTTTAAAGCCCCATAAAAGCAAGAATTGAGTTAGTGATTACGATTAAACAAAATATTAAAATCTTAGCTTCAATGATTTATTTTCTTACCTTTCCAGTTCCTAACCATTACTTAAACCGATAACTGATATATAACTATTTTTGTCTCCAAGATTCCAATTACATTTAATTACTAAACGCCAGCAAAAAGACAGTAACATATTCAAATAATGATTCCGTTTTACATTACCAATTCTAATCATATAACAGTAGTTATTACTCTTTGTATTCTATCGGTTAAAATCGTAATAGTGTTATGTAAAATTCATTTCGTACTTTAATTATCTTTGATGTACAATTTATCATTTTGGACCCATTTTTTAAATATTGTATCGTTTGACTATATTTTCTATCCAGTCGCACCTTGTTTTCTTATATCTATTCCTTTAGATATCCGTGATACAAGCAATCGTGCTTCCACCATCTGAATTATTAATTCTCACTTGCCAGGACTCCTTTGCATAGCTACGATAATCTATATCCACCGAAGTCTATTAAACTACTGAAAAGTTATTCTGAGTAATAGTCGAGGTAGAGATCATATGTGAAGACGAGTGCTTATGCGGGCGCGTACATTTTGAACCCCCTTCCATCTTTGGTAATTTGGTCCATTTGAATTTTTTAAATTAATTTTTAAAGCTCACTGGACCCATACTTAAACAATATCCATTCCCAAAATGGTGTGAATAAATTCTTAGGCGTAGCTTTGAGTTTGATTAATTTTAATATAATACCCTTGCAAGTAGTGATATTATACCGCTAAATGAGCAAACAAATTTCCTAGCCGGAATAAACGCATTTGTTTCTACAGAGACGTAGCGTAGAGCCAACCTTAAAATTAGTATTTGTCTTAGGATGTGGCTTGAGTGAAAATTGCTCTTTGTCCCATCATAAGCTTAAGAAAGACGACAGTTAATTGCATGTGTGCCTGTTGACGAAACATGCAAATTTGCATCTTTTTCGTCCGTTCCTCTCACTCTTTACCCCCCACATTATTAATGCTCCTTCCATAATCTAAAGTAGAAATGAAATATAAGGAGTCGAACTTTCATCTGGCTTTACGGCCAACCTGTATACAAGAATTAAAGGATTTCCCAACATCCGAGTGATATGCGTAACATAAACATCAGGATTCGTAGAAGCTACCGTATAATTTGTCCCCGAGGCTAGTGCCCATTTGGTATCGTCTATCTTATCTCACCACCATTTTTTTATAAAAGCCTTGTATAAAATTTGCTGATTAATTGTATATTTAAAGTATTTAAAAAAAATTTAAATGGATGCAGAAATATTTTTTCGAAATTCACTTGTGAGAAATTGAATATATTAATTATCTAATGAAAATAATTTGATACGGAGGTATTTAATGAATACCGATATTCTTAGGGAATAAATTATTCCTTATGCCAACCAATTTGGAAAGAAAACAAGATAATGCACACGAAAACCAGCACTAGATTTCCTTAACCTTTTGGGAAATAATACATTTTTAATTATCTCAAAAGGCCAATATGTTAGGTAAATGTAACTTAACTTTACCTTTATATATAAACCACAAAGACATCAACCCGGAGGTTGGTTTGGTAATTGATGGTAGAGTTCACACAGTAGTAAGAATAAGCGTGTGAATATTCACACACCAGGGTTAGGGGGGGGGGGGCAGTTCCTTTCTCTGTGCCGGTTTATGGTTTCCCAGGAAGATCTGGTACCCCAAATTACATAGCATGGGTGGCGCTGCAGAGTGTCGCGGGAATCGAACCCCGGGCCCTCCGGTCAGTAGTCCAACGCTCTACCCCCTGGACTACCGCGACCCATAAAAATATCCATATATACTATGTATATATATGTATATATATGTATATATATATATGTATATATATATATGTATATATATATATGTATATGTATATATATATATAATTATTTTTATTCAACTGCATGAATTTCAGTTCCTATAGATAAAAAGGAAATATCGTAATAACGCAAATTAGTTCTAACTTTTTGTTTTTATGTATGTCACTTAGATAATAGGTTGGTGTAGACATACGCATATAATATAATCCAGACAAAAATATTTGCTATGGTAAGCGCAATTATGATAACCTTCGTTTGATTATTAAATGTGATCAATTTAGGTTTTGACCAATTAACTTACAAAAATTATGAGCCTAGCGCCTTGATGTTTTGATATCCCGAGTGATAGTTTGATCCAATAATCCAATACAAACAGATTAAAAGTTAAATCCTCCTACCGGAACGGAAAAGGCACCCCTCACTTTAATATTGATTATTTTTATTCCAATATAAGCTAAGAGAATATTTTTTAACCGTGGTTTACCAGTTGCATCCTTTTATCAAAAGTTCATGTGCATCCATTGCATTCCAATCGTAATAATTTTTCCTGTCGAACTTAAAGGATGAAGAGACATAATGCCCATTCCTTAAAAAATGGGATCTTGTAACAGCAATAAGGGGAATAAATAGAGACAGTGCGTATTTTAACTAGTTCACATTTAAATTTAACATTTAGTTTACATTTAATGGATCATTAGTCTTCACAAGTTGACAGAAATTACATCCAACATCCTTCCTTAGAAGGAGCTAGAAGTTTCTTATGAAAGGCCAAAAAAGAGTTTTTTTTCCGAATTCCGTGGGTATTAGCCTATTTCATTAATCAAGAGTTTTCACAGTTCGACGTTATGCCCAATTGGCGCCCCATTGTGAAAAATAAAAGAAGGACTCCAGTTAAAAATAAGTGCTTATGATGACTGTTACGTGCCACAGGTTGGTGTAGCGAGGATATTCATCTCGCGTGCTCGTGCCGCGTACTTTTGACCTTGTTTCATACGTTTCCCTGATTCTCGAGCTGGAATCTTTACCCCATTCGATGACTTAAATGCGCCTCCTTCGCTCGCCGTTGTTTATTTATTTCCACCGTGAAGGACACTAATTGTGCCAATGTCGCGTGTAGGTGCTCTGGCTCTGGCTTTTCATATATATTTTCAATTAATGGACTTAAACTAATTACTGATATTTATTCATTGAAGTTCATATAGAAAAGATTTATAATTATATATTTGCACATTATCAATCAATAATTGGTTAAAATAATGAATAGTAAGAAACTGCTTTCTATTGTTTTAAGCTCAACTTTGTGGAAGTTCATGTTCAATATTTATTTTAGCAAGAGCACAATGTATACATCCACTGTTCTTCATTATCGCACAACTAGTTTCAACGCTTAGGCGTCATCATCAGGTACATTGGTACCTTGGTACCTGATGATGACGCCTAAGCGTTGAAAGTAGTTGGAGGATAATAAAGAACAGTGGATGTATACATTGTGTCCTTCATAAAATAAATATTGAACATGAAACTGAATCAGTACGACCGTTAGTCCATCTCATCGCTTCTCTTTCTATTCCTACGAGGTCTTCCGAGCTGAAAAAAAATATTAAAAAAAGCATTAAAATAATGCAGTTTATTTATTGTGTAACGCTTCGCCTTTAATTTGGCCATCTAGAATTAATGTATAGTAATAGTAATATAATAGTTTTTAGCGTAGGTGAAATTTTTTTAGCCTTAATTAAACATGCAAATACATATTAACCTTATTTAATTACCGTATTATTCCAGCTCTACCTGTTTTTCTTTGATTATTGAATTTGATTCAATACATGTATTAATCGAATGATATTAACGATAATTACCATAGTTCACGGTTAATTCTCTGATATTTTCGAAAAGTTTACAATAAGCGTTATTCAGCAGGTTTTGCGCTTTCCAAAGATAATGAAATTTCCATGGCTATATTTTGACTTTCTTTGTTTTACTCTTCCTTTGTACTCAATTTGAAACCCTATGCCGCATATCCTGTTTCATCGTGTTCCACGATGATAAAGACAAAAGGCTTGATGTAGTGGAATTCCGATTCAGCATTACCAACCAGAGTGAGAACTTTCCTCCGCCATCATTTGTAATAATTGTCTGTTAATGCGTAATTAATTGCCCTGGATTCCGGACTCTGGCAATATATTTTTCCAGTGAAATTTGCGGAATTTTCGTCCCGGGACAACACCCTGGTCGCTGGTAACGCTTCATTGAGTTCCAGCGCATAAATCAATATTGTGAACTTTATTTGAGGTACAATGGAAGGCGTATTCCAGCTTTATTAAGTTAATATTTTCGATTCCGTAAACGGAACGACTACCGACCTGAATAAACTGTTAGCAATTCCCCGAAATCCCGCCTTGGCGACTCTTTCTCCCTTACGCGCAAACGATTCATCGTAACAATAATAATTAGTGATACGGTGCAAAAATTACTAGTATATTCTCCTGGGAAAAGAAGGGTCGCTAAGTCCCTCTCTCTCTCGCTTTCTGTCCCTCTTTTAAATATTTGCCTCGATTAATCGGTAAGTGAATAAAAGTATTTATGGACGTAATTATTATCCCTGGAAACCACCATATGGTCTCCCTCCTCTCCTGCTCCGGTTCGCCACCACCGCCCGTGCGCTTCCCATGGACCCCATCCACCTCAGTGTCCAACAACTCCTTCACCTCCCCCTCTCCCTCCACCCATTTCCACACACCCCGCCCCGCCGAAGAAGCGACACATCTCCCCCAACCTTCTCCCCTACGAAAAACCACCGCGCAGCAGCGAGCCGCTCCCCTCCCTCCCCCCCCCCAGTCTGCTGCCGCCGTCGCCAGCTACCCTTGCCATTCCACCCCCCCCCCCCCTTTGCGCCCCCGTAATTGCTCCGACGCCCGCACTCCGCGGCGGCGTGAGAGACGTGACCCGCGGCCCGCCGGATGTGCATCATCGAGTGCGCCTCTCCTCTCCCATCTTCTCCCGCCCTTCTCCCGGAACGCAGGGTGGTGGTGGTGGTTGAAAAATAATAAAAAAGGGAAAACCCTTCACTCTCTCGCCGAACAAAATAAGAATTAGCAAAAAAAGGACGAGGACGAAAAATTCGTGCCCCACCCTCCTCCACGCGCCGAGGACTAATTCCCCCGCCACTCTGTCCTCCCCCCCCCGCCATTCTTCCTCTCCCCCATTTCACCCGCCCCTTCTGAAACACCCCCCCACCCTCACCCTAACCCTCTCCTCGCCCCCCCTCTTCGCCGCAACACGCGCGGAGCACGGACTCGCTCGGCACGTCCACAGGACTCGGGAGTACACGCTCCCTTCCATTCTCTCTCCTCACCCCGTTTTCTCTTTCTCTTCCTCCCTCGCATCTCCCATTTTCCGTTCCCTCCTTCCTCCCTCCCTCTTTTTCGCACTCCGACTCTCGCGGAACCAAGGGGCGCTCACGTAGCCGGAGCCTGTCCTCGGCACACTCGCCCGCCGTCCCCCTCTCCTTTCGCCTCGTGAAGAGGGGGAGACACCCCGGTGAGACTCGAAAGGAGAAAATGTACTGCTTTCACATAAAAAAGGGCGTGGGGCCAGAGAGAAAATCTCTCAGTATTAGTCAAATTGCACGCGTTAATTATCGGGCGTCTTGCTAAATGTTAGTCCGGGAGGAAGCCACTACTCGGAGAGAACGGAGCTATTGAATTTTTTCTTTTCCCATCCCACTCCTACCACCACCTTTATAGTTTCGTAATTTTTGCTTTCGTTCTTGGTTGAATAATCATTTACGGGAAACGTTTCCGTTATTCCATTCACATTAATCCCGTGTACGCTCTCCCTTATCGAGTTTTTGTGCCTTTTTGCCCTTATTGTGTAGCTGAAAAATCATGAATTATGAAAGCGATTTTTATTGCCCTTTGTTCATGCAAAATCCCACACTTTTAATAAGAGAGCACGGATGTATTTAGCTCCAGGGGACCCGGAATTTTAAGAGTCAGGTGCCCAAGACTGCCTGAATTCATATCTGCTCCGGCTCCTTTCACCTCGCCCTCCCAGCTCAACTCTCCTTTCCTCGGCCCCCCTCTCTCTTTACTCTGTCCC
Organism: Hetaerina titia; assembly: GCA_037158775.1. NCBI lineage: Eukaryota > Metazoa > Arthropoda > Insecta > Odonata > Calopterygidae > Hetaerina > Hetaerina titia. The sequence goes on from CM073769.1 coordinate 123,501,638, forward strand.
ACTCTCCCTCTCGACTTCTTCCTTCCCCTCACCCGACCTTCGCCCTCTCACACACCCTTCCCCGTTCCCTCTGCCCTCTCAGTGAATGTTTTATGTTTCGCAAATAATACCTTCCTCTTCATCGCGTTTAGTTACGCGCAAATATTTATCGATCGATCGAGCGCGGTTAATTTAATTGTAATTACTCCTTTGTGTATCAACAATCGCATAACATCTAAAGGATATGTATATATATATATATGTTGCACGGGTCTCATGAGGCTCGGTTGAGGAGAATCCCACGGAGATCTAACCTAGCCGAATAAAGGGTTAAATCAATCAATCAGTCAATCCGTACCCCACTCTCTCACGCCCCAAATTCTCCCCGGCCTCCGTCCTCGCTGTCCTCTCTCTCTCTCTCTTCCCCATCTCCCTCGTTCCCTCCCCCTTCGCCCCCCATTCCTGTCTCCTCCCCATCCTCCGGGTCCCCCCTCCCTCTTCGGGTGGCATTTCCCCTGCCTCGTATCATCCCTCACTCTCTCTCTCTCGGTTTCCTCCTCTTCATCTTCCCTCGCCCTTCATTCCTCTCCTTCCTCCATCACCCCAGTCCCCCGCTGGAACTCCCATTGTCCCTCCCTTGGTGCTTCACTCTCCAGCTCGCACATACGCCCTCACCCTCACACCCCTTTACACGCACACTCGTGGCCTCGAATCTGAACCAACCGGGAATAATTAGATTGGATCAAAAGCTAGATTTTTACAGCTGGAAAATTCAATACGTCGTGTTGCCAAGTTATGTAAACTCCGTGTTAGTTAGTCTGTGGATTAATCTAATAAAAAGACACCGCTCTCACGTAATTTGTTTGCGTCATGTTAAAGTTTGCGTCCTACTCTCAAGACGTACTTAGGTGCTCGATCGGTTGGATGGTGATGGATGCCTTGATTTTATCCAAGCGTATTCTTTCCACTTAAATCTCAAAGTTTGAAGTTGCTTTCCAGACACATTTATTTTCCTTATGCTATTTTTTGCATCGGTCTCTACCCTGCATAAGTGGGACCGCGTTCTTTTCCTTTCAGTATCATTTAAGTCCACCTATGCTAGGATTTTCGATATCTTATAAACGGTGGTCCAGATTTTGTTATCATTGAGCGTTGGATTAGAGCATAGTCATCCTGGCAATTTATTTTACACGCATAGACACGTACAAACTATTTTGAAACATTAAAAACCTTATGCCCTATTTTAATCGCATGATCGCATCTATCTTCATTTTACAGCCAGCATACAATTCCTGTTGAAAATGACGTTTAGTATGATTTTTTGTCCAACTCCATATCATTCGGTTACGACATAATATTCTGTTTAGCTTAAGAGGGCAGGAGAGTATCATCAATGGAATTTGTAACTGTTTGTATGTAAAAATCCAGTACTTTCTTGGGTGGGAGTCGTAAGCTTGGAGTAAGCCGAAAATATTAGGATTAGCGACATAAATTTGAAGTGGAAAATAGTTTAATGGATGAATTAATGAGATTAAAGGCATTCTTAAAATACTTTTTCCTATGCGAGACAAAATATTTCTCAAACCTTTTTCAATCTCACATTTTGATTAAGGAAAGTACTTTTTGTAGGACTCATAAACCTCTTTTTTCTCCTGTAAACATCTTACCTCTGGCTATCTTGCCCAAGTTTCCTCTTCTCCATTTTCTCCAGCTCCAAAGCCCTCTGTCCTCCCATTCCTTCCTCCTCCAGTCCTGGTCCAACCTCCGTTTCTCGTCATCCACCCCACCATTCCATACCGCACCGAAGCGCACCGCAATTACACTGCCCTCTGTTGGATAAGCATTCGCCTAGGGAAGTGAAGCATTATCCGGATGCCGCTCCGGAAACACACCAAACACTCCTGGGTGTGTTTTCCCGATTTGACGCCGCGCGAATGCCCTGGAAAAACATTTCCGTTATTGAAATTGCCTGTCCACTGGATTTCCGTTCGCTCCCATTCGCATGGCCATAGAATTCCAAAGCAAACCCCGTGCATTACAAATGCACGGTCCTCAAATCGCCATGCCGCTGCGGAGCTTCCTATTTCGCCATTTTTTTCGCTCCTTGTTTAGGAAAGGCGTTTCTGCGACAAAAATGTTTCCGAATTTCGTCGGAACAAATTATTTACTCCGAAACTCTTTCCGTCTCGAAAACAAACATTTCCCTTCGAAACCCGTGCCCAAAGAACTGTTTACAAAACGAATTAGCATCCACGGGTCGGTGTTCTTTTTTCGAGTTAAACAAACCGTTTTGATTGGAAAGGGGCGTATTCCGCTGTTTAGTCTCGCTTGTGTTCGTTACGCGATGCGTGACAACTTTTCAATTGAAATAAATTGCTTGTCCTCTGTTTGACAGAGCAACGCAAACTCTAATTGGCCCCGGGACGTTGGCTACGTCTCATTTTGCAACGGAAAAAAATTGCTTTACTTCAGGGATCGCCCGATTCGAAGCCGACGCGGATCCGGCCCTCCGATCCTCTGCCCCAAAACACGCGGGCCCTTCGTATAAACAACAAACGATGGCGGTCGGAAGCGTGACAAACATGTCTCTTTACCTTCAAGAATCCTAAATCGCTCTGAAATCTGTGTGTAAACGTTACGCACATGATTTCATTTGCCCTTTTAATGTTGCCCAAATCGTTCCCAGTAAACGATTGATACGTCTTATTAAGCGCAGTAAAAAGTCTTCAACAGGTTTTATTTCACAAATTTTACATGCGCAGTAGTCAATTTCAAATTGTCTGTGCCTGTAACGCTTAGGTGTTGTCATTTCCCAAGTTACCAACTGAAGTTGAAAGGAGTTCTGGTCATGTCTGATCACGATGAGGATTGTTAATTGAGTTTCCACTGTTCATCGCAATGGCCATAATGAGTCTTTCCGCCAACGGGCCAAATAAATGAACTAAACTTTGAATAGGTTGGATATTTCCTCCATTGAATGCTAACATTGACGAGGTTATTTAATTTCATCTAAGAGAGTTGAACTTGGTTAAACTTTCTGGCAATGCGGCCGTTTTAATTGAGCGACCCGGGAAACTTTTTTTCAACGATGGAGAATTGATTCCGCATGAGTAAGTAATTTGTGAGGAAATAAAATATTAATATCGCGCCTGGGGAGCGAGATTTAATATTTCGGCGTCCCTTCATTATTGTTTCGAAAGTCTGCTCCGTCACTCGGAGAATTCATAAAAACGGAATAAATCAATGATTAGAGTGACTACGAGCAGAACGAACAAAGGCCCTTATTTGCAGAGAACACAATGGGCGAGTCCATCGATAAGTTTTACTCTTTTCTTTTGCGTGCATTTGACGACCGCGGCCGAGCATTCAAGTATGGAGGGGAAAAAAGGAATACCAAAATATATGATTCGGCTTCCTCGAGTTGAAGTCAGGAACGAGTTAAATAATATTTATGCTCGCGAACTATCTATCGCGCATGCCTGTTCGATCTATTCTCGAAGAAGTGATGGTCATCGTGCTCGATTGGGAAAATCTACGAATCGACCCTTTCCTCAGAGCAAGAATTGGGGAAATGTAAATTTGCCTTCAGAATCACGCACTGACCTCCAGTTGTGGAAACAATGAAGAGAGGGTAGTGGAGGAATGCCGGAATTCATTGCCAAGTGGTAAGGGGATTGTGGAGACTCACAGGGAACAGGAGAGGTGGTACTAATGGGACCCTGTGGGGGCGGAGTGGTATGGTATGTGTAGTTTCCATGAAAGTCTCCTCTCGCCCTCCTCCGCTCCCATTTGATGGGGAGGCTGGCTCTTGCGTAGGCTCTTTGAACTCGCTCAGCCTCTTCTGCCGCACACTTTAAATCCACGCTCGCAGAACATTCACAGGTTATTGGGAAAACGAAAATCGGAATGTGGAGAAAATTTTATTATAACAGCCCACTCACCAGTTGGGACCACAAGCATTCAATTTCTTTGCGAAAGAAATCGAAGAAGATAACGGTCAAGGACCGTTCACTTGTTTTTCTTCTTCATTTTGAACTCTTGTGTATTCCCGAATCGAAATTTAAACAGAAAAACGAAGTAGGAAGCCTTCTTTATGCAAATGTTACTGCACGAAGTTGAAATATTTGAATATCTATATATTCACCTCCATAAAAGTGTTTAAATGAGTATCGCTGCCCGAGCTGCAATTTATTTTTGATCGGAGAGGAGATACGTACTACAATGGATAGACCGGTGGTACTATAGGGGTGTGCTATACGCTGTAAATCGACTGTAACACAGTATAAACGATTTAGTCATAACAAACAGATATCATCGTCACGTTATCGTCAAGAGAAAATTAAATTTCACTCGACCATTAACGATATCTTGAATTCTTTATTTATTTTAATGGAGAAATCATTTTATTTTTTAATATTATGGTAAGCTATGTGCAATTCAGACTTGAAGCAATCCCTAATGAGTTATACGAACCACAAACATTGCATTTTACAAACATTTTACTAATTATGTTCCTTTCTTTTATGGTATAATTTAGGTTTTGTATCGATCATCACTCTCCTGCTTCTTGAAATAACCACACAATGAACTTTGAGTCAAACGAAGAAGTGTGTATTTTTACAATTAGCTTAAACATGCTGAGTTTTAATTTGTTCAAAGCGTCATTCCTTGCAGGAGTTTGAGTCTAGGGGGAAAAGTCATTGAACTCTTCCCAATAGCACTCCATCCACTACCCTGCTCACCTCCCTCACTATTTGGACAAAACTCCTGCGATCCCCCACTCCCATATTTATTCTACCCCCCTCTCTATACCACGCACTACTGCCCTTTATTCAGCCAGCTTCCCACCACCCGAAACGCCTACCTTCCACCCTCTATCAGCCCCATCCATATCTTTTCAATCTACACCCTCGCGCCATTCTCACCCCACCCAACCAATACCCCACTTACCCCTTTCTCTGTCGACCCTCCCATCTCCTCTCCCTTCCAAGCCGACTCGCATCCCCTGACCCCCTCTCCCCTGCGAAATCCCTAACATCAATCCTAGCGCCGAAAAAAGTGAACGGAGGGGCTGCACGCTATCCGTACCTCCGAGCCGATATAAGCCGGCCTCCTACGTGCGGGTGCGTTGTTGCCGCTCTCCTCTCTCCTTCCATTTCTTCGTGCGAGGTAAAGTTCAGGGTTAATGAGAGATCTGCCAACAGTGGCAAAACTTGCTACCCCGAGGGTGGAGGTGTGTCCCCGGGCTCCCATCAGTCATTGGGCAAACCAGTGTAGCTCTGACATATCAGTTTACTCTTGCACCCTCTTTGGTAGACATCGACTCAATGTATGGGGGAAGAGATGGTGGAAAATTGCTGAGATCTCTGTTGAAATCGACTGGAATATAGCATATGGTTAATAAACTATGGTCCCGTTCTTCGCGGTTCTTTCCGATTAATTTGTCGAATATTACTTAAGTCGCATTTCCTCCGCGTTAGTGATCGGTTCTTCGAGCCTTGGCTTTCAAAATACGACAGCGAAACCGATTTTTCAACTAAGGGAAAAGGTCCTCTGGAACAGAGGTCGAGAATTTTCGTGGCAGACGTACCTGTGACCAGAAATTCTTCTCGTTCTATCCTTAAAGAGTTGACCAAATTACCAAAACAAGCAACTAATTTATTTCAAACTCTTCAATCGGCTCCGATATACACTGACCTATTATCATTCATGAGGATCTATTATCTCTCATGTGCTCCCGAGTTTTACTCACTTGTACCAATGGCTACTAGAGATGGAAGATCCGTAGAAAACAGAAAATGGTGGACATAATCCTTTAAAACTAGTCTTATCGTTACCCAGACCAACGGAATCCGCCGATTTTTGATGTCCTACTCGACGGACGATAAAGCCTCGATAGAATCCATACCAAAGTCTCGCCATTCTAGAGAATCCATGTCACCGCTGGCAGAGAGGAAACTAATAATAATACTGACCGCCAAACAAGATCAAATTCGATCCGCCAATGTCGTTAATATACGTAGTGGCATATCATGAGATTTCCATTTCCGTTTTTAATTGGATAGACTTTCATCTTTCAATCTACGCACGTGTGTGCATACATTAGCAGCAAATCTCTGATGCATTTTCCAAAATCTGGCTGGTTAGCATGATAAAACCAACCTAATGCGGGATGTCCTGGACACATTCCTAAAATCGCCTTTGCCATCACTTGGTAATTTTCCAAAATTATCCTAAGTCACGTGACATTAGCTGGTAGGGAGATACTTTTGTACATATGACGTCGGTCGCTACATATCTCTTCGCTCATTCCTCTCAGGGCCACTCCTCTGGTCTCTCTCTCTCCCCCAGCTCTCTCCCCACCCCCCTGGCGTCACGGACAGGCTAACCCGCCTGCGTCCGTCGCGCACATCCGCACGGACCCCGGCCACCGCCTTCGGACAACTAACCGCCGGCCACGGTCCTCGCGTACAGCGTGCTCCCGAGCCGCACATGTCCACCGCCAGCCACCCTCTATATAGTTTCGAAAACCCCCTCCCACACACTATCCTCCCACCGGTTTTCCCGTCCACTTCCTTCCCCCTCTCCTTCCCCCACTCTTGGCCACATGGGAGGCAGGATCGAAGGGCGGTGAATGTCTGGCTAAGCGGAGTTGGGGCACCGGTGAGGGGGGCGGTTGGAAAGTGAGAGAAGGAGAGGGGGGAATGGTGGATGGATGGATGGATAGAAAGAAGTATCCAGAGTTGGAGGGGGTTTCGTTGGGAGGGCATTCGATTCGGAAAGCCTGGTCGTGTTTTCTGTTTCTGCACCGCTACTCTCCCCCTCCTCCTCCTCCTTCTCCTCCCCCCTCATTCACCCTCTCGGAGCCCTGCACGGAGTGACGGAGTGGTGAATGGACGCTCTCGTGAATCCATCTCGCCGGACCCTGCCGACCCCGGAGCCCGTTCCCGGCCAGCCGGAGAGTCGCCGCCCCCTTGTCCTCTCTCCCGACGCCCAAGGAGCAAGCAAGGGAGAGTAGAGAGACCGACCGCCGCAAGGGTGTTCGTTCGCGCTCGCCTCTTCCTCCGGCTCGTTTGAGCAGCTGCGTTATTTAAATAGCACATTACACGTCACGTCCGTTGCACTCGCCCGCCTGGGATTCATTCCTCTCCCTCCCTCCCTTGCACACGCGCTCGCCTCTCTCTCTCCCAGTCCCGCCCCCTCCCCCTCCTGCCCCAGGCCCTCAGTCCCCCTTCCTCCCGATTAAATCATGGCGTCCTCCCTTTGGGGCCCAAGCCGAGTGGAAGCGTGCGTGAGGGGCTAAGCAATGGGGGGTGCCGAGGGGGTGGGAGGCCCCGGAGGATGGCGAGTGAAGGACGTAGAGGTGATGGGGGAAAGAGAGAGAGAGATAGATAGAGTGAGGGAGCGAGGAGAGAGAGAAAGGAAAAAAAGAGAGGACGTAGTTATGTCAGCTGCACTACCCACGTTCCAGTCTCCTGGGGTTGTGGGGGACGGGGAAAGGGTGAGAGGTTGGTTTTGGACGGAAAGATTTGGGGGAGGCCGTGCGTGCAGATGAAAGAAAAGCACACATACACACACAAATATCGATGTGGCGTCACCGACGGCAGCACGAGATATGACATACACGTTTGTGCAGACCGCCACCACAGTGATGTGTGGTATTTGCGTCCCATTAAGTTCTTTCTCTCTATCTGTCAATGTTTCCATCCAAGCGTTGTATCTGAATCCATTATTTGCGTTGATGCTCGAGCGACTTCGCGATCACAGTGTGGGGAATATCTACCTTTAATATTATCTGCAAACTGATTAACGGCGATGATCAAATTGTTCGGACGGTGCAAGTAAATTCAGCGATGGTTGGCGCAAATGGCGTTCAGTGACTCGTAAACTAAACTTTCTACCTTCATTCATGATTCGGCTGAAGAAATAATCTACAGGATATTCTATTTTTTTCCAAATTTTAATATTGCTGAATCTATTCGATCTAAGTTTGTGCGAATGAAAGTTTTCTATCTCTCTCATTTTACGCGATTCCCCCGTTGCTAGTTACGGATTCCAAAAAGCAGACAAATCTGACGGATGAAGGGAGGATAACAGGGCATCTGTGATCTGGCTGATTTTGGCATCGTTTTTTATCTTTCCCTTGAATCAAGTTTCCCCTTTAAATGTAAATTTTTGCTCTTCCTGCCCTAAACCATATCTATAAAATCATCAGTCTGTTGTAGTTTCCGAAAAATCATTTTTATTCGCAAGTACGAGGTGTAGTTTTCATGTGTGGATTCTGCAAATAATGATAAAATCAATTCCGGATTTCAGCAGTACGACATTGTAGCTAATTTGTTACAACAATGTGGTAATCAGTTGGGTTCTATTATAAATCATCAACATGCCATTATGTACATTGTGCAAATAAAATGGACCCGGGCCAAGACCTATTCACAAACAACCATTATTTATTTTCCAAGTCTTAGGAGAGTGAGTAAAAGGTGCCATTTAATGCCTCACGGTATGGATGTGACCATGATATCGTATTTTCCTCACGATAAATCATGGAATGAGCACATCTAGTCAGCAAATATTTCCGATAGATTGGGCACCATCATGAGTCACTCCGTTCTAGGATCGCTCGATATTTCGGAGAAAGACCTATTGAAATCAATGCAATGTGCCGTATTAGCGATATCGTCAGTCGTAATGATACGCGGGTATCGGATTTTCTCGCGGCCAAGGCATTCAGAGCCAAGCACGAAGAAGGACAGAGGGTGTGCGCTGCCGTGGAGAGAGGGGCAAGGAAGGGAAGGGAGACGCACAGGAGTGGCGGACGTGACGAGAAGAGTCGTCGGGGTGGCCTTGGAGGGGGTCGTGCCTCCCCCGACCCGCCCCTGCCTCGCCCTTGGCCTCGCACGCGCCCCGCCCTCGGCTCCGATATTGCCGGCGGGGAACTTCGAACGCGCTCAAGGCCCTTCCCACCACCTCCGAAACGCCCCTCCCGCGATGCCGACAGTTGATTCATTTCGCCAGTGGCGTATGGTCCCCTGCCCACCTGCTTTCGACGCACACACGTAGGTAGGCATACAGGTATACAAAGCTCCCTAATTAGTGGTAGACGCAGGAGGGCTGAAAATTGTGGGTTTCATCGGACTCGTAGCCCTTCACTCGGTGGGAACATCATCGGTCGTCGGATTCGGGCACAAAAATGCCGTTTTCGCAGTGGATTAAATTCCCTCGCGTGAACGTGGGTAGGTGGCGGTCATGAATGGGACGACTGGGCGTGGCGACGGCCCAGGGCTCCGAGGGCCCAAGGTGAGGAGATCAGATGAGGTTTTGCCCAATGGTTGATGAAGTCATCAGTCTGCTTCCAATTTGCACTATCTCCTTTACTTTTACCCTCTAAAGGAAGGAATGGCCTGCACTAAGAGACCGCATTCAAGATATCGGGAAGTTCAAATCAGTACCATCAGCGATAGTGTTTGCCTCAGAATTTAAACCAATCCAAACATGATATCCTCAAGTCCACATTGCCACCAAACCCGCTGACCACGGCTATTTATACCCCCGCTGATTATTTTGTAAAAAATTGTTGCATAAATCAATTAGGTAAGGTGATATGTTACCTACATCTTAAGCATTGTACATTACTGAAGAAAGAATCCAATCCACCTGGTAGACAGTGTGTTACCATGTAGTTTCAGTGTTCAGCACCCTGAGAAAGTTTGTTTTTTCGGTTAAATGGTCCTTCCTTGAGTTTTCCGAGGAAAACACAATTTAAAGGGTCTGATGCTAGCAATCATGCATCTCTCTTATTCTTGAGTTTTACAAAGGATCTTAGAGGATCCCCTTTTTCCTTTACCATTGACTATAGCCAACTATATTTAGGTATTCGTAGGAGATAGCATTTTAGTGATTCAGTGAATTACTTGGACTGTTAGTACAGTGGACGGCCCACTCTTCAGATAACCAATCCAACGGTCGTGCGTTTTAATTTCCGGTCTGACGTTCCGTAGTATTTTAGCATATTGTTTTAGATTACTACTTGGCGCTGTAGAAGTGATCCCAGGTTCCAGAGCGAGGAAAAATCCTTATGCTAGTCGCAATTTCCTAAAATAAGTTCGTGATATCTACACTGCCGTCCTGAATAAAATATAGGTGGAAATTTGAACTTTTTAAAGGCGAGAGCTTGCTGGGGAGTTTGTAGTCGTCATCCGACTGTGACTAGGGCCTTTCAGATGGTCGCTTTAAATCCTCACTTCTCTCTACCAACCCATTCTTCCCCGACCAAACGGCTTTTTTCCCCTCTACGCCACTCTCGACCCTCCCCCTCTTCCCTCGCGTTCACCCTAGACCAGTCCAGCATCCAAATCCTCCCTCCGCCTCAACCCCACTTTCCACCCCTTTCCCTCTATCTATGCCATCCCCCCTTTCCAGTTGCCGCTCTCCCCTTCATCCCTCTAGTGATCGCCGTTCATCCTTAACCTCCCTCGCCCTCATACTCCCAATGTCATTCCACCCGATGGTCCGGCCGAGGGTATTGCTGCAACCCTCTAATATTTCTGAGTGGCTGAAGATAGTCGACCGTGAAACCATACGGAATACCTCCCCCTTGAAGAAAATGTTTTGTATGTAATAGAAGCACACATTGATGCATGTGCACTTTTGTTACCTCTTGCGGAAGAGGCAAAGATTCAGGAGTTCTTCCGGGTGCTGAACGGTTGTTATATCTAAGTATCCATATGGCTTTTTTTTTGTTTTCAATCTTTCAAACGTGAATGGGAAGTGTAGCTGCCAACGAGTTTTTATCAATAATTCATATCCGTCCAATGGAAACTCCATATTACTTCTGACCGTTTGCTAGCTGTCAAGACGAAAGTATCTTCCTTAGTGTATAGTTTTCATCCGAGTTAGCTGTATTTTTCGGTAATTTATACTTCTTTTAGTTTCCTCAGGTCTTATTTCATTTTCAATACACCCGGAAAGAGTAAGTATAGTATTCTATATTCCTTCCGCTTCCTTTGCTTTTTTATCCCTAAACTGTTCTTCACCATGTATACACTAGAGTCCGTTGACTTAACCTTATTAGATTTTTTGTTCAACCACGTATCACACAACATATGAAATTTCGCGGAACTCAGAATTAATTTATGAGACAAAAGCGTCAAATTAAAAATGAGAAATAATCGTCAAACTATTTTTTCGATAATTAATGTAAACTAAGAGGGAGTTATTATTCCAACAATTTTTCCTAAATGTATACTATAGGTTGGAAGAGATTTAATTAAATTGGAAATATATGAGCGTAAATTATTATATTTAAATGAGAGTTCCTATAATTATTTTCTCTCGAACTATTTTCTGTTTACCTTTCAAATGATACGATTATGAGAGTCAAATTCTCGAGAGGAATGATAAATGATAAATATTTAATGATCAATAACTCTTTTCTCCGAGTAAATGCCATCATTTCAAATAGTAAATGAAACATAATTCCTATTTTTCTTGAAATTTGAAACAACTTCCCTGAAAGTCTCGCGGTGTGCTCGTCCCCCTGAGTCCACTGTGCGCCGTGGATTTGACTTTCTGCCGTGCATGGTAAATGCCCCCGTCGGGAGTTCGCAGATGTTTATTTAAGAAGAGAATTCATGGGGCCCGTGAATCTGAGAATTTCTACTTATACTGCACTTAAAGCACTTGGCTACCTCCTCGAGAAGACTCCTCTCCCGTCAGAACTCGCAAAATATTCTCCTACTTAAGCTCATCAGCTTGTTTTCGTCTTTTTGATTCCTTCCGGTTGCAGTTATCTAACGCTCAGATTGGATGTAGCATTTAGATTTTCGATGTTTTTGCTTTTAAAAATGCCATTGTATACTGTGATTCAAGAAATATGCCAATATTTTTTTCAACTATTTGTTGAGGGGTCTAAGTATAACTTACCGTCTCATTTGGAAGAAAATGAATGGTTGTAGTGTTTCCTCTTCACATTTTTTAAGTGATTCGTCCGAAATGGCAAATATTTAAATCGTGAAAGCTGGCTGATGTATTAGTAACTCCAGGGAAGGTTCTCAAAATGTGCAATTCAGACTAGCTGGGCCGCGACTTGGGTAGCAGTCTCGCGTCAGTCCCTGCAGGCAAAGCCACGCGTTCCTGCCATCTCAACCTGCGTCAGTGATTTCCAAGGCGCACTTGTCACGACGCGACGGAAGAGGGAGACAGAGGGAGTGCCCTGCGCGCCGCTCCCTTTCTCTATTATTCTTTTTTTTCTTCGGCCCGCGTCCTTTGGGGTGACCTCGCGTGGGTCTCGAAAAAGGGTCCCGCAATGAAAGCGATCCCTCACGTTAGAGGGAAGTCGGTTTGCGAGCGCGTGCGTAAGCGGGCGAGATGGAGCGACCCTTTCGAGACCCAGAGAGGGAAGAAGGGAGAGAACACACGGGGGGAGGGGGGCAACATCATCCCCCCCTCGGCAACCCCCGCCAGACTCCCCCTCCCCTCCCCACGAGAGTCCCCTTGCGAACCCTGATATCCCCTCCCTTTTCCTCTCCCCGCACCCTTTCGTCCGTGCACCCTCGTGCCCCGTCCTTTCCCTACCCTACCCACCCCTCCCCCCGAACTCCCTTATCCTGCCACTCTCATTTCCCCTCTATACACTTCCCTCCCCTCTTTCCCTTGCAGCCCTTTCCCTTCCCACCTTTCGCCACCCTCTCTCTCTCTTCCCTTCGCAACACCTGGCAACGCCGCTTCCGCCATTAGGCCCCGACTCGAATGTCTTTTGGGGCGCCCCCTCCCCTGTATATCTCTCCTCCTCCCTCCCTCCCTCTCTCCACACTCCATCCTGTGCTCACGTTCGCCCCTCCCGCCACTTCCTCCTCCGTGTCCCCCTCGCACCAGGGGGAAGGGGGAGCAACGGTGGAGGTGTGGACGGGTGGAGAGGGACGGTGCGAGGGGGACGCTGCTCTGGGCCTCTCTCCCGGGGCGGCTGCACACACTGTAGCCGAGGGCGTCGGAGGGAAGGACGGGTGCGGTTGGGGGGCGGAGGGGCGCACGTTTCACGTGGAGGCCCGGGGGGTGGGGCGTGGCGACGCCGGACGGGGCGTGGGGGAGGTGGAGGTTGGAGGTCTCGGGGACCCAGAAGGACAGGATGGGAATTCGGACTGATTATGCATGCCCTCCCCACCACCACTCACTCCTAACCTCCCCTCACCTACTCGGAGTAAAGGGGGGAAGGGAGACTTCGTCATTTCTCGGCGGTAGTCCCCTCCCTCTCCTTCCATCCCACCCCTTCTTCCCATCCCGTGAGAAAAAAAATCGACGGTGCACACGCGAAACACTCTTGCGACTCTTGCCGAGAATTCCGAATTGAATCCGAGTTGCTCCGTCCCTCGGGGGTGTGAACGTGGAGAGGAAATTCGCGTAATGCTCGCGGCGATGCACTCTCTCTCTCTCTCCCCGTCACCTCGGCAGAAAGCCATGAGACTTGTTGCGAGGGTGTGAGGTGGGGGAGAGGTTGCAGCAGACGTGTCGTCGCCCAAGGAAGGGTGAACCTTCCATTTCGTCCCTCGGTCCCTTAAAACGCCCGCGCGAATATCACTGAATGCCACTGGAGCTAATGAAATTCCCTTTTAGTGGGAAGGGTACTGCACCGGGAGAGGTCGAACAAGGAGAAGTGCGCGCACATCTTGGAAAATGCATTCCATGCTACGTGACTGCCAAACGTACCGGAGGAAACGTGAGCACAATCAAGACATCCGAAATGGATGTGTGCCTAGTAAGTGTGAGCGGGTGAATGTGTGTGTGATAGAAACCGTGCATTTGAAAGCATTGGTGGCACCTCTACCATCCTTGGGAAAGGCACTTCCGTACCCATAGCGACATGTCCATCTGTTTCAAGTTGGACTGCTCGAAATTGAGCAGGAGAGGCAAATTCCACGAAGGTCAGGAGATTGTGGCGGCTGTATCAAAGTTTCTCGAAATCGGTACCTTTCGCCTGCGACGGAATGCACGGTTTTACGGTCCATCAAATGCGCCATAAGGGACCATCAATCGCAAAAGAAGCGTCTTAGCGTATACTAAGTTAAGAAACTTATCCTTTTTTTATCATATGTTTGTGGCATTCACCCTCTGTATTTATCATTGCACTTAGAGTTAAATTATGATTAATTATTGAGTTACGAGAACTGTTCAATAAAGAGTGGCAATACTTTTTCTATTCTTATATTACTGTAAAATAGTTGAACTGTACGCTATATTGTTGTTAAATTTTTATGTGACACAAGTTTCATCAGTTTGAATAGAGGATTGGGCTAGCGATAGTCGTTGAAATTAGAAAAATTTTCGGTTTACCTACCCCTGCTTCAAATTTTGAACAACATCGTCCACAAAATTGTTTATTCGCACTATTAAACAGAAAAATTAACACATGGGGATAGTTTTGGACCGTAAGAAATATAGAAAAACAATTAACGTTGATTTTTGTTAATACGCAGCCATATAGACCGAGATTTCGTAGAACCCACTACTCACAGACACGTATCAAGTGCAATTTTTCGTTTTTCGATGTGGTGTTGGAACACAATGCAATTTTCAATAAATTGGACAGTGATCTTATCGGTATATGACGACCACAATTTCTCTCACAATGGCAATAGTGGTATTCAAAGCAGTGACTGGTTTTGCTCTCCTTTGAAATTCACCGGCTCTCCGCTTCAAAAATTGTATATCATCTACTAGCACTACTCTAAGGAAGAACAAACTATCCATAAGCCTCCTGTAGCAATAACGTAGACCTCAGCTAACAATTTGTACAGGGGATAGCGAAATTGAAATGCAGCGTATCAAATCAATCGTTAAATTAGCCTATTTGAACATTTTCAACATTCAATCTCTAAGGCAATTACCATATGAAATAAACTATACATTATGTATCTTAATTACAAATAGGCTAAGAAGAAACATTAAATTAAATATCTGTACGACAAATCATAGTAATAAAATATTTAAATGACTCTTTATTGAGAAACCTTCCATTAGCAAATCATGTGGCGGAATATTGTCAATTTAAGATGGAAAATTTGAACTTTTGCAAACAATTTTTGAGAAAAATGTTGCTATCGGTCAGTAGGACATTCCATCTATCAAGATCTGGAAGAAATTTTAAGCAAGTTTTTCTCGGCGGTTTTCCCGTGTAAGGAAGTTTTGATATCAGTATTATCTTGGTTAATTACCTGGTCTTATTTTATTACTGTTAGATTATTTTTGTTATTCAATATAAATTCTATTTATGCATTGCAGTTTATGACAAAACACTACAAATTGAATTGCGAAAATGGATATATTATTCTTGGCAGAGTAGGGAAATGTGTTCATATCGATTTGATGCTTTGAAACATCGGCTGGTAGAATTTGATATTAAGTAACTCTAGGTACCCTAATTTTCTCTGTTTAAATATCTACACAATTCTTTTCTATATGTGATAGTATGTTTTACACCACTCCTTACATGCTCCTAACCTTTAACATATTTTTATTTCGTCCCCGGTTACAGGAACACTAGTTTATTCTTCTAAAAGCATATTATTATGAAAGGAAGAAGGAGTTGAGGAACTCGTTGACGGATCCCTTAGTTATTTTTAATGAATAATCTTTATTTTTAAATTTAGCATATTTTGAAAAGTATTTTCGTTGGAACTGTTGGTCATATTGAGGAAGGAAAAATAACGGTATTTTCATTGTCGAAGTGAACTTTCTAGTATGACATCAGATCTTTTAGTTAGAGTTGTGAAAAAATTTAATATTTATAAATGCTTTCTACTTACTAAAACATAAATTTTACATTTAGAGTAGCCAACAGAAACGTCCTCTATGCTAACCCTCTGAAGCTCTTAATAAGTATAGTCTAGCGAAATTGCTAATCTTTTGGTTTCCGTAGTTCAGCCGGAAAAAGTCTGGTGATCAAGAAGAGCGTCGGCTAAGTTTGTTTTATGCAGTGTCCCTCTATTCCATTTTTCCAAAAACAACCTAATTTAGCTTTACTTAATTTAGAAATTTTTCGGATTGTATGAAACCGGTAGTAGACCATATTTACTCTCATCACAATTACACTTTTTAACAATGAAGCCTACTTTTTGGTTAGTTACATGAAATAATGTGTAATTACGCAAACTCCAAAAATCTTAGTTGAGTTCTGCTTTCCTGTGACGACCGATATCGTTGATCCGAGCATGGAGACCTACTTTTCCTAGGCCACCCATGAAATAATTACATGCGTACGTTTGCCTTGTTGACGGCTGGCTCAGTCTCATGAGAAATCGAAATTTCAACCCAACCGGCGCGTAGGGAAGTCTAACATGGAAGAACAAAATGAACATGTCGTCTACCGCTCGACACGTTTCATTTCTCATCGCGATTCGCAAAAATCCCGCTTCCCCGGTTGTAACAAATGCCTTTCGCTTCCTTTCCTCGCTCACTCTCTCTTTCTCTCCTAACCCTTCCCAGCACCCCCTCTCTCACCCTCTACCCTTACCTCCCCACCCCTGCACTTTTTTCCGTGCTCTCCCCTTTAAAAGCACTCTCATTTTTTCTTCCTCGTCGCACCCCCCTTAAACCTCCCTCTCTCGCAAGGAAAGGGTGAAAGAGAGAGGCAGAGAGAGAGATTGTTATCGATCGGTAATCACCACGTGCTCATTCTGGATTGCTCTGCCGCTACTCCAGTTGTCTCTAATACGAACACTCTGGGGGTGAGGGAGGGCTTATGGGGCTGCCGGACTGGGAAGGGGGATGAGTGGGCGAGGGGTTGGAGACAGGTTTCCGACCCGCCTCGCCGTTTGTTCGTTCCTTCACACCCCCGCGCACGCACACAGTCTATCGTCTACTCTTACCATTTGTCTTTGCCCTTCTTCTTTGGCTCAATCCTCTTTCGTCATCCCATCCCGTCCCGCGTGACGCCTTCCTTCCCGGGTCGCAGCCTCTTTAGCGGACGGAAATTCATTTCGTTCCCCCCCGAACATCGTTTGCGAGATTCTCCTCTCCCTCCCGCCTTCTTTCTCTCCCCCGCGACCCCTCAATTCCCCAGGGCACCCTACCACTGCCACCTTTCATTCTCCCTCTGCCGCGAATGTCGCGCCCGTCGGGCACGAATCCGTGAGAGAGGAGGGAAAAGGGGTGTGGAACCTTCGCTGTTCGAGGCGACAGTGGGGGCGAGGGCTTGAGCGCTCAGGAGAGGGCGTGGTGCACGGGGGACCGGGATGGAGGCGCGAACGACGGGGGGGAGGAGAGAGGGCTGAAGGAGGGAGAAGGGGCGAAAGAGTCCACTTGATTGACTGATTCGGCGCGCTCCCGCGGGGGGGGGGGCAGAAGGGAGGGGGAGGGAGATTCGGGGGTTGCACCGGGGCGGGTCCTCTCCTCGGGAGGTCCCGGCAGCTCGTGCCTTGCCATGGGCGCGAGCGCGACATTTCGGATGCGTCGGTAAATCAAGCGTCGGCGAGGCGTTTTTTGCCCTCGCAGCGATGGAAAGGTGTGCAAGTTTCGAGCGAGGGCACGTGCAAAATGTGGAATCCTATCCTGGAGGCGCGGAAATTAATCATGCAGCATTGTGAGGACTCATGAGCACACGGCATCATGCTTCTCATTCCACGGCCGTGGGTGACGGACGCCACTGCCGCTATTAGTGGCAGGGGCGCCGTCGCACATTATTTGCGAACATTTTGAAAAGGAGTCAAGGTCGACACGCTTGTAACATCGCGTGGCCATGCCTGTTTTCTAAACGCCAAGAACCATAATATGCCTTCCATGGTAGCAGGAGCAATTTATTGCAAATTGTAGGTAATTTTGCATCATTGTTTCTAGCACAATGCAAAATCGCAGCACAACCTACGTTAATCATCACCCCCTACAGAAGGAAGTGCTTATTGTCAAAAGTAAATCATAATTTCCTACAATTGCACAAAGCCTGACGTATTCGTTTTCTCTGCCATACGCCCAAGTGGTGGCTTGCGTGCGACGATTTACATAGTTTAGTGGATTATTCTGAGTGAAGCCCTTTGGTCTGGTTTTTCAATCATCGGGCGATGTAGAAAACCTCCAGCTTTAGGTTATCCGACGGGCACGCAACCTGCCAGGTTAACCCAGTCGGTTTTTCACCGGATTTAGAGAGACCGGAGCTACGAGTTGTCCGCCTTTTGAGGAGGAAAAAGTACCAGGGATGAAGTGAGTGCGAGCCATAAGGAGTGTGAGAGGGGCCAGGGGAAGAAAGAGACCGGAGAGAAGTGAAGTGGATGAGAAAAGCATGAAGGAAAGGGAATGCTGGGGCGTAAAAGCCGGGAGATAAAGGAGGACTACCAGGCGGTTTTACCAGGTCGATGGTGAAAACGTGCGAGCAGCACCAAAATACCTTTCTCCCAGCGGAAGTAGGAAAGTGGGCGTAGAATAACCGAAGGAATGGGAATGGAAAATTGAGCATTTGGTGAATGCAGTGCCGAAATGTAAAGTACTTCTTCCTGTGAAATGATAGGGAATGCACATAATAACAATGTGGTAACATGCTGAAGTAACATTGGCGCAATGTTATTTAAGTAAGAGTTCACTCTATTTGCGAGAAAAATAATGCTTTCAGTTTCCTTAACGACTTTTGCACCTACAGTTGATACCTCATCGTCGTCCGTTCGAAAATATGAATTAAAATTCAGCCTAAGAAATAAATATAGAACATTTTTTCGAGATATCTACCTAAACTTCAATATTAGTTTTCTGAATAGTTTCAGGCGTAATTTGGTGGAATTCGAACCGATTTAAAAACGGACAGTAAAAATTTTCCACTAGATAGTGGAACGGATAGTAGCAATTTTCCACTAGATAGTGGAAAATTGCTACTATCCGTTCTTTATCAGTAGTCTGTTTTTCATTTTGCATTATTTTATATTATTTTTCTACACTTTATATTTCCGTCTATGTGCGTGAATGGCAATGGCATAAGAAATGGTTCAGGTATGAAATAGAATATTATAGTGCGCAGATTAGACAAAAGAATGACTTTTGAGATCGGCTAAAATGTTTTTGCTTGAGCTAATGTAAAACTTCTTCCAGATTTATCTTGGTATATCAGTAAAAAGAAATTATTATGGCATGAAATAGTTTATATCACTCCTTCACTGACACAGAGTTTCATAATTGCATATTATTAACGAAGACATGGACTGAATAATTGAATACTTGGTATACTTGAATACTTGGTACTGAATAATTGGTACGATTTACGGCATTCTTTGGATTCCACAGGTTCCGAGTGTGGTGTGTCCATTAGATGGAGCATTGGGCATATTAATAAAGAGATAATAGAAATTTTCTACAGAATAACAGGTTTTTAATTCACGACACATTTTGACTCACAGATCCATTTCTGTAATAACACAAGATAAATTAGAACATTTTGTAACTTCGGCTTATTTGCAAACGTTTGCTTTTTCGATGATTACGTTGCAAGTCCAAGAGTTAGGAAAAGTCGAGGTACATTACTAGATCCAAAACACAGACTGGCGTACCTGTTTGTTTCATTATCTTGAGTAACATCTGAAATCGCAGTTTTTTATTGGAATAATTTACTAGAACCGTTCAATTATCACAATAGGAACGCGTGGTAGCCTGTTATTTTTTGCCAGGTTTAGACCACTTGGAATACCCTTGCCCATACTTTTAGAATTGTAAAGGTTTTAAACTTTAATCATCTATCATTACCTTGGACGGTAGCAGTGTAATGCAAATTGCACGCCCTGAGTGTTCAATTTCGCCAAGCACATTCTGTATTCTAAATTAACAGTGAACAACAATTTAGCCAACTTGTCCGATTTTATATAGAGAAGCATCCCAATACACCATTTGCAAATTACAGTGTGTTGTCATAAATAAACGGTAAAGTCTAACGTTCGGTATTAAAAACGTATTTAACCGACCATCAGCTTTTGTAGTTTATGTTGGTCGAGTATCTTCATGTTCCAAATAAACTAAAAAAAACTTTTGTTGATATTCCTTCTGATTGTTGGCATTGTTGATTTTTTTAAATCCTGTACGTGAGATGATAAAATTCATTGCGCGCCACTGATTTTCCATTTCAAAACATCAATGGTATGTTTTGAGGTCACGATTGGTTTCAGGTTTTCTGTTTAATTATTTCCCCGGATCCTTAATAGCAGTTTCAAAAGCATGCTCAAGCGTATTATGTACCTAGCCGTTTAACTTTATGGGCAGTCACTTTTGGCGATTTCATCGCCATTTCCTAGGTCATAGCCGACTCTCCAATTTAGTACTTGAATATGCAGGGGTGTTACCGAATCAATGAAAATCGCAATGAGCGTGTTTCGTCCAACAGCACTCCAACCTCTAAATTGTCTACCATGCCCCTTTAATTCGAGGATAATCTCGTTGGATGCCGATGCCGCGATTCCGAGGACTAGACTGTTTCATTTTTATGGGAAATTTGAATGAAATCATCCAGATTCTATACGTAAATTCCAAGAAATATAAGAGTAGTATCATGAAATGGTATATCAACGGTCCATTCTGGTGACAGGTTACACTCGGCTAGGAAATAATAAAGATCTTTATGTTAATGGAAGATGAGATTCCTGGGACTCCGTGCCCATGAAGTTGCATCCGACAGCGATGACCCCTTGAGATATTACGTACAGTTGATCACTTAGGCTAAGTGAAGTATTCAGTCACACGTGCAAGCGTCGTTTACCGTAGAATCCAGCAAAAACCCATAATCTGGCATTTATTGAGATTATACGACTCGAGTCAGAATAAATCATGTTAATTATGTGAAAGTATTATATGGTCGTGCTTTATTCCATCAGAAGTGTGTCGAAAGGATTGTTTCCGATGGGATTAACACAAAGAATATCGCAGTCAATAGGCACCGTATTTTCCCCAAATAATTGGTAAATTTCATTAAACCTCTTAAAAGGTCGTGCCCAAAATTACCATGTTTAATTATTTTATTATAAGGGTCAAGCATGGCTTTTCTTTGTGAACTATTTACAATTCAGAATAGTGAAAACTATTTATAGCACATCATATTCCCTAGAAATATAATTAAAAGATACAAATTAATAAGCATTAATCACGATTAAACTTCAATTGGAGCGACATTTTGCGGAGATGGGTGTGTACTGAAGACATGGAGTATCAAGTACTTAAGGGGATTGATTCGTACCAAATGATACAAAATCGATATTCAGTTCCACTAGGCGGTGGCGATTTTCGAAGCCGAGCGTTGTAAAGTAAACATTTATTACCAGGAGTCTATCAGTCAATGTAGCTTTTTGATGGACGCAAGGAATCTTCGAAAGCCCGTGTAACGCAGCATTACAAATCCCAAACACCCTAAACCTTTTTTCTTTTACATTTGCATCCCCACTACATCTCTTCATTCCGTCCAATATTCCTAGTTTTGTCCTCCGAAAGTCTCTCACTCAAAATTCTCTATGACAGTCTTCATATTCATTTCCCATTCACTATGTCCCGCGTCCACGTTTCCTACACTACAGTTCTCCTCTGACATCAGTGCTGCTGAGAGAATTCACACGCGTAATCATTTCGTACCTTGTCCACCAAGGGTGCAGGGACACCGCTGACGGGGCGGTAACGAAAACTTCTACAAAAATAGAAGGGGAGTTGATGAAGCGCACCCGTTTGATGGGGCGACACGCATCAGTTCCACTCGTAAAACATCTGCGCCTCGGGGGAGCGATCGAGGCATCAGCGTCGTGTGCGCGCGAAGCTTGCCAGAAACGCGCGGGGAAGGCCACGTGTGACAGACTGTTTGTTCTTGTATACATTCTTCTCTCTCTATCTCTCTGCCCTTTCCTCCTTTTTTTCCACGCTCCCCCCCTCCCACCTTCATTCTCGCCTGGGGGCCTGCGGGGATGGCTAGAGGGAAGGGACGTGGGGCGCGTGCGGCGGGCGATCGGCAAATGTAAACACGCGCCCTCGCAGCCATCCGCGCAGCAGCCATCTATTTTCGAACGCTCTCTCGTCGGCACATACTTTCTTCTCGGCCTCGGAAACCATATGCCATTATTTCCTCCGGACCCTCGGAAATAATTCCACGATCGTTCGACGCCCGAGGGTGATGCACGGTGCCAGGGGACAAGGAGTTTATTAGTGGCGAAAAACATTTATTGCTTATTAATTAAAATTCCGAGAGGGAAGGGAGGAGGAAGGATATTCTTTGTTTTAAACCCAAGGCTGGGTTCTCTTCCGAGCGATCATTTTGCGAGAGCTGGTTCGGGGAACCGGGAAGAAAAGGGAATGCTGCGTCATATTTTACTTAAGGACAAGTATTGCTCAAGGGCAAGGGAGTGGCACGAACCCCAAACGGACTTCGCTTATGGAAGCCGAAATAGACAACGGAAAAGGGTAGGCACATTGCTCATTTGATTGAAGCGGTGTTCGGCTCTGCGCGCGTGCGTTTATAAATATCTACCCTTTTATGACCATTCGACCATTCTGACAAAAAGATACATGTTTCAATTCCGCGAAATAATCACTGAGAATTTAGCTTGAGAAAATCCAGTACTTGATGCGAGTCTGCTTAGGTTCTAAATTACCAGAACCGTTAGTTATTTCATTTGATAATTTTTCTCCCTTGTGAAAAGAATGAGAAACGTTCTATCCCAGTCAGCAACGTGTTCGGTTACTAAACGTGGCATTTATTGACTTTCGATTTTATATAATAAATAAAATATACGCAATTGAGAATGTCAGATTTCGTGCTAATACTTTAAATGTCAGTATTAATCTGTTTTAATTTAATGCTGGTAAAGATTGGTGCCAATCATAAAGCACAAGCTAAGTAAAATACAAGTATAAGGTGTTATTTTGTAATAGATGTTCCAAAAAGCGTTAGAATACCGGGAACTATTCGTTATATTAATTCCAATGGTCTAGATTAATTTTTGTATTTTCATTTAATTTCCAAAAGTGAGTATCGTATCCCTGTGGCAGGTGAGGTTTAAGTATACACTTTTGTCATTAAGTTCCATTGGCTACAAGCTTAAGATCTGGTCAATGCAAAATAAATCTTCTTTTACTATCTTTCCATTTATCTCCCTAATAACATATTTATTATAACCATACTTTTTAAAGAGGAGCTTTTATGCGTTTCCTCCAGTAAGCATCAAATTTAAAGCAACACCGAAGAATTTCAATCTCCCGGCGAGGTCATGAACATCCCAAAACTCTTTAAAATAGCCCAACATTTATGAACGATATTTTTTTGTGAAAATCTCCAATTAGCATTTAAAAAATCCAATTTAACAATTCTCTAAAACTAAATTTAAAAACTTCGCCATTGCCACCATCGTGACAAAAGTCTTTTGTCGAATTGAATTTCTTCCTCTTTGATTGAGAGCAGCAAGAGACGATTATTGCCTACCCGAAAACTCGCGAATATATTCACACCAACGAGCTCGCTTTGGAATCAATTAAGAAATGAATTTCGGAGCACCAAATCGGCATCATCGGCCCCAACGGATTATTTCAGCAAGAACCCCTTGCTTCGTTTTTCTTCAAATGGAACAAATTCCTGTCGCGCTGTACAATATTACGCCGCCATTGTTTATTGTTCTCGGAAACTCGTGAGTGCGCTCGCGAGCGATCGTTTCGAAGGCCGTTTGCAAATGGCCGTTTTGGATGACCGAAATCGCGATGCAGCGAAACATCGAATTTCGGAAGATTGCAAAAAAATATTCCACGATAGACCACCAGTGAACTCGTCCGTCGTTTATTCCATTAAAAAGAGATAAATCTCCCTCTCCGAGGGGGGGGGAGGAAGTGAGTGAGTGAGAGGTGGGGAGAAAGCAAGGGGAAAACGAGGCACGGAGAGTGGTGTTTCATTGGAAACGGATGTTCGAGCGTATTTATATATATTTGGGCCAGCCATTCGCAGAGTTTCCTCGTGCGACGTGCGGTGGAACAGCGAGATGGAGAATAAAAATACGCGTACATATAATATATATATATACAAACCCACACACCAGCTACCTCCCTGCATATTACGTCTAGGAACGTAGTAAAAACTTGCCATACGTTTGTGGGGAGGAAGGCGTGCTCTCTCACGCCCGGACACGCCATGAGTGCTTTTAAAAGAATGGAATGCGAGGGACGGGTGAATGTGGAAGGGGCAGAGAGCGAGGTGTGCTCTCATTTGTAAGGGAGGGAGATGAGAGTAAGAGAGAGAGAGGGAAAGAAGGAGACGAAGTGGGGAACGAAGGAGGAGGGAATGGGACATTAGGGGGTAGGTAAAAGTGGAGAGCGAATGTGATGATATAAAGTTTACTTTTATCTTAGGTGCGATTTCTCTTATAGTAAAGGAAAATCCACGTTTTATTCCTTTGAGATGCTATTCTGTAACACGAAACTGGGTCAGTCATGTATTCAAATGTTTACCAGTAAATAGTGCTATGAATGAAGAAGCATAATGCACGACTTTTCATAGGAATGGGATATTCCTATAAAAATATCAGTAGTATTGATAATTCTAATTCCTTTGGGAACATTGGCATAATCGTCGACATTGCGAATAAAAGTGGGGTTAATCAGTGAAAATGGAGGGAGTTAAATTAATGCGGCTATTAATTTTAAGATTATAAAGAAGAGTTTAAAATGTTTTTATATAGTACTCAAATTTATTGTGGTGGGGAAAATATTCAAATAAACATAATTGTTCCTTTTGTAGAAACGGGAGTTATGATATATGGATCACTTACGTAGTTCTCTGCAAATAGCAGCACCTTAAGAGAGTTTACATTATGCTCGTTAAATTCATCGCACTCATTCCGTGATGTGTGGAGGTTTCCCCGAAGAATTTACCTAAAAATGAAGCACAAAGCACCTGCTTCTACTGATCGTAATGTATTCCGGCTTCACTTGTTTGAAAACGCCAGTGTGCAGGCCAGATCATTGAGTTCACTTTTAAGTTGCCCGCGCGGAGTAAAAAGAGTCGAGATTCTCGGATACCTGGAATGATTAGGGCCTCTGAACGGTTTCAACTTTCTGTGCTACT
The DNA here is from genome assembly GCA_037158775.1 of Hetaerina titia. Lineage (NCBI taxonomy): Eukaryota > Metazoa > Arthropoda > Insecta > Odonata > Calopterygidae > Hetaerina > Hetaerina titia. The sequence continues at coordinate 123,526,662 of CM073769.1, forward strand.
TGAAAAAATATTTACCTTTAAATTTAATCTAGTTACAGCGCACTGGGATTCGAGTGGTAAAAAGAACGGGAAGAGCCACCCACTTGTGAGAGTTCACTGGTTTTCACAGAATAATTTCAATCCATGCACGTCCGGCAGGTTCCCTTTGAGCATATAAATAAAACATGTCTAATGGCCGATCCGAGCTAAAAACGAATACTTTATCAGAGTACACTTCCTTTCCCCACTCGTGTCCCAATCTCACTCTGGACTGAGGTCTCTTCCTTCTCTTTCTCTCTCTCTCTCCCCCTGCAGCCATTTAAAAGCTTTAAAAGGAATAAGAGGAAAAACATCGTTACCCAATCTGTTTGCTTTGCTTGTTGTCTTTTCCAAGCTCAACGAATTTTCAGTCCTGCCAATTGATCATGATTTGTTTTCTTTACCCGAAATCGCCTAAATTTCAACGCAAAAGCGGTGCGCGCAAAATTTGTCACAATACATTTTGCATTCGCTATGGAAAACATTAAATTCTTCTTTGTTTATCCTTTTTGTGACATTCACATCGCAGTACACACAGTTACGGTAGTCGCCCAGAGCACGTCGCATTGATGGAAATGGATAATATTTTCGTCATTGGTAAACAGATCCCTAATCGATAAGGAAGGAAATTATTAGATAACAGCAGCAATTAGAAAATCACAGCTTTACTCCGCTCCTCCCCCCTACACTTGAGATTAGTTTCACCCTCAGTAATTAATCGGTGCCATTTTCGCCGGCCTTCAGGGAAACATGGAGGTGATTTGATTTCTCCAGCTAGGTAATATGAGATTGGACGGCAGAGCCCAAGTGTCCCTTAAAAAAACTATGACGTTTAATCGCGATCGACATCCAGGGCTCTCCGGTGCTCCGCATCGGGAGTGGAGTAAACGGGGGGGAAGGGTCGGCGGCGGGAGTAGCAGCGGAAGGAGGGGGGCAGGTGGAAGAGGGAGGCACGGTCTTGTGTGTGTGTGAGTGAGAAAGAGAGGGGTTTGAAGGGGGAGAAAGGTAGAGAGAGGGTGGGTGGATGAGTGGTCGGAGGCGGGGAAAGTGGACACACGAGGAGGGAAAAGTGCGATGGTTCGGTCGGCGTCTGTGGGCTGAAATCGATTCACAGCCCAATATCTGGCCGGGGAGAAGAAAGGAAGAAGGGAAGAGAAGGCGGAGGGGGTGGGGGGGAATGGTAAGAAGAAAAGTGAGGAAAAGTAGATGTGTGGAGGAATGACATTGATTTTGGGACATAGTATTATTGTCTCGGGTACGCACGGCTCGCAAAACCTCCACATAAATGTAATATTTACATGTACGTTCAAGTGAAGAAAAGAAATAAGCGAATACGTTCCTTTACGAACCACTTGAATTCGGCAGTTTTGCAGCCAATCGAAATAAGTACCTCCTATCGAATGGATTCTTTACCATTGTGCCTATAGAACCTTTCCAAATTGTACTATGTGGTCGTGTGCATGTCCCAGAAACGAAATGTCCATGAATACATACAGTATAGTCTAATAGTTAAATTCTATAAAAGTTCAAGGCATTAAAAGAGTCACATTAGGGTAGTGAGTCATTCTTTGAATTTAGAAACTGAATGCATCTGTGCAAACAAGTTGATTTAAAATTATGTGGGAATTAAAAAAACAGGTTTAGACCCATTACTTACGGCAAAGAATGAGAGCGTGAAAATACTCCGAATTGAATTTTACAGAGTCTTGACCCAGTAAAAATTCTATCATTCGAAACGCCAAACGCCGAATAACATGAGTGAAATATTGCTTAGTTTGTAATAACAAATATAGCGAACACTTTTCACAAATAAATATGATATAGCTTGTTTTCGAAGTGCAAACACCTTGTTAACCCATCAAAGGGTCTTTTAGCAGAAAAAAACGTAACAGATGTGCTCATAACCTATTTTTTAGGTCATCCAAAAGTTTTTATGCAATTATTTCAACATTCAAGTTTTCCTCCAACAATAGAGCAATGGTGATTTCAATGATTGTTTTGCCACATGGAAATGTACCCGTGATATCATTCAGCATGAAAGTACTTCAAAGAAGTGTACACAGATATTTCCAAAATTTAATAATTCCTTGTTGAAATTCATAGAGAAACATAGTCTTTTGATATAAAATTTTAAAATAATGAATTTTTTATTATTTTTATTTCCTCCCAGAAAATCATATTTTATTTTTCTAATAGTTAAAATTGCGCCAGAATATCGTATTTATATTGTCCCATTGGTCTCGTTTAAATCTATTAAATGTTGTTTGATTATAGATTTTTTTTATTCTTACGAGGTAATGGTATATATGTCTTGAAAGAAATAAATATGGACGAATATGTGCGTATTACATTGTTCTTTTGGTACTTTATTTTTAAAATGCTTTGTAAGAAGAAATTACCATTTAGACACATAAACCGTCTCTGTACTCTTCCCTTACTAAGTTTTTTCTTTTATTTTCAATCTTTTATTCAAATAACCTACTATTATTTAATATTAAAAGAACCATTTACAATTAAATCAATTCAGGGTGATAATTATGTTTAGTAACAATCGAAAGGTATTTCACATTCTGTGGGCATGATTATATTTTTCATTGTTTTGGTACATCAGGACATACTTGATGAAATTCCTAGAGGTGAAGACAGTCTTTCCATGTATCTTTATTATAAATGTCACCCAAAACTATTTCATCAATATCAGCATTTATTTTCCTCAATTATTCAAGAAACTTTTTTAAATTTTTCGCTGGATTATTAAATAAATATTCAAATAATTCAATTTATCCTGTGATCATGTCTTTCCTTTTTTTTACTATTAAATTTATGTCCCAACTTCGATCCATTTATAATATTTCCATTCTTGGTTTTATTACGTAACGTATTTGTTTTACTATTATTTAAATATATCACTCACTCTCATTTTGATTCCTTCTGCAACAGGAATTTGAAGACAGCTCAGACTTTTTCGTCTCCAATGGGAATTCAACGACAGCTATTCTCATTCTAGTATAAATTGATTTCATTTTCGGATTTATAGTTTAGACCCCTTCACCGTATTAATAAAAGTTTCCCAAGAGATGCCGTATTCATTCTGTTTCATTCTAATCAGTATGAAACATGGGAATTTTAGTGTTCGAGTGTCAAAAATACTTTCACATTTTTAATACATGCCCCATACATTTTTCAAAATAACGGAATCCATTATTCTCAGGCTCGAATGCTAAATTTGTCATAATTAGGCTTCCACTATTGTATTATATGCGTTGAGATGAAGATTTAAACGAGTTGAACCAACATTTTTCCAACATTCAACCTGACAAAGTATTGCGATTTTTTTGCAGGCACATTAAAAGTAAACGTTAGGCGTCATTCAGCTTTCCAATGCAAGTGCATTCATTAATGATAAAATTCGACCAGCGTGTTTTAACTGGTGCTCATGGGCGTAGCAAGGGAAAAATTCGTGATGCGCAATTCGAGAAGAAATGGGGGATGTGCGGGAGAGGATTTGGGGAGAAAGCGAGGAGTGGCCCTCACTCGAAGAAGCCCCCTCGTAATGGCGTGTGTAGTGCTTTTTTGAGGTGCTCCGTAGTGGGTATTCTCGGTGCCGTGGGGTCCCCCCACCAGTCCCATGTACCTCCCTCCCCCCATCTCATCCACCTCTCTACTCTCCCGACCTGTCTTCTACACCATTTCAGCCGCCCAACTCCACCCCACACCGCACATTTACACAATCGCCAGCGCCATCCCACGAGTCCACCTATTTGCCCATCCAGCAAGTCTTCTTCCACATGCCCGCCCCTCCTCAACCCACCCACCCTCTATTCCTTCTCCGAAAAATCCCCCTCACCCACACCTTCTCCCTCTTTCTCCTTCTTCCACTTGGGCTCTCCTCTCTTCCCATTCCCCGCTCCTCCGCCTCCTCCCTCGGCAGCCACCCCGCCCACGCGTCCTCCCATTCGCATCGCCACCGAGAATCCACTCCCGCCAAACGCCACTCACTCTCCGAGTCCATCGATTCCTTTCCCGGCCCTCCTCCTCCTCTGCTCGCCGTCCATCCCTCTCCTCTTCTTCCCTCCGCCCGGACTCACTTCCCTTCCACCACTACCTTACTCCAACCTCGTCCTTCACACTTCTCATAAAAGCACTCTCCCGCCCTCCCTTTCTCAACATCCCCAAAAATCCACATCTCTTCTTTCCCATTCTTCCCTCCCTCCGCCCCTTCTCTCTCTCTCTCTTTGCCTCATTCCCTTCCTCCTCCCCGCCTCTCTTTCGCTCCACTTTCATTTGTGTCGCTCCACTCTTTGTCATCCTTCCCCATCTCTACAGCCCACTGCCCCACCCCGCGCAATTCCCATCAACCAGAGCCATCCCACCCACCTCCCCTGGCTCTCCTCCCCTCCCTCCTTTAGAAAAACCAACCTCTTTCCGCGCCCTTGCTACGTGATACTCCCCCGCAGTTCAGCTGTCCCCACTCCTCCCCACCCCAACCCTTTCCCATGATCCCCTCCTTACCATTGTAGCCCTCCGTCTCATCCCCATTCGCCCCTCCTCTCCGAGCTCGACTCATCCTCTCCCGCGAATGCCATTACATTCTTCCCGCCCACCCATTCGCCATCTTACTTCACTCTTTCCTCACCTCCATCCCCTTGCGTCCTTGATTTCCCATCTTTTCCCCCCTTCCTCTTCTGCCCTTCTACGAGGATTAAGTGGCAGAAAGGCGATAATGATTTCAGTCTCAACCTCAAAATGAAGTCGTTTTTCTGCCTACGATACTGGTTAATTCATAAGAATGAGAGTGTGTGTGTATATATATATATATATATATATATATATATATATATATATATATATATATATATATATTTCATAACATTTTTTTCGTCTTGTTATGTTTAGAGATTTAATATCGGTACCCATAAACCCTCTAGTACTCTTGTGAGATCTATTAAGGCCTGTTGTAATAAGTTTTCTCGGAATGTAATTTTGAACAAGAATCCTTTGTTTCTTAACTTTCTTTCTATAACTAGATTATTGTATTTCTTGAAGGATTCTCTTCATATTCGGATATCACATCGTAGTATAAGGTTATTTAAGTCTCCTCTGGAGCATGAAAAATAATATCATAAAATCAAATCTGTACAAGAGAAAAAATCGAATCAGCCTCTCCCTCTCAACTTCAGCGGTGAATTTCGCTTGTCGCTATATTCTCTACTAGTCAACGTATTTTGTGATTTAATTTGGACAAGTAAGAGATAAGTAGCGTAAGTGAATTTCCAACCTCAATCTCATTTCCATTCAATAGAAGAAATTGCCGTATGCGCAATCTTCTATCCCTTCTCCCAACATTTTCCCCCAAAAAACCTTTCCCCCTATTTTCCTCGACTCTCCATTCCCCCCCGAAACCCTCTCTCCTGGCCTCCATCCCTTCGCCTCCCTACCTCGCATTCTTCTCTCCTTCTCCCCGCCATCCACTCGACGCCGTTTCCCTCTCCCACACTCTCTCCTTCGCACCCTCGCCTCATCTTTTAATTCTTTCCAGCCCTTCACACAACCCTCCCCGTCCTACCTCCTTCCCTCTCCCCCTTCCCTCCGAGCGCTCGACTCCTGAGCCTTTTCACACCGAGAGTACGGAGGGCTGAGGGAGAGAGGGGACGTCGGAGGGCACAGGCAGAAGGGAGAGGGAAGGCAGGGTTCGCCGCGAATTGGTGTGCACGTAAAATCGACATCCACGCGAGAACGAGACGCGGATTTACGGACCGACCCCACTCCCCGCGTTCATAAGCACGGGGTGTTTGCCATGGATACCGGCGCCCATGGATACCACAAAACGCTTCAACGCGCTCGCTCACTGCGCTGCGTAAGATTAATTACTCTAAGGAATTGCCGCGCGTTAAAATCTTTTTACGCTCGCCTTGGTGTTATGGCCGGTTTTCCAGTATTCCCAGCGGATCCCTCCATTCAAAGCAGTTTTGATTTTATACCTGTGGGTTCGACAGTCGGATAACGCTCTTGAAATGTACTACCCTGGATTCATTTTCCATATCACAGTGATCCCGTGCTATTCGAACACCCTCAGCTACATGGTTTCATTTCCTTTAATACCTTCAATAAAAAGAAACATAATACGCTAGATACACGACGTAGGCTAACGTTCAATCACTAACCCCAAAGTAGCCAAATTTCAGAAACAAATACATATGCAATGATATTCAGGAATTGTGAGAGCCATTTGCAAGTATTATGTCATGGAAAATGTCATTAGTATGTGGAGTGTCCCATAATAATCTTAAATAACATTTTTGCATTTAGTTCTCTTCATCCAATGTTTTTCGACCCGTCCTCTCTACCAAAATACTCAATATGGCAATGTTTTAGTTCTATGAGCACTTTTTATGAATTAATCGATTTGAGCAGTTTGTGATATTTTGGAGTATTTTATATTCAATATTATTTCAGCCAGGGTTAACAACAACTTTTTCGAATTATGTTAATGGGTTTCCATAATTCTCCTTTCGTTCATAATTTCTTTCTTGTAGAGTCATTAATATGTTCCTTTATAGAAGAAGATAGTTGACCCTTTACCTTGGCTACCCTCCTGTCCCAAGATCCAATCATTCATATCACCCCCATTACAATCCAATCAAACCCGGGCCAAACAGTCCCATCCCATTATTTACCGGGTGGAGCATGATCGCGGGGGCTTGGGAACGACCGGAGTAAAAATAATTTCAACAAATCAAGGCTGACCAACGACTTATTTCCACTTTAAGGCTGTATAGGTCATGCTCACAGGTGGACTCTGGCACCGCACCATTGATGGTCATTCACTTTGCTCTCTATGACCAGTTCTGTCTCCTCCGATGCCCTCCTCTTTGAACCACCGACTATTCATCTGTCAGACGTCCCGCGAACCTCGTCTAGAATTTTGAGCTTTTACAACAGCCACGTTATTTCTGTCGGCTTTTCTGCTTCTCATCTCTTTTTTAAAGTCCCTCGTTCATCCCGCTCTCTTTTCCCTCGCCCATCAAATAAGCACGCAGAAATAACAGCAAGGCATCCCTTCCTTCGGTCCTCCTGCCGCACCCTGCCCAGCAGCGCGACCCTTGTCCGACTCCTGGCTGCGTGAGCACCCTCCGTTTCGTCCCCCAGTCGTGAACAGCGCCCTCGGATCATCTCCCTTCTCCCAGGGACACCTCCTCCTTCTCCCCCCCCCCCGCTCCTCTCCCCGATCCCGTCGCCCGCTTCCCCGGCTGCGCGTGACGGCATGGGGGTGGGCTCCGGTACTGGGAGTCTCTGCAGGAGGGGAGGAGGGATGGGGTTTGGATCCACGGGGGAACGGCTCGCTGGAGAGAGGGGAAGCCACCGGCATGGGAGAGGGCCGCCCGGACATTGTTGTCATATCGGCTGATCGATGTGCGTGAGTCACTCGCCTTCGCACGCTCCCCACCGCCGGAGATTTCCCTTCCGACCCTCGTCCGACCTCCCAGCATCTCCCACTCCGCCTATTCGCCTCATCTCCTCCTCCTCGCCCAGGAGAGGCCTCTCTCTTCCGTCACATTTCTATCCTCCACGTCTTGGACACACGGGCACGCTCTGGGGGCGGGTGCGCTGAGGAGGTGACCCTCCCTCCCCCAAGACGACGGTCGCGGGATTGCCCCGAATGAAACCCGCCCGGCCCAGCGCTCCCGTTTCTTCGGGTCGTTCGCTCGCACGTCTTCATCAGCTCCCTCACTCGCCCGTCCCTCGCTCCCTCTCCTCCCTTCTCGTCGTTCTCTTTCTCCACCTGTCGTGGATTTCCGTCGGATTTTTATTTCCTACCCACACCACTTTGCGATTGTTTCCTGCGTTGGTTTTTCTGTGTGAGGCGCCAGCGCCTGGTAGATCCTAGATTTTCCCACAAACCTTTCTCTTCCCCTCAAATGTTTTTCTTCCCTCTACCAATTTCCTCATTCATTTTATTCTATGCCATTATTTTGCTTTTAGCGAGTAAGGGTTGAAAGTGAGGAGAGAGCGCGCGGTTTCAATTTCGCCCGCAAGGAGTCGTTTGTCTCTCTCGAGCTTCCCTTCCGCCTCCATTCTTCCCGCCTCCACGCTTCCTTCCTCCATGCCTTCATCCCACCCCTTCATCTTCCCCATTTCTCTCTTCTTAAATCCCTTCTTATCGAACCACTAGCCACCCTCGTCCCTTCATCCCTCTTTCTGCTCCTCATCCAGACCCCAGTTTGATTTCTTTCGACTCCCTCTCTCTATATACTCGCAATTCGTATATACTGTCAACTCATGTCCTCGTATCCTGAAAATTCTAGAACTTAAACATTTGCGATGACTACTTCATTTATGATTGCCATTTTCATTCCCTATCAAAATATAGCTCGGTTAGTTTGTAGCCTCATTGTCTTGGTTTATTTTATTAGTCGGCATAAAGGATGCTTTGTCAATTCATTTCACTGAAAATTTGGTGCGTTTAGTGAAAAAATTAGTTCACTAACTGCTAGGTGTGCTCAGTCTTTACGTATTTTTATTGATTCTTGGATTATATTTATATTAGAGGGAAGTGCATTCATAATCTGAAACTGCTCTTTGCTCTCTGCTCGCATTATTAGAGGGACTGAATCTCACTCTACTGTCAGAGGGATCACGGTAGTTTTATTGCATTGCATGACCTAGTTGAAAGTAAACTTAAGTAATGCGAAATACAGTGCAACTCTAATTAATTAAACCTAATTAATAGTTTAATATTTCACTAAAATACTAGAGAGCCATATCCTCGATTATTATTCCTAAGCTTTTAGCGTTAATAATAAATCTTCATTACTCAGAAGTACTCTGTCAGAAAAATTGCTCGACAAATATTATTATAATTACTTTTAGCTTACCATGGAGCAAAATAAAATATTTCGTTATGTTTACCAGAGGATGTCAATCTAGCCTGGATTTAGGATTCATTAATACACGTGTAGCGTCGCGAAATTTTGACTATTTTTACTAAATCGAGTGCCTAAACCTATCATCTTAGAAAAAATTTTCTTACCAGTTTATAACGCCAGGTTAAATAAAAATTAATTATTACTTGTTTAAAATCTTGATTTATTAACTTAATCATAGAGGCGTTCTCAAATTTTAGTCAAGTTCTAAACATGACTAGCAAAGTTTGGTAGTAGAATAGACCTACGTTACAATCTTCTTTTTAATATTTGAGTTAATTATCTGTTTCTAAAGAGTCGACTCGTCTGGAGTTTCCTTCGCCCAAGTTTTCAGTGAAATGACCGAGTATTTCGCCGGATTCAACGAGAGCCAGAGACGTTCGCTACGATTCGGTGAGCGGCAAGCGTGCAGCCGAAGCGACACAAATGAGCTCGTGCTACCAGTTTCATTACGTGCGCCAGATTCACTGCTGTCGAGGGTGGTGGGTTGGGGGGTTGGGGGAGGTGGAAGGAGGGTGAAGAAGAATCGTCAATGGCTCCCTGGGCGAGGGACTCCCCGCTCTCGATGGCCCTCGATAGTCGGCAGCCGGACAATCACCCGGCCTGTGGCGCACCTCCGTGGCCGGCACCGGTTAATGCGCCCGATAGCCCTAACGAGGGACTTACCTCCGTCGGAGTACCTTGTTATTCTTGCCGTTAAGGGAGCCCGTCAAGTGATCTCCTTCAGATCCCCCCTCACCCTCCTTCCTCTCCTCCACCGAAATCGCCCTGCCCCCCCGCCTAGCCCACCCCTCCCTTCTTTCCGTTCACCCTCCCTCCCTGCTCCCCCCTCAGCGTCCCTCATTCCCCGCAGCCTCTTTTATACCTCGTGGAGCGTAACATGCTCCCAGGCTTCGTTACAAGAACCGTCCAAGAGAAATGGTGACGACGGTGCAGGCGAATCACGGCGAGGATTGAGCAGCGTTGTTGGACCGTCTCCGTTACTCTCCCCTCTCTCTCCTCTTCCCAGTCCTCTGTTACTCCCCCCCCATTCAATGGGCGAGGGAATGGGCATAATCGCCGGCTTCCACGTTCTGATGCGCTTGATTCTGCCTTTTGAATCTTCCGTCACAAAACCTCGGATCGCGTTTAGTGCCTCTCCCACGACATGAGGCTCTGGGGATGAGATCCTTATCAAAGTGAACGAAACCAGCGCAACAAATCACTAAGTTTTCCACATGCCTCTCTCTGTGGGTCTTACAAGGATATTATAATTTTATTTTTGCAAAGGGTGCACACTGAGATTAAGGACTGAAAGTCCCTTTCTGAAAGTAACGGAGAAACATGTACAGTATGTAATAAGAAAAGTTCAAGATTAATGTTTCCATAGGATTTCCAGAAATTAGGAAAAAGTTTGGGAATGGTAACTGCTTGCATGGATTTTTATAGTTTCAAAATCAATCGTATTTCATAATAACTTACATAATATATTTTACTGTTCTGCATTTATCAGGACAAATATACAATTCAAGCCCATTTACTACATATTTTTTTATCCTTCGAAGTTTTGTTTTATTTGTGTTCCAGCTGCAAATGTTTATATATTCAGTTAGTTGTGTACTTGCAGAGTATAATTACTTTATTATATACTTCCTTATTCTACTTATATATTTATATTCTTTTGGCGGTATGATATCTTGAGGTTCATCTAATGTATCGTTATAGGGAATGCAAAATTAGTGGAAAAGTAACTGTAAAGTGAATAATGAAAATAATTTTCAAGCTCTTCAATCCTGAATTTAAAAAATATATAGATTTTAGCAAACTAATTTAAAACATTCTGAATGCTTTTAAATTGTTTTTTTTTGCATCATTTCACATCCGCACAATGGCAAAAGCGGAGAATCGAGGCGAGAGTCGTATCGGGAATTACACCCCCCGTGTAATTTTCCATACACGATCCTCAACCTTTCAACTCCGAGGTTAAACCGAATTTACCTGATTCCACTCGTGCATCGAGGGTAGGACGAGATTGCGCGTAACTTGCACCTTCGGCGTCGATAAGAAGCCGGGTGGCGTGAGACGGCTCGGGGGTTTTTCCCGGAGGCAGTGGGGGTCGGGTCTCTCTTTCTCCAGCCCACCACCCGGCACGCCCCCACTCCCCCACGACCCGGCGCACTTACCCCGAGCCGCCGCGTCACTCTTGTGCTCCATCCGCGCACCACATTACTTCCCAGCCGTCCTTTGGGCGCACTAACTACGTCGTCCGCCACATGCCTCCGGCACAATGCGGAACAAATTCACGGTGCATCGCTTTTGGGTTGAGGAAGGAGGATGAGGAGAAGGGGCAAAGGGTTGGGGGAGGGTCTTTTGGAGCCGAGTGACCCTTGGACATGCCCGTGAAGAGAGGAATAGGGCGAGGAGAATGAATTCGGCGCCGCGTTTCCAGACTCTACCTCCTTCCCTCGGTACATCTACCAACCCCACCCCTCACTCGGCCCGCAACCCTTCCTCTCCGCCTTTTCCCCTCCCGATTACTCTCGCTCATGACAGACTATAAAAACGAGCGGCGCCGACTGCGCTCCCTCCTTTATCACATGCGTATGTCTGTTCCTGCCCTGCGCCCACCCCTCTTCCCCCCTAAACTCCTCTTCAAAACCCCCCTTCAGCCCCCGATAACCCTGTTCTTTTTGAAGCTCACACCCGCTCATTTTTGTGCGGCCTTCGAGCAGTTGATCACTCGGTTTTGGAATCAAAATCGCTTTAAATTGTCCGAAAATCCCTGACACTCTCTGCTAGGTTCAATCTCAATTTTTCCAAAGGACATCTTATGGATATATTGAACCCGTCTTTGGTATTGATGACCGGTTCGACCATGGATGGATTGTGGATATTAATGGAGAAAATGGGAACATTTTGCGGTATAACCATTTTCTATTAATACACAGATATATACATGTTTAAGAGAGTACAGGTTATGTGTATTCCACCCTTATAGAAATACGCTTTTGATTCTTATCAAGTTAGTAATTGGAATAAAGTGGTTGGATAAGAAACTTTCCTAATAGCTCCACTTCAACTGGACAAGTTTTCCTCGCTCGATACATTAACGCAACGCTGGGGATGGAAGTACATATGTTTGTGTTTCGCTGTTGAATGAAGCCTTTGAGTCAAAGCGAGGTGGGTCTTCCACTCCATCATGTGAAGGATGTATTTTAACTCAGCTCGCTCTGTCACATCCACATTCGTCAAATGTAAAAATATTTAAGTGCCCACCGATAGACCTAAACGTCTAACCCAAGTATGGCAGAGAAAAATGTCCTGTTGACAAGTATATGCGTGTTATTAATGTTAAATGTAAACGAAAGGAGCTCGAGCTCGCAAAGACGTCAAATGCCCAAACTCATTGTCCTCGAAAGCTCGCGTCGGTATCACGGGGGACACGTTAAAAGGATCGGCGGGCGAGAGTGGGTTCGCCCCGCGCCACTAGAGGACGCGGCGCCAACGTCTCCTTCCCAGACCGCCTCACTATCCAGTCGTGGGATTTGTTCAGGGCCGAGGGGCAACTTTTCCACGGTTTTAAATTAAAATCCGTCGCCCATTCCCTCCATCGCTTCCTCCCCCCCGCCGGCCCAGTCCCGGCTGACCCCTTGGCGGCACCCCACACTCTTTGCCTCCCTAACCCGCCCCCCCCTCTACTCCTCCTTTCCCCGCACGGATCGTCCCTCGCCCAATCCGCGCCCTTTGTGTTTGCTCGAATCCTCTTATCGGATGAGTCCGGGGGTCCCCACCTACGACATCTTCATTAACCGCGGTCACCCCGTAGGGACGTGCTCTCTCTCTCTCTCTCTTCCCCTCCCCCTCTCGCGAGAGGAGGTTGGCGTGGCGCGGCCGGAACGTAGGCGCGGCAGTGGTCGGGAGGGGGCAGAGGGGAGATTTTGCCCTTCACCTCCCTCCCCCGACCCCATATCCTCGACCACCGCCTTCCCACCCCCGAAAAATGAGTGGACTAACGCCGAGCGAAGGGTGGGGGTGCAGAAGAAGATGAGAAGGGAAGAGGACGCACACCCGGCAGAGGTCGCACCTATCGTGCTGCCGCCGAGAACTAATGAGAGGGACGCGGGGAAAGGAGGAAGGTAGGCGGTGGAGAGTGGGAAGGGAGCGGTGGCGGGCTCGCAGTCAGTGGAGATTGCGGTTCCGGATAAGCCTCCGGACGGAGGGAGAGGAGGCGGGTGCACACCGCCTCTGCGTGCCGGCCGAGTGATTCCGTCCCTCGTTTTATCTCCCTCCGCTTCCCTCGTGCCCCGCATCGGTCCTCTCCTCTCTCGGGGTGGCCGGCAAACGGACCGCGCGTGCCTCTTCTCCCTCCCACGCCCATCCAACCTAGGGTCTCCCCACGCAGATCCCCCCGTTCCTTTTCTTTTGGATGCGCAAGGCACCTGTGAACTCCACATAATCATTTGGACGTAGCATATGAATGTGCTAGGGTCTGGTACGGGACAATTGATGTGAAGGGGTTGGAAAAGTACCATTTTCCATAAGCGTTTGAGGTTTTCAATGTCAAGTTGAATATCGTTAAAACTAAACTATTCATTGTAAAACGCGGTGAAATTATATCCTAAAGTTCACTTATCAAGATCACTTGGAAGGCATTAAAGTTAAGGAAAAATATGGCATAGATAATTTGCCACTGTGAATAAAAAACCCCATAAATTTCGATTGATGCGTGATGCCCTAGTGTTTAGAACATTCAGCTATGGATTAGAGAATCTCCAGTACAAAGCCAAGTGATATATCTGAACACTTCCAGCTAAGCTCAACCAGCATGACTTTCTGAGTATCTGAGTAGATTTTATTATAACGTGAGTTTCACCTTCACTTACATGTGAATTATCTATCGGGTCGGTCATTGCCACTAAGGAAGAACAAATCCCAGGGTGAAGAAGATACAAGGAATATTGTATTTCGACGGCTGATAACAATGAAAAGACTATTAGAACCTCATTTTTTAGCCACTAATAATGAGGAACAACTTTTTACCTCCCTCATTATATTTACTAAAGCTATCGTTTGTCAGTCACATTGGCATGAAGCATATTAAGCTTCAAACTCTTTCCTCCTCCCGCCCCGTTTCTTTCATTCACATGCTCCGAGCCTTTAGAGTTATGCTTTGCGTGGGTGCTCCCGGATAAATGATCCATAATTTCTCAGGTCATCGTGGGATGGGAGGACCATATGTGCCACCGCCGGCCCTCGTACCCTTTTCACCTCGCTGACCGCACCACCCACGGTGAGTGCATTGGTGAGCCAGATAAGATGCTTAATGTGACGCAGGCATCAGGCTACACGTCACTCTGACATCCCCATCCACGAGCTCCACGTTCGAGATTAAGCGTGCACTGGCGCGATTCCGTCCGTTGAGGCCTCGGAAATAATAAATCCCCGCGTACATTTTGCTAATGAGATCTCAGATTGAGAGCAGTCGGGCGGCAGCTGACATTGTCATCCATATGCCGGAGGGAACGGGATGGTGATCAAGAGCTTAGCGCTGGAAAAAGGAAGTATATGTGTATATATATATATATATATATATATATATATATATATATATATATATATATATATATATATATATATATATATGTTCAAACTTGAAAATTCCGCCATACGGCGCACAAATATTCATTCAAACAGAAATAGGTATAAGGAAAGGGGATAGGAAAACACATAAAAGGCGAGCACAGGACATGTGGGGAAGGCGGTTTTTGAGCAGATCACGAAAGTAAAAATATTTCCTTATCCGGGATTTGAACCACGGGCGGGTGTTTTCCTATTCCCTTTCCTTATACCTATTTCTGTTTGAATGAATATATATATATATATATATATATATATATATATGCAATATATATATTGTCTGTTTTTCTAATCTCTTTTCCTAAAGAAAACTAACAATTCATTTTAGGATTTCCTGGTTTTCACGGTAATTTCTATACTCTTTATGCATATCTTTTCCCAACCTGAGGTTCGCGATTTACCTAGGCAATCCACAAAGGATATTTTTGGTGTTTTCCATCCAAATTCTGTGAGCCTAAAAGGCCACGGAAAGGACTACGCCATTTGCATATTAATGAATACCCGTTATCCACATTTTTAAGGAGGCATTATGAATAGCTTACCCAGTATTATCTTAATCTTGATACTTATCTTCCTATGCAATACTAAAAGGGTGAAAATACCGCGAAAGGGATCAAACAGAAATTCACTACAACCAAATTAATGCTTTGTATTAGCGAATATTATGGGAGGGCAAATTCTGAGATTTAACTCTATAATGATTCCCTAGCATCCGGGGTATAGCGTGTTGAATGAATGTGTCAAATGCGGCATATATTTTGGATGAGACTCAAAAGAAAGAAACGACCATTAAAAATGAATTTGATAACTGCGGTTTCATTTCGTATCATTAAAGAACAGGTTCCTCTAATGACTAAAGAAGAATTAATGCATCATTTTTATTGAATGATAGTTAAAACTATGCTGAACGCCACACTTTTTTAAGACTGGAACCATTAGGCTGACTAATTAGCATTGTTATTTATTAGACGGTTGCTGAAGGCGAGGGCCTCCTATTCTTTACCTTAGGATAAGGGTAGGCAATTAACATGTATACCGTTTTCCAACGGTTATCCCTGATTAAGACTCCGTTCCACTGAATTTCACCAAACTCAATTAGCCATAATGAGAAGAATGTGTTTTCGGGGAAAATAGGAGCGAGTGGACGGGAGTTAAATGGGAGGAGGGCAGCGAGTGGCCCTCCCCGGGGGTGTAGTGGAGGAGGGGGAGGGTGTTAAATGGGGAAGGGGTCGAGGAGGATGTGGGAGGGATGGATTGCTTACTCGGCGCTACCTCTTAGTCCTCGGGGCGTCCGGCGTCGTCCGATATTCGGCATTTGTCCAGGGGAGGCTAGGGGGAAGTGAGGTGGGGGATGGAAAGGAAGGGTGGGCCAGAGACTTGTAGGGATTCGGATCCAGAGTATGGGTGGATTGAAGCAGTTTTTGGGATTTGGGAAGCAAAGGAATCGGGGTGTGCAGAGGGAGGAGAGAGAAAGTCCGAGCGAAGGAGTGGGAGAGGAAGAGGAGAGAAGGAGAGGGTGAGAGGAGCGGGGAGGGAAAGACAAGGGAGGCTAAAGGAGAGGCAGTTTATTATCCCTAGGAAACACTTTGAAGGGAGAGGAAAGAGAGATAATGATGGAGGGAGGAAGTT
This sequence comes from Hetaerina titia, assembly GCA_037158775.1. Classification (NCBI taxonomy): domain Eukaryota; kingdom Metazoa; phylum Arthropoda; class Insecta; order Odonata; family Calopterygidae; genus Hetaerina; species Hetaerina titia. The sequence continues at coordinate 123,542,849 of CM073769.1, forward strand.
GGGATGGGAGGACAAGGAGGAAGGGAGAGGAAGGGAGCAAGGAGGGAGGGCAGAGGAGGTGGGACTCTGGACCCTGCAGTCAGCGATACGACCCCTCGGACCCTGGCCACTCTCACGCGCACACACAGACATACGTGTGCGCGCACACACACCATCAGTCGCATTCTCTCTCTCTCTCCCACACGTGTGGGCCTTTGTTTTCATCGTTTCCCTCCACTACCGCGCAAAACTGCCGCTCCTCTTAGGCCATCGGCCTGCAGCGGATCCAATGGATTCCCTCACCCCACCCTCCAACCCCATAAAGTCACCTCCCCCTCCCCCCGCACCCACCCTCGGAAAAGACCCGTCCGGGATTCCCTTTTAAGATTTCGAACGATGTGTTCGTCTTTGCAGACTCATTTCCTCCGGCTGCCACCACGCGGCGCCACATTCGCCCCTCCGTCCAAGCGGAATCGTGAGAATGAAAATGTTTACCCCTTCCCAAGTTCCCTCCACGCCCGTCCCCGCGCCCCCTATACCCGGCCTCCTTTGCCGTTATCCCTTTTTCTTCCCCTCCACTTCTCCTCCTCCCCTCCATCTCCTCATCTTCCTCCTCGTGCTCTTATTTCACCCTTTGGACCGGTTGTTTTTCGGCCGTTTTCCGCCATTCTTTTCAACCCAACCCTTCGCCTTTGTATCTCTCGCCTCGGTTTCATTTCCTGCCAGAATTGGCGCTGCGTCGCCGGAAATCGCGCTCAGATCTTTATTTGCGGTTTTAATGTTTCGAAGGGACGGAATTCTCTCCTTTTTTCAGTGCCGGACGACGGCTCCGCTGGTCTCTCCCCTCCGAGGTTTCCTGAGCTTGACGCCCGCGCTCCGATCCCGTGGTAAACAGTCGATTGGACGGTGATAAAGAGGTGCGAAAGTGTCGGTGCCAGCATTATTTTTTTGTCCGTTGATTCATGGGCACGATTAGATTCAAGGGTTTTCCGATAAAAACGAAAGAGCAAAAAGGGAATTAATAACTTTATGTGCCGGGGCTGTATCCCGAAGAAAAATTATCGCGCACATTCCACACGGAATGGCGGGATTTAGTCGAGAAAAACTTGGGATACCGTCCGGTGTCTCGCAAAAAAAAACCTTTTGCTCTGCTTTTCTTATTGCTCGTGTTTCGGAAAAATAGCCCCTCCTTTTTTTCCTTTGGTCATTCGTTTACTTATACTCGCTTCCTCAGATCACAAAGCCAGTCGCTTATCATCGTTTTTTATATCACCCTGGACTAAGCGTAAAATTTCCGTCACGAAGCCTGCTTCTTGAAATCAGCATGTCACGTTAGGCGGGACTGGATACATCATCGGCTAGCGAGCTAGATACCTAAGCCACTTTTCTAGGAATGGACTACCAGTATTTCTGTGGCCAGCAGCATTTAACTCCTTAAATTTTACTTCTAGCACGCCAAGTTCGGCAAAAAAAGTCTTCACCTTGTTATTATGTAGATAACGTACGAACGTGGGGAGCCATTGAATCGTTGGCGATTTTAGCGTCAGCTGAATTGAGACGGGGTGAAAAAAGAAGAGGGGGAGGAATACGGCCAGTTACGATAAAGGTCAGTTTACTAAAGAAAGGTAGGTATATGCCCTCTCTGCTTCGATTATGGAACCTTGACGACGTTAGCTTGGAAAGGCCACGGGTAACATTAAACGGCGAAAGAGAGACGGGGAATGTGAGGGAAAATAAAGGGATTATAGAGAGAAAATAGAAGTCGTTCCGACCATGACGTAGGGGCCAAGCATCTCAAAATGGGGCAATCTGCAGTAGCTTCGTAGATTTTTCCCTCAGGAATGTCGCCAGTCGGGAGGGGGGTGGGGGAGGGAATCTTGCCCCTCAAGAACTTCACCGAGGACGCAGAATTTAGAGAGAAAATATCGGATTTGGTATTTCTCATCGGGAAATATCTGTCGTGACCTCCAGCGATTGTGTCGAGCGGGCAAAGTAAGTGAGCCAAAGGAGAGGAAGGGATGTAGGAGTCGATGGACGGCATTGGTTTTCTTTCACTAGTACCAATTCCGCCGTGGGACCATGATATTTGCCCTACTATCGAAGGCCTGAGTTTACTATGACATCTTTCGCCTTCAGAATCCTAGAGGGGAGCTTAAAGCTTGGCCAAGCTTAAGTTGGAAGACTCTTCGAACGGTGGATTCCAACAGAAGCCAACGGGAACAAAGAACTTATTCGATTTTTTTCCGATTCAGGAAGTGGTTATTTTTGTAAGATGCGTCATTCTTTCGGGGATAATCAATTTATATTTTTGGACATTACCAAGCAATGTGACTCTCGAATTATTTTACTCTTTATAAAAATGTATAATATTTTTGCAAGTAAATATGGCACTTTCTTGTGGAACTATTTAATTTTGAAAACTTCATATACTATCTTCAATTATCGTATTCAGTTTTTCGAATCTGACCTTATTTTTTACTTATAGTTTTCCAGTTGTAGTAAAAATACTTCATCTGTTATCTAGAGATATGTATTACTATTTTGGGTGTGAAACCCATTTATGTATTGCTTTTAGTAGACGTCATATCCAAAAATGGGCAAACGCAGCCTCAGATGGAATTTTGATAGAAAATTCCATCAATTTTCAAAAAAAATGCAACTAAATAGTAGTTACTCAGAATATTTTTTGTTTTTACTTCAGGTCATAATTTAAAACATTTTGAAAACTATCATAAATTGATGGAGCACTCAATGAGTAAATATGTTACATTCAGTGACGACATAGAAGAACATGGAATCTTCAAATATGATTGAACCATATTTTATGCTGCAGTTAATGAATATTTTACTATTTAGATTAATGGTTACATGAGTTTTCTCTTATCCTATGAATTTATAACATTTTCTAATGCCAAAACCACGTAATGAATTGCCTGTAGCAACGTAATGAATTGCCTGTAATGGCCCGCTCACTATAAGTTCACTTCCTTTACCTTAAATGTATCAAGAACGAAAAAGTCATGTACAGTATCTCCAAATTGGAGCTATCCGTGACGTTAATACATATTTTAGGTTTCATTTTTAGGCAATGAATGGCTTGTTTAATTTAATATTTAAGCTTTTATTCAATCTAGTAAATTTCTTGCCAGCATATAAGGGTAACTTAATTTCTTTGCACCTTTAAATCTAACTTAAATTTAGGATTTGATTGTCTCACACAACTTTCGCTGTTGATCACGGCATAGCACTTTGAGTTGCCCTATTAACGCTTTACTGGGGGTTGGGAGAGGTGGAAAGGAGCATGATTTTTTTGGAATACAAATTTCCACTTCAGGAGTTATTGTTTCTTCAAATCAAAATAGTCCACTTAGGTTTCAAGGCATTCGCGAAATTTTATCTAATTCATCCCAGAGTCTCCTCCCCTAGAGCGTACATGAACACGGAAGGTAGCTGGGAGATTGGCCGAATGAGGCATAAAGAAGGAACCCCAAGCCCAACCAGTAATAAAACCGGCGGCTAGAAGAGTAATTGGCTCTCGGAAGTTATTGGTTCAGGCGCTCCCTCCTCACCAGACTCCGCGGGTTTCCCGGGTGAGCTTAGATCCCCTGGAATTTGGATGCCAGAGAGTAAAGTGGAGCGCGTCGCATCGCTGGTAGAGGTCTCCAGCGACGGCAGTTTGCCGCAGATATCACCCCGTCTCCGACACCACCCCCCTTTCCTCCCGCCCCTTTTAAACCTCCCACTTCAGGATTCGACCATCGTGGAGGCAGATGGCACCCCGACACCATCTCGTCAACCGCCCACACACATACCCACACACAAGGTCGCCCCTGAGAAATAGATGGTCGCGCATGGGGCACAAAAGTTTACGGTAATATCTCTCGGAATTACTTTGTTTTTAATCCCCGGAGAAGAATCCCGTCTTTCCGAATGGTGCACCCTGTTTTCGGAGTGTGTTCCCAAAGTGCTGACTCTTCCGAAGTCGGAAGTCGGCCGGTCGGAATGGGCGTCTGATCCCCTCGCCCTCCTCCTTCGCTCCGATCCCCCCATTCCCTTCACTGTTTCCCACCACCCCTCATTCGCATGTTCTCCCGGCCAGCTTCACCGGATATCCCCCATGTCCCTTCCTCGCCCCCCTTCTTCGATGGCCCTCACGCGGGCTACTCTTTTGTGCATCTAGCAACCCCGGGTGCCCATCTCTCGGACGCCCGGCCTGCTCGCTGGCTTACCTACCTACTGCCACCCTTGGAAGTTTTCCCCATTCCTCTCACGGTGTATCTGGTCCTATTAATCTTCTCCCCTTCTTCCTTACTCTTCTTTCTATCTCGCCTATCTGCTGCTACAATTGCTACCTCCACTCCTTCGCCTATTCTTCCCCCCGTTGATCCCATATCTATGCCATTAGGGAATTGACAGTATTCATCTTAAACAAAAGGAAAAATGCGATATATGTGGTGGTAGTACCGGTTAAAAAATCAAAAGAGATATCAGGGAAGAAGAGGACTCACTTTTCCATTCAATCTCGTGATATTTTCTTTTTCTGATTCGTTTGTTGCTTCATCTTCATCTATCTACTTAATACTCCGCAGGCCACCGCAAGGGCGTGTGGCGGGGGCTGTTACGGCACCAGTCGTACTTAAGAAAAAAACCGTATGCAAAAGCCACAAATTTATATAGTCCACAAACAAAACATGGTATACATTGATGCAAAAACCCTTACATCACACTTACATGCAAACGAACCAACTACCATACACATGTACCAACAAATATACAGAGTAAACATTAAATTAAATTTAAATTTAAAACCCATTTTAAAAAATTATTATAGCCAAAACGTTAACAGTGCCTACCTTCTATCTTACTAGCAAGGTATTTGTACTTAACATCCTCGGAATAAAATTTAGGAATTGGGTTATTGAGATGCTACGTTGGTTTTGATTAGTGTAACATCCTCTCTGATAATTATAATATCGCAAAGCCCATGTCTAGGAAAACATTCCAACCCAACATTTTAAGGCAACAGAATGAGCGCATTACACATCAAATTATTCGAATAGGCTGTTTAGCTCTTAGTTATAACATCGACTATAACGTTACATAATTACATAAATACTTGAATAGTTTTATGGATTATTAATGATATTAATAATTAGTGAATGCCTAACTGAAATCTCTAATATCTTGACACAGAACTTTTTAATCCATTTTTGAGAAGAACATTAAAACGATAGGTAATAATTGCGTTAAATAATGTCATCGGCTTTATTTATACCGAAATCCTACATTTTAAGGCTTGAAATACGGAGTGATTTAGCTTATTTTTTTTATTTTGCTTCTTCATTAAAGGGGCAAAAATGTTTATTGAATGATGAGTTTTTAAAATACACTGTAATTGGACGCAATTTTAATCATAAAAATAGGAAATTATTTAATTCATTGGTCAATGAAGCAATCAAAATTTTCAGCAAGTACATGCAACACGCAGGCAACAAAGTGAAAAAAATGAATTAGCAAATACGATATCTGTATCCAAGTAGTCGTACCGGCGTTCGTCCAAGAACCGTTGATGAATATTGCATTAATGCCGTTGAAGATTACCGAAAGAAACTCCTCCAAAAGACCTCCCTTAGCACACGAAAAGGGCTTTCACAGCTCTACCTTTGTGTATTTCTGAAAGCGATATTATTCCGACTTCATTGACTGAAAATGTAGTGGTAGATATAAAATCGCCGAATTTTAGGAGAAAAAATCTGGAGCGGTATAATTCGTCTCTTTATCAGCAATTTAATACGTAGTTATAGCATCATCGGCAGAGTACGGTAGTTCTCGGCAGAGGAGGGAGAAAAGGGCAGAGGGAGCGGCAGAAAGAGAAGGGGCCAGGGTATCTCCTCGTTCATAATTTATAAGGGTATATGAGGCGATCAAAGGCCCCGCCGGACCTCGGGAGTCTGGGGATCTTTTAGGCGCAAAGAATGAGACTCACTTATGCCCCTCCCTCCCTTTCCCTGCCCGCCTATCCGACTATTACGATCTCCACCTCCCAATCCCCTTCCGACTCACCTCCCCTCGGACCCCTCCCACATTTAAACTGCACAGCCCCCTCGCCGCACCCGTCAACGGCAAAACCCGATCCTCATCTTGCCCTATCGCCGACCGTTCCTGCTTCCTCGCGCGTCTCCTTCCCGAGGGGAGAATGAGTCCCCTGGCCTATCGACCACTTCCCCTCTATTGCACCCGCCGTCACTTCTTCGCATCAACGTTTCCGATCCATTTATTCCATGGAATCACATTAGCAAGCCACTCACGTAGATTGAATACATTTTCTGCATTTGCCAACTATAAAGCAAATCTATTGACCGAAGATGTATCGATCTTCCTTAACGGTATACTTCGACCTTTCATTCTCCCTTGCAGCGAATTGGTGGATGAATTTCGAACCATTATCCTGCTGCGATAGTGTTAATGATCGGCATTTGCCAATGACTAATACCTAGGGACAAAATACGTGGTCATAACTTAATTATTGGCCAATCATGCACTCAAGGGTGTTAATGCTTCACGAGATGTCAAGATTTTAATTAAATCACGAGTCGTAACGGTGAAATGCACAGTAAAAAAGGAAGAACGCATATCAAATTTTGAAAAACTTCATTATGAATAAAAAAGTTTTATTTTGTTTAATGAAGTTTAAATAACTCACCTTCACTCATCCAAATACTAAATATTAGTGTGCCGTAATTTTGGTAAACGCCCAAAATAATAGTTTGTGCGTTCTACTAAATCTCTCAAGTTGTCTGCTTAATCCATTAATTGTAATTTTAATGGTCAGACTTTTTCATAAATGCATGTATTTACCTTATTTTACTCTTTACTTCTAAAACATAATATCATATAACATTTGACATACAGCTAAGTACGTCTGAATAGCACCTAACTTTGCACGGGATAGTCTTAACAAGAGAAATTTCATCTTGTATCAACTCGTATATTTGCAAGTTTTAAACTAGCCTCGAGAGGAACACCTTTCACAATACGAATTTCTATTCTGCTGTAATAATTGCTATTGTATTGTATTGTATATTGCTATAAACACTACTCGTACCTTTATTCCCTCCCAACATTTTTAACTTTCCCTGGCCTTATTCTGGGAATTTCATCGGTTGTCATATTCATCTTAGTCTTTCATATCTATGTGGTTCAGTAATATGTGAACACATTTTTTAATCATTCATATAGATTACCGTTAAGCTTCAAAATATGAAATAATCGCCTTCAAAGGGACGAAATGACATGTCAACATATTGTTTAGCATATATGGAGTGAAATAATTGGTTTCAAATCTTAAAGGGTGATCTTTATGTATTACCTTGAGCAATTCACTAGTAGTGTGACTTCGTGAGAATCATTATACATTATAATGGACTTCGATGCATTTTTCTATGTTATTATGGATAAATCTCTCAAGTATCTTAAAAGATAAAGTCTATGTACAATGTATAAATCCCGATAAATTACGTCAAAAATCACATGATCCTCATCAAAGGACTGAAGTCAGCCATTATTGTATATAGTTCATGCACGTATCTAACATTAACTTTAGTCCAATATTTTCACTATATGATTAATTAAATTGAAATGAAAAATATTTACTGAAATACCGACCATCCAATTCCCTGCTTATTTCGTGGGATACTAAGCAGACGCAATTTCTTTACTTTACCTTGTGCATCTCAGTCTGGCCTAGGTCACCAAAGAGATGTAAAAAGTTACGGCCTGATTTAGTCAATGGCTTTTGTTTTCTGTGCAACCAAATTTCCCCGTTTGCGTGCAGCCGTAAATACCACACGACTCCTTAAACGAACGCTCCAAACCTTCTCAACTCCCTTCGCCATATTCTCCCTCGATCCCGCCCGCATTTCCGACAAATTCCCTCCGCCTTCATCTCAAAGCCGCAGATATCCCACCGACCCTTTTCCCGGTCGTACTTCACCCCCACTATTCCTCCTCATCCCTCCCCCAAGGGTCCCTTTCCCTCCTCCCTTTCGCCTGTCCGCCGTCCTTCCGACACTGCTGCCCCATTCCACCCTCCATCTGCCGTCCTACTATCTTAACTCTATCTCTGCATCCAGTCTACTTCCTCGCTCCTCCTTAACACGTACACAACCAACATCTCGTTCCCTTCAGACTCTGATTAGCATGCAGTTTCATCTCCGTTAACTCTAAGCGCTGATTGACGGAATTTTGCTGTCACATGGATCTACAAAATTAGTTTACTAATTTCATTTCAAGGAGACAATTTCCTTGGGTCAATAATCTTGGAATTTGTAAAGATTTTGCACTAATCAACAGATATTTTTTAGACATTTCACAAGGTTATCAAATATTTTATCATCCGTGTACAAGTATTTTATAAACCATGTATATTACAACACGATACAATACGCATATAACGCGAGCAACTTTGGTTATATTTCATTCTTGCGCGTGGTACCTGGATTCATGTTTCACGGAATGTCATTTTGATCTGAGAATTACCATGAACTTCTGTTAATAATGATGCAATAATAAGAATCGATTGTGAAATTGCTATCATATTTTCGTAAAATTTTATGTGTTTAATTATCATGCAGACTATTTCATGAATTGAGTAAACAGTTTATGCTGTAATTCTTTATCTGAAATCAAGAATCTTTTAATTATTCACTTGAACTATGCATACAGAAAACGTTACCATATTTGTATTTTACACGTTCAAATTATAGTTAACACTCATTGAATATAAATATAAATGCTATATTATCCATATTATAATGTATATGATTTAAGAGAATTAAATAAGATTGTGGTGCGTCATTTTTTTTTAAATATCAACAAATAATGGCAAATAAAATGTATATAATATGACATTGTCTCTGTGAAAAAGGATAAAAGAAAGAAGTTCGATAATAATATGGGTTAAAGTTCCAATACTACTAATGAAAATGTCTTGCGGAAAATATGCAGCATATGTCACCGAAACGCCGAGATTGACGAGAATTTTGCCCCGATTCCCCTTCCAGAGCTTAGTCAACTTTATTTTTCCCATAACTTAAAAATGACCTTTTCCTTTAGCAAAAGCACTTTAGCCTTGAATTAAATGAGAGATAAGCTATGGTTGTCTCTAGCGCAAGAAAAATAGTTGAGAGAACTCCATCCAAAAAGTCATTACTTTATTTCACTCATTTTGGAGAATGGTGGCAATTAGTAGACTTTTTTTCATTTTAAGCGCCCTGACGACGGATTCCAGAAATGGATTAAGAAAATAAATAAGTATTTTCTTTACGCGATGCAAAATCCGATATTCTCTCTTCTTTTCTCGCAGCGCCTCAAGCCTTCCATTCTCCCTAACATCTAATATCAGTGCTCCTGACTTCAAAGGTTCTTGCTTGGTCCTCATCTTCGGCCTCTTTTATCTTTGGTACCTTTGTCTAATCATCATCAGCATCACCTGGTGCCCTGTTTAAATGTTCCACCTCTGCGTGGCGAACCAAAAAAAAACTAGCCCACTGCTTCAATAACGTTCGAATCAAGCTGGCCTCGTCTTTATCATCCTCCCCGATTTCACCCCCGCTCCATTCTTCTTCCCTTTCTCTCTCCCTCCAACCATCCTCAGTCGTCCCCCAAGGGTGTCGCCTCACCCCTCCCAGGGAACCCTCTCCATGGACATCCCACCCCTACCAAGTTCCCTTCCCCTAAAGTCCCCTGTGGCAGGAAATGAACCCTCCAGTGTTGAAGCAGCCTTGGGATGGCCATGATTCACCCACAGGACGCGAAGGGGGACGGCGGGGGTGTCTCGTTTCTGGTCCCTCCCCAACCTCTCCCTCTCTCCCACACCCCACCTTTCCACCGCTCCTTCTTCCCATTCTTCCTTCCCCGTTCACCTTCCCCCTTCGCGCCGCACCGCTCACTTCTTTATCTCTCTCCGTGGATTTCGCCATTTCATCCGTCTCGTCCTCTTTTGTTTTCATCCTGAATTCCGTTTTTGGGCGTTCTTCACCGAGGAAAAACAAAGAAGACCTTACATGGCAATCTTTATCTTTCTGTGCGCTATTCCCAGCATCAGAATGTATCCTGCTCTCACATTAATCACTTTTAAGTGCCAGGCTGAAATATAGTGGCAGAATCAGTCGTGTTCTTTTTTTTTAAGACAGCCTTTTCTTGTAAATAAATGACCGGCTCTATCACGACTGCTTTTACGCTTTCGTAGTGAGTTTTACTAATTCATTCGTATGGCGTAAATTTAGTTTTAAATTCCATAGTTGCAGTTTTGAAATATATATGTATCTGCCTGACCTGAAGAAGGCCTCGGAGTAGGCCGAAAGCTCAAACAATCTACAATGTGAGTGTTTTCTTTTACGTGTTATCCATTGTATTCTGTGTTCTATTGCCGTCCAGGTGTTATATTGCTCTCGTGAGTACTTCCACATTATCGATATATATATATATATATATATATATATATATATATATATATATATATATATATATATATATATCAGACAGCAGTCTGACCTGAAGAAGGCCTCGGAGTAGGCCGAAAGCTTAAATCATCTACAGTGTGAGTGTCCTTTTACGTGTTATCTATTTTATTCTGTGTTCTATTGTGCCGTCCAAAAGTTATATATATATATGCAAGCATAATTCCAGATTTTGGAATGAGCACTGTGTGCGATAAAGTAGTATGTTCATGGCAGTTATGACGATAATAACTTAATATCCTCGAAAAGTTTTACAAAGGATTAGCGTTTTCTCCATACTAGAACTCGTATCCCGATCCCATCAGGCTATCCCCATGTCGTTCAACAATCAGGTACCCAATTGAATCAATTTACGAAATCCTAATAATATGCTTTCATTTGTAATAAGTCTAATTAAAAGACAAATTACATTAATACGAGGTCATCCTAGGCTGTTGGTACGCTGACACATCGTTTTCGCGATGAACATAAATAGGACTCTTTTTTCGTTGAAAACGTTTCATTGAAAATAATTTTTTAATCTCATTATTACACTAACCAAATATCTTAATATCCAAATAGGTAACTACGGTTTCCTGCATTAACGTGATTGAAGGATAAAATGGCGATCATTTATTTAATTTTTTTTATTTAATGCGATCATTTATATGTATTTTTCAATAAGGCGATAAGTGGAAGGCTTTCAGAAGCTCAATCTAATGTATTTGTAACTTCCTAGAAAGATGTTAATGGAGGAATAAAAATGTTTCGGCAAAATAGATGCTGTTAATTTTGATGCCCGATCAACACACTTGTTTGGATTTCACCTCGTAATTTCATACTCGTTATTTTCTGTCAGGACAAGTCATCGTACTGATCACCATGACCTTTATAATCCCCGGTTTATTTCGTGGCGACCTTACTGAGAACTCCTTTCCTCACCCCTCGTGTGGAATGAGGAAACATAACACAACGTCTTTAGTGAGCCGTTATGCCTGCACACCCGGTGTATACACCCGCCTGAATGCGGCGAAAATATGCCCCAGGAGCTTAAATCTTCGTACTAAGTTCTACCTAAGGTCCTGGCTCTCGCCTTCTCTTCCAAGGATATAAACTTAGCAGCCCATAAATCAAGGCCAAGTTAATAATGCCCGTAGTTATTCCTCTAACTCTTTTGAGCCAACGCGTTTATGGCGTATCGTATCCTCGCGGTGGATGGCTTCTGAGTAACCAGGTAGCCAGAGCCCTGTGCGTCTCACCCCCCCCCGTACACCCTCTCTAACCCACACCCCACACAATAACTGTTTCACCCCCCATTCCAATCGTCACACCCTCCCTTATGATCCCCCTACCCAGCTGCCACGTCCCCTTCCGACCACATTTGCCTCGTCAGCTGTTCGTCGCGCGCGGATGCGGCCCGCCACCTCCCTTCGACCGCCGGCCTCCTAAGTAAAAAAAACCGTGCCCCACAGATCTCCCCCGATCCGCTCGCGTACATTTTCCCGCCCCCTCTCCCCCTGATATTCTTTCCCGAATTCCGACCGATCCCATAACCCCTTCTTCACTCCCCTACCACGCCACGGTCCTCCATTATTCCTTGTCATTGAGCCATCTCTCAAGCTATCCGGCCGTGCCTATCTGCATGCGACCCTGCGAGACCGTTCCCAGCCCGGTTCCCTCCCCTATCCACCCCCTTCCACTCCACCCCCGAGCACCCTCACTCCGCCCACAAGCCCCGCATCCTCGTTCCCTCCACACCCCTATCCTCCCTCCGGCGTATTTTACTCCCACACCCCGCAATTTCCCCCGCATTCACCCCAGCCCCTCAGTCCCTCCCGCCTACAATCTACTCCGTGGCGTCGTATTTTACCCTCCGTTCGTTGTGGGCGAAAAGGGGGGGGGGACTTCCTCTCTCACTGGGGGTCGCGGCAGCAGAAAGGGGTAGGTCCAGATCCAGTGCAATGGGGTGGAGAGAGAGGGAGGGAGTGAGGTAGTGTAGAGAGCGGGGATTGGTGGGAGTATCTTTCACTCGGCGTCTACCCGTGGGAGGAGGATGGGAGTCTGATTGTCTGGCGTAGACGTCGGAAGGCCACTCTGCGACGTAACTCATAATGCCTCCTCCTCCCGCCCACTCCTCCTCCTCCTACCCCGCCTCCATCTCGCTGTAAATCTCTGCTCTCTCTCTCTCTCCCTGCGGAAGGGCGGGCCGGGGGCGAGGAGTGGAGAGAGAGATCGCCGTCGAGTGTCGGCCTCCCCCAGAGGTAATCCGCGGTCGAATCCCCGCAGATGCGCATTTTCAGCCCCGGTACGTGCCCCATTTGTCTGTCGTGAAGTGGACTCATCAAGTGCAGCAATCCAGCTTCGAATGGGGTGTGCAGCGAATTGTGCCGAAGTCTTTTTGGTTTAATCCCGAGTTTTGCATAGGCGAAGATAAAATGTTTGCGGGAAGTTGATTAGTAAAAGTGTATTTTGACAGCAAAATTTGCGGTGTAAAACACCTTGCTTGTCTCTTTTGCCCGAACAATCTGCGTTTTCAGTCCTCTCCTCTGAGTTGTGTATCATGTATCGTTATATTTAATTTCATAGGGGCGTTCTTCAAACACAAGTTCCCTGTGACAAATTATGATGATTCGTATGTTAACCGTCCACCAGCACCAGTATATTCAGGATAATTTGTGAAGGAGACACTGCTTGTTCAGATTAAATCCGTTTTTCTTTAACTGATGTCATTTACCTGTTAATATTTGTGTCAAAAAAGGATGTGATACTTAACGGGAAAGTATACTTAAGAAGCAATCTAGCTGTGAAAATCAATTTTACACCATGGCTTTCGCGAAAGCATGCATCTTATTGTTGTTCAATTAGGTCAATAAATGTTGTTGGTTACGCAAAAATGAAAATATTAAGGCGCCTTTGGTTCCGGGTTGGTTTCATTCCCATGGAATTGGACGCTTTGTATCTCTTTCAAGGGACCAAGTGACTTTCAACCAACCCCTTTATTCGTTAGATCCATGTTAGTGCTGGTAGATTAAATCGATGCATTTTTGTCTTTAGCCATTATATATGAACGAATCTCACCAGTTCTGGAAACCTTTCTCCATATTAATTCGCTTGAATTCCGTGAAAACCAAAGGGTGTCAAGCTGTGCCTCACCTTAATGTACAAAAATCTTTGAAATATATGAAACTCAATATTTATGTAAAAAATAGCTAGGTTTTAATTCAACTTTAAATGTCATATGATGACTTATGACACGTTGATTTCTTTCACTTTTTGAAATATTTTTTTCATAAATTCTTTAGATCCAAAGTCTCTAGGCAGATGGTAATGTAGGCAGAACGTCCACTTTCAGCTTGCCTTAGCTTCATCTTCACCGGTGAACAATGTCATTTGAATAAGTTGACAGAGTCGTACGAAAAAATTGAGTGTGCAATCTTTCATTCTTAATTAAATATTTTTATTCACTTCAGAAATAAATTAAAGGGATTATTAATCATTCCTTCAAAATGACAATTAGCTGACTACATCCATTAATTTTTCCCAATTCAATGCTAATCGCCTCAATAGTTCTTCCAGGTTTTGTTATTAATATTATGTGTGCTACGTATTTATGCCTTGACAATTTGCGTGGGGTATTTTCTCGTATTTTCCCTTCCATTACGTACATAACCTACGATGAATTAAGTGCGCGTATTATCGTTGCATATATTTATAGGTCGGTCGCGAATATTCTCTCTCCGTTCTTTTATTTTACGATAAAACACTGAACCCAACAGATTGAGACTTATGCCGCTGCCACGAATCATTGAAGCTGGGACTTTTGACCAATCACCTCCTGAGGAGGAATTTCGCGTAGTGAATAGGGATAGCGATTATATACATAGAAGATCCATGATCACAACCACTTGGCGTGTGCGTTGGACACTAATATTGGCGTACCTAGGAAATAAAATAACACCATCTGCTTGGACAAAAATCATCTTTGAATTCATAAAAAATGCCTGTGTTGTATTTTGTACCTGAGGCAGCTTGTGTAATTTATTTTTAAGTTGGTCGATATTGCTGGCCCAGTAATATGAATGTATTCGAAGAAATACGTTAAAAACAAGGATCTCAAATACAAAACTCCATATTTACGAAATCATCATAGACTATTATTTTCAACCCTCACTGCAATTTACAACTTATTGAATAAAAATTTTTGGAGAAATGGGTTTTATTTTTTGGTTCTCGAAAACGTCTTTACTGAGGGTAGATGTATCCAGTGTTGCTTTAAAAAAATTGCTGCTTACGTGGTCGCAATTCAAGTATGTCAGTACTGTGCGATAATTTCTCAGTCCCGCAATACATCCGCACCCTTCAAAGCAGCCCTCAGCCATTCAAAGCACTTGAAATAATCACTTTTGCCGCTGAGGGCGTGCGGAACATCCCGGGCCGCACACAATGGGATGTGAACGGGGCAGGCGGTGAAATGTTGGTCGATGCATGCGATCACGTGCTCCCCATTGGAGAAACGCGGATGGGCGACGGGGAGGGAGGAAGGGGGAGGGGGAGGAGAGACGGAGGATGGGGGTCTTAGTTTTCCCCCTTTTTTCTGTTGGCCCGGCCTTCGCCTTCCTCGAGAGAGGCCACTCAGAGAGCCAGTGGACCCCGACGATGGAAATTGCCTCCTCCTCGTGCCACCCCCTCTACTCCTCTCTCGCCAACCCCCTCCCTCGTGCAGCGGGATCTTTCGCATCCACTAGTACCCATCCGTAGTCCTCCTAGCAAAATCCTCCACCGACGCCCCCGTCTCCCTTGAAATTTCACGATACCCGTCCTCTTTTCTCTCACACACAAGTTCCGTCAACTCTTCTAGATCTTTTTTTTTCGACTGGCCAACATATAGTATTCGCTCCTCCGACTTGCCATTGCAGTGTTGCCAAAATGCGCCCACACGATGTCTCTCGAACTACGGTGTAAAGTCGCCGAAAATCCGTATAATAAAATGAAAATTTCTGCAGTTGGAGAATACCTTACGTGTATGTGAGTGCACTGAGGTCTTTTTCTGTATTTGGAAGAGCTCCGATTATGTAACGGTTATGGCTCTTTTCAACTAAAATTTGAGATGCATGAAAACTGCCGAGATATCACTATTACCCTAGTTTGTGATTCGCCTGTGCAGCTCAAATTGTCATATATTTTCGGCATCGCAGGGTACCTGAAACATCTTTATATTCTCAAGTATTTGAACAATATAAGGAATAGAACAGGAAAAACTTATAAAAGGTGCACACAGGTCAGTGGTGAAACTGAAATAGAGTTCCTGGCAGAGAAAAGATTCCCAGACAGGGAATAGTCCACTATATATACAATGATATTGATTAAATATAAGGAAAGGGATGGGTAACGCATGAAAAGAATAATCAAGGCCTAGGTCAATTAGTAAAAATAGAAGGATGCGGATTCCGAAACGTCAGAAAGACGTTTTCTACCCGACATTCGAACCACGGACCTTCGGTTATCCGTACCCCCACGTAGACAACTATGCCAGTGCTCGTGTGTGTGTATCTGTGTACGTAAATCTACCAGAAGGGGAAAAATATTCATACGGATACAGGTATAGGAAAAAGGGATAGGAACACATATAAAGAAGAACTCTAGGCCAGACGAAAGATAGATCAGTGCAGCAGAAAAAAGGTTCCTTGACCGAGACTTGAACCACGGATTTTCGACTTGCCGGAATGATGTTCAATCAGTTAATCTATCATACGTGTGTGTGTATATGGATGTAAACACACACACACACACTCGTCAGTAGAAAAGAGTTTGAGAGAAGATTAAGTTGCAAGAAAACCACGGATTCAAAATAGAATCCCAGAATCAGCATCTTCGAAATCCACTCCTAGGACTTTACTCCATATTTATAAAAATCACTCATTCGATCTGTCTATAATCTTTATTTTTTGACAAATTTAAAGACATTTTTTGGCCCATTCCAAAGTTTATGTGTAGACCAAGGCGCCGAGTCTCAAGCATTTTTGCCAAATGGTAGGGAAAATCGCCAAAATTGGCGATAAAATGGCTAAATCGGCAACATTGGGGAGGCCCTTCTGCCCGCCCCCCCACAACCCTCAAGCCTACCTTTAGACCATCCTCAACCCTCCCAGCCGTCCTCCCAGCCCCTCCTTCGCAGCCGCCTCCTCCTCTCTGCCCTCGCTCCTCTTCTCGGCCGTCCCTCGGTCCCCGCTCTCCAGCCCCCCTTGCCAACCCTGCACTCCCCACGGAGCAGTCAACTTTAGATTGGACGGTCACCGACCGCACGGTGCCTCGGGGACTCGTGCGAGGGCGGAGAGTGGAGGGAAGCGGAGTGAGGGGAGGAAGAAGGTGGAGGAAGAGGAGAAGGGATGGCTTTCGTCGCTCCAAGGAAGGATAAGGTCCTCCGCCACCTCGCACCTTCCCTGCCACAACAATCTCTCTCGGCCTATCGTTCCCACCCCCTCCCTCTCTCTCTCTCTCTCTCTGCCGAAACATTTCGACTATTTCGTGACTCTGTTAATGAAGACCTATCCCATAAATTAGGCCTCTCCCGGACGTTTCCGAGATGATTCCATTTGCGACTCCCCCCTTTAGGGTAACCACGATGCATTTCATAAATTAGGTTTGCTTTCGGCTCCGAGAAGCTAATAAGACGCATAGATGTTTTTACCTATTTTAGAAAATCTTCAGTCCCAATGTCTCAGGAAGCCGAAACACTGCATTTTACTCTTTCGTTCACTTTTCTTCATGGACTCCTCACATTTTTCTCTTTTCGAATCTTTACTCTAGCACTTAATTCTAAACACTCAAAATCTTCTTCTTCTGTATGGCATCCCTCCATATCACATTATATCTCAATATTTATTTATCTTATTCATTTTTTCACCACGTAACTTCACCTTAGTTTCCACCATATTTCTCATTTTGTAATTGTTTTCTTAGCGGTTTAAATGATATCTGTAATGCCCTGCAGGATTTAATTGGCCTTTATTTGACATGAGCAGAAATATCAAAATCGTTTAGTTTTCAAGTATTACCCCCACCTTATTTCTCAATTTAAGAATTATTTCTCCATCCTCTGGGAGAAATGAGAGGAAAATTCCTTCCGATAAAGCAATTCGTTGAATTTAAAAAGTCTCCAATCCACGGAAATGTAAAAACCTTGACCCACTGATAAAAATGTCCATATACAGGTCAAATTATGGATACGTTTTCCTGATAACGAGATTTAAAGACGTACTAAAGTGCAATCATGATGCTGTCATATTCGTAACGATTTATGTAAACGAAATTTTATTTTTAAGTAGTTGAAATTTGAAAATGTATCAGTATTTAACCAATATATCTGCACCCCATTAGCCTTGACAGTCATACCTTAACTTCTCTTTTAACGCAACCATTTCAGAGAGTAAAAATCATTCGCCTTGACCGGGATCCCGGTCAAGGCGAATGATTTTTACTCTCTGAAATGGTTGCATTATAATGCACACATAGCGGGTGACTCCGTTAAAGTTACTGTTACAGTTTCTTGAAATTCTCTTTTAACGTTTCAAAGTATTGGTAAGCAGTGCATAGTGAACCTAATTTCATATCAAGTAATTCCTTTGATGATATAATGTAGCTCACGTTTTAGGGTTTATGAATGTATTAGTTCTCTATGAACTCTTCAGCTAAATCTTGTAAGGAAAGGCAGTCTTTCTATTGACCGTATGTACGAGGTATTTGCACGTTATCAGTGCATTCACCCGGTATTATTAAAAAAAGAGTTAACGGTTATATGATTTATACGGTGTTTCATATTTTATTTCTTCCCTCAAGGAGATGTGTTTCTTTGTTTAAAATACTTAGTTTCTGTATCTAAAAAGTTAATAAATGGTGTAGCGAAATATTAATTTTTCCTTTATAATTATTATATTTTCTGAATTGCGCGTAGTTGACAGTTAGCATCGTTACTGCCCCGTTTATCCAAGATTTTATTTTTTAGGGAGGACTGATTACATGGGGTTTTGAAGGAGACGATTTATCATGATAGTTATTTATAGATGCTCAAAAATTTGGTCTTAATCTTTGTCTTTCCATCGTGCCTACATGATCTCGTTAATTACGATATGGAATAAAAAGGGCAATATCTAAATTACAGTCATTCTTTTTTGTGAGATCAAATCGGGCCAAAACCGGATACGTACTTTATATGTATGCTGCAGAGGATCCCAAAGTTCGGAGCACCTCGGAACTACATTATAGTATTCTTTTTCTTGAAATTCTAATACAGTAGTGGAAATTAATAAAATTCTTGGCAGGAGATGTCTTCTAGTGTTTACATCAATTGTCGCCGATTACTCATACATTTTTGGTTTCTTTAAGAACCAAAAAAGGTATTTGTGGAACACTCAGATATCATAACTATAGGAATTCCTGGATCCATGGGATTGAAAACCATTTGTAAGCTCTAATGAAAATGTTCGTACTGGATTGTTTATATGAACTCTGGAATTTTCTATTCGTGTTTCATTTTCATATTACCTTGTTGGATGGTATGTGACGAGGTTCACAATAGATTCGATAAATATTAAGTACCTGGAGAGAACACGCCGAAGGAAGACTACAATTTTCTGTCCTCCCTACTTCGTCAAGGAAGTCCACGATGGCCTGCGGCAATATAGGGGAAAGACCTATACGAAGTGATGTCATGAGAAGGACTGCCATAAAAGACATTGCTCCTCGCAAACTTCTAGACAAATTTCGAAACAAGTGCCCGTTGGACTTAGAGAGAGTTTTCTATCCCCCCACCTCCTCCTTTGCTGAGCCAATCCTCAGCCTCCCGTCGGGACATCTAGGCATTGATCGCAGGTGCAATAGCCAGAGTTGTATTCGTCGCCATTTTTTATCATCCGAATTCCGTGTCTTCGTTCATGTCACTTCAGGAAAGTTAAACGAGTGACCAAAACACTAAAAACACTCACTACTCTTCTCTTAGTTACGGACGTTATACCTAAGTTGGATCTGAATCATGGATAGTTAACAGTTTAAATCTAATTCAAATGCCCTCAGAACACGAGGAAAACTTAATTTGATTCCAAATCGTACAAAAGCTTTAAAAATATACTTCCTAACTTTGTCATGTTATAGAAAATAATACGAAATTGAACCAATATATCTGCATCCCGGGTGGCTTAAAGATCGATAATAAATCCTCCGAGAATTATTAAATCATTTAAGTTATCGTTTAACGCCGACAAGCACGTAGAATTTAGCCACTTTCCTCTGGGAATCAACTTTCATCTTAATTTTTCCGCTTATAAGACGCTGTTATACATGTTCCTTAATTATTTTTGAATATTCGGATGGTTAGTCTATCTTTCTCTCTCTCACGTCTGAAAATAATACAATTCAATCGGAATTTTGGTTGGTTTCTGGAGATTTTCGATTTTTTTTTAAATTTAATTTGTCGTTATACTTCAACATAATTTTAATTAATTGCGAAATTTTACTTCTCGATGCTAGTTAACGAATTTTCTGCGTTATTTTTAAATTACTGGAAAAAAGTAGACAGTATGAATCTATTTCTTACTATAAGATGCGCGACCACTTTTTTAGGATTCAAAGTCGAGTTTTTTATATGAAATATTGTCCTCTTTCTCCATGGCTTACAAAATTGCCAATTTGACGGAGATAATATCTAGGAATAGCTTCCATTAATCGACTAAGTTTGTTATTATAAAATATATACATAATAAATAATTCTTGAAATGTTTCTTCAAGAGTGAAATGATTCACCAACGTTTATATCACTCAGTTGATATACTTATAACAGCTTAGGAATTGTATTTATATAAGGTTCTGTAGGGTCAAGCAACAAAACAATTTGCCCGCAAACTTTCGATCCACATCATACCGACTATCGTTGGGATTTTTTGTGACAACAGCTTCGACGCATTTATTGGGATGTATTGCCGGGACTTTAATGGAATTAAGTTCTCTCCATTTCCCTTTTATGCCTCGGAAAAGGACGTATTATTCCATGCTCCCTGAATCGGAAGGAACGCTAAGCAATACGACGCCTTGGGGAAGTGAAAGTTGTTTATGAGTGAAAGCTCTTCCGGGAAACCGGAAACGGTCCAGGTGTGTAATCTTTCCTTCTTTCCCAACAGCGCCCTTTACATTCTTTGTCTCCACTCCGTCTAATGTCTCATGGGATTTATGCAATACACACCAGCATTCGTATTTTTCCTTCCGTACAGTCAGAAATTCTCTCTCTTGTGCTCATACATATAGTATGTATCACTCAACCTGCCGAGTTTCCCTTCCTCCTTCAACAACCAATATTTATTTTGTTTGAATGGCAATTGATGGTGGTAGGATTTTATAGCTTAGCATTATGTATTGTTTATTAATGATAACCTTACCGTCGGCGTTCAAATAAAAGATATGGAAGATAAACCCCTGGTTATAATCTTTCAGGAAAGATAATGAAAACCTTTAACACACAAAATATTTCGCATAACCAAATTTATTTTTTTATAAACCTCAAAGGGTCTTGAGTAGATAATTCGAAGTCCAGCACAACGATAAAAGTAAATACATGTATTTGAAAAAAATCAAAACTATCCAAAACAATATTTCTTTTGATTTCATTTTTTACTACATCATTTATATTAAATATTTTAATTGACCTTCACCGCGGTGGATTTGAGTATCCCATCCATTTCACGCTAGTGAAAGTAATTTTTCACTTCTCAGTATTTAGTAATACTGCTTTCCATATTTTCTTCAAGGGATGTGATGAATGTCGTTTTTTTTAAATCCTCATTCATTTCATAGCGACGTTTTCCCAGATATGTTTTCCCAAATTCTGTTCATTTATTGAGTCTTATCAAGAAGTAATGCCAAATTAGCTCTAGCACGAAAAACAGTGTTACTGGACTAGATTTAGACTTACTCGTTGAAACATATTTACTACTTTTTCCATTATAATCGCCCCCCGTAATTACAACAATGATTTCTTTGACAGCGAAAAGATAACCGAATGTTTTATAATTATTTACTCAGTTTTTCACGTACATATCGATTAGTTTTTCATTTAAAATTGTAAAACTTGAGCGCTGCATCCTTCTAATAAATTCCCCTCAACCATTAGATCAATCACTATCATTGTTGCTCGTCGCACATATTGAATATGTAATCAGTACAAACATTGATGGAAAATGTTGATATTTATGCTCCAGTTTACGTCCTGAAGTTTATCAAACCAACTTGTGAATGTGATAGGAAGTTGTCGGAGCGGCAAGCAGATGGAAGGAGCCTGGGCGCGTGTCCAGGCCGTGCAGAAAACATCAGGTGGATGGGTCCGTGTGGGCGGAGAAAGAAGGGATGGTTTGAGGAGGCGGAGGGGTTGGTGGAAAGTTTATCGAGGCGAGGCGAAGACGGACGACGGATTTGTGAGGCGAGAATGTCAGCAGGAGCGATTTTGACAAAAAAGAAATGGAGAAAGCTGTTCGAGTGATAGTTCCGTATTTGGGACGTCGAATCGTCTTCTCGTCCATTCTTATCAGTTGAGTGCAGTCCTTAAGTGGATATCCAGAAAAGGGAATTTCAACGTTTTTTTCTCCCTTCCCACTCCTCTGGGGAAGTGTTGGTTTCCATTTTGCCACCTGCCAGTGACGGATTATTTGTCGAAGCGATACATTCCCTTGAAATATGGGTTGAAAATGTGACGAGAAGTTTCAGCCATCTTTTATTCAAACTTCCTCAAGCACAGCACTTTTTGATGCCCGTCCGCATACAATTTACATAAACACGGATCATATTCCTCGAAATCTATTTTTCATGCGTTATCGGAAAGTAAAAACCGACCAGAAATAACAATTCCATCAACTGTCAAATTATAATCTCTTTTTCGCAACATTGACATTTCTCTAGCAATGACATGCTTATTAAATAGATCTTGAGATTTATTTTATTGGCTATTGAAGTTAACGGCTTTATCAAGCGATACCTTAGGTAGTAATATGTTATTCTATTTATTTTTCGCATACACTCTTGTGTGTGCATTATACTCTCAAGTATACTTATGGATATAATGGGCATGCAATATTTTTATCGTTTCTTGTATTTTCTCTTGAATTATCTGGAGAACAAAATATCATCAGGAGTAATTAACCTTTATTTTTAGATTTAGAGTTATTCACTGTCCTAACCTTAACATTTTTACTTGACCTAAACAGTTCTTAAAATAGGCTTTTGTTTGATTTTTCACATTGAAAGTAATATTCATCGCACGGAGTGAATATTTTTGGGAATAATGTAAATATAAATACACAAAGTAATATAAACTCGTAAATACGACCACTACCATCCAAGAGAAAATTTCATTCCCAATTTTCCGAGCACAGCAACATTCTGAAGCCACCAGAGTATTATCATATCGTTGCGAAATCTTTTGGTCTAAGAGAAATGCATAAACATGAGTGCATGCATGCAAGAGTTGCATACATGCATCATGCTCATGCATACATGAGTTTTAAAGCATTGACATGGATTTTAGTTCCTTCAATTAAAAAACTTTATTTTCTCTCTTTTCTGGATCCAATTTATTATTCTATTGATAGCTGAAATTGAATCAATTTCTTATTACGCCCGTTAAGAATATGATGATTGACATTGGTTGTTCTCAAAATTGTATTTTTGGATGCTCAGAAACATAAGTATTTTCACTTTTATAAGCGTATAATATTTTTTTACGATCATATTTTGATTCTGATGACGCAAGGGGTTCTCCAGGGAGCAAATTGATATTCCTTTCGTCTTAATAATCTGTCGTCGTTTGTATAAATATTATTTTATTTGTAGATGACTTTGTGAATCAGTGGTGAATTGTTATCCGCGGCTATTCTCGACGTAAAGCATATTGGTAGACGATGTCAAGAGGCTCTTCTTTGCGTCCTAGAAAGGAGTCTTCCTTTTAGCATTTCCTTCATTAAATTTTCCAAGCCACCGAGTGGGCGTGGGGGAGCATTATAACTGGAAGGGAAAGAGCGGAAGGAGAAGAGGTGTGCGTGTAGATATTTGAGGGAAAAGTGAAGGACGAGTCTAGGGTCAAAAAAATCTGTGATTTCGACGAAACAGCCCGTTGAGAGGGTTCATTCTATAAAAAAATAATGAACAAAAGTTGAATTCGGGAAACGATACCAAAAAGTTAATTTGAAAATATTTCTTCACGGAAAAATGACTTTATTGCTGTTTTCATTAGTTAGGATTATTTTTAATGCTCAATGCATTTTGTTAAAACACATTTGAAACCAATTTTTGTATTATTTTCCCGCTAACCCTTTCTTTTTATTTGTTTTTCATTGCTATAGCCAGCAGTAAGGGGCTAACATCGTTGTTTTTTGATGAAAGTTGATTAAATAGATCGTGAATTTTGAAACTGAAGTTTTGGCTAAATAATATAGCGAATGGCAGAAAAATGGCATTAAATTCGTCGTTTAAACGTTCGACCCTTTTTTTTAAACTTTCAAGAGCAACTGCATTGCAAATTGAAGTTCCCTAGGTTACCCCTCCCCCAGCTTTTGCGCTTCCGAAATGTTATGCATGGCATGTCCTTGCACCCCCGTTAGCCCGCGCCCCACGTGCAACGCATTGCGCCGTAATGAGCATACGTGCTCCTCCTCAACTCCCTCCCCCCCCCTCATCATCTCCTCTTCTTTTCAAAAACCTTTCCCATTTCTTTCGCTTTCCTCCTCCTATGTCCAACCTCTCCCAGTCTTCCCTGTCATCCCGGTACTCCCTCTTTGCCAAAACTCTCACCATCCTCCCTTCTCCTCTCCCCGTCGCCCACCACCAAAGTCGTCTGAAATACCCCTTATCTCACTCCCGCCCACCAACCCCTCACCCGGGAACATCGCTTATTACCCCCCGGAGACCCTCCCACCCCTTTTCCGCCGCCCTCCTCCCTCTCCTTTCCCTCAACCTCATCCCACCAACCCTTTCCACTCCAACTCGTGATCTCCCGGGACCCCGTAATCCTCCTTCCCTCACTCTCCTGCTCTTCCTTCCTTCCTTTCTTTCTTTCTTAACCCCTCCTACTTCCTTATCCCTCCTGTCCCCATATTCCACCAACCATCTTCTACCGCTCACCCCCGTCCCCCGCTAGTGCGGAGTGCCACCAGCCAATGGAGAGGAGACCTTTATCCCTTCTCCCCGTCCCTTTGAGAGTACGTAAGCCCGATCGCCCCCTCTTAGCAATTTTATCTTTAGCCTTTTAAAAGGAGGGAATTATTTATGCGGCCTATGAATACCCCAACAAGTTCAAAGGAGATTCTTCATCTTGGTATTAGCATCATCCATCACAGAAACGAATCATGTGTCTTATTTGGGGAATAATTAAATGGCCTGTTCTCAATGTAACATTAGCCAAATATGGTTATCAGTAGATTTTTGATCATCCCCTTGAGGTAAAAAGCTCCACTGTACTAAGTAAAAGAAACAAAAATTAGTATTAAATAATTTTGTGTAGCTAAGAGATCTTAAATAGTATATCTATCAACCAACTTCTTTTCAATATGAATGATATACAGAGTGTGGCTACATGACTTCCTTTTTCAAACGCAAAACGCCTTCGAAAAATGAAGTTATATTGACGTACCTTGTGTACGAAAATGAAGTTCTCTATTTTATATTTATCACGCCACAAAAATCAGCGCTTTGAATATTTTTTTGTTAAAGCTAGACTATTTTTTATTCTTATGTTCGTAGAAAAACTGGGAGTAAAACTTAATACGTTCGCCAGAAAGTTACACCTGGTATATCGCGGTTATGTCATGGATCCCGTTTCCTATTGTTGTATCATTATCATCATATCATCGTCACGCTTTGGAGAAATAGAGCTTTCTTCTTAAAGGTATATGGCGATGACAAAATAGATTTTGAAATGAATACTAATATTTTGCGGGAAATTCTTCTACGGGAGATAAACAATGCATCACCAGATTAATAATGCCTCTATTGTGTACCTTTATTTGTCTTCGATTCTGTGTGGATCCCTTAATGTCGCGGTGTAATATTGATGGCCTCATCAATTAATATGTTTATGGAGCTTGCAACAACTAATCACCATATATAATGGATATAAATTTAAATGTACACTACACACTGATCCGTTGGAGTCTTCTACTTCTCCAAATGTTGGATTCGATACATCCTGCTACGACTAGGTTAGCGAAAAGAATGCTACAAAGGTAGATAAATAGATGAGAATACCTTTGTTTTCTCGTTTTCTTCGCGGTCCTATGCCTGAGGATCCCCTCGTGTGCCCTGCATCGCTTGCCTCAGTGAACTTAACTCAATGATGTCGTTCCCATAAGTGTCTCGCACCACCTCCGTCCTAAGATGTCCCTTTTTCACCCCCACTCCCCCTTCTGTTCTCATCATCCTCGTCGGAGACTCGACCCAACTTTCACCCCTCCCAAATCTCTCACTCTATCTCCCTCCCTTAACAACCCCGTTCCCGCTCGTCGCCATCCGCTCTCTCCAATCCCTTATCATGAAAGTCTACCAGTTGGTGCGGCTCGTTAATTGCTGTTTGTATCAATTAAGGTCACTCCTTCTCACGGTCCTTCGTCGTCACCCTCTCGTCGGGGCCCCACGTCGTTCCACGGCACTTTCCTTTTCCATGAATTCTAACATTTTCTCCCGTTTTCCCTTCATCCATCACTTTCTCCTTCCCGAGGAAACACGAACCCTTCCTCCTCCCTCATCCTTCCCACACCACCACACCTCTCTCGATTGCGTCGCGAATGAATCCGTTGCTGAATATTTTCCCTCCTTCCCGCCCTCATAAGACGCATTTCTCGATATTGTAAGATACACGAGAGAGAGAGGTACAGCGGGCGTCTTCTAGTATACGTACATATATAGAGCAGCCCCCCGCCCAACTCTCTCTCAACTCTTCTCCTTGATATGCCCCGTCCCGATATGCTCATGTGTTTTGCAGGGAAGCGTAACACTTCAGGACGATGAGCTGGGGAATCCAGAAATCGGAGCCATCGTCGTTCAATAAAGGTCCTCACTGAGGCGTTTCTTTCAAATATATCCGTACGACTTGAGTTCTCCAGGGGGAAGGAGGCTTATGAGATCACCATGTCTGTCGCTATGGGTTTGCGTGAGTTCCCCTTCACTAACTTCTGAGCTCATCGCCTGATCCATACCAGCCTTAAAAGTCCACGGAAGAAGCTATAAGATTGGTCTCAGGGGAGGTTTTATTTCGCTTTTCCATCTAGAGACAATTTAAAGTCAGATAAAGCCAGACCCACTGCCTCTTTTATGAGTTCTTTCCCTCGCATTTGGACCCTAACCACATTCGCGGTACGTATATGGAAGGCCAAATTCATCGCCAGATATTACGCCACGGGGAATTTGTATTTAAATCAGCTTTAACCTAAGAGCACGAACCAGAAAGAAATGAAAAGTAGATTAGTTCGGTTTCACTTAGTTTATTTCTCGTTGTAACGAACCGGTAGACTTTATCTTATGATAGAGCTT
Organism: Hetaerina titia; assembly: GCA_037158775.1. Lineage (NCBI taxonomy): Eukaryota > Metazoa > Arthropoda > Insecta > Odonata > Calopterygidae > Hetaerina > Hetaerina titia. The sequence goes on from CM073769.1 coordinate 123,569,884, forward strand.
CAGTTTGAAAAATGCAACAGGGCGATTCAAAAAAATACGTCTTAAGATATCGGAAAAGTTATTTCGATGTTTATGTAATGAATCATTTTTATCTCTTCATCTGCACAAACTGAAAATGCATTAGTTTCGCATGCTTGGATGCAACTTGAGTACCATTTCTGCTACCACTCTAACTCTAATGGGTTCTTTTTACCTCCTTCTAGACAAAATATTAATTTAATACCTTTCTAACCTCTAGCCATTCTAGAAGTGATATTTGAGGCTGATAGATATTCTTAGGACATCATACACCTTGTTGGTCTTTGATTCAAAACTGATTATGTCGGATTGCTAAACGTGTCAAGGACATTTTTCTTTCCAATTGGATATACCGTCGCGACCTCTGGGTTTTGCTAAATAATTTAACTCTGTAATGACTTTAAATTGCCGCAGAAACTCTGTCAATGTAGTTGATATTTTCAGAGTATAATGAAGACTTAGAGTATTCATTTATTTTCCTTAGTCAACTTTCTATAAGCTACTAACGTTTGTCACAAGATATTATAATTGCAAAGGCATGTCAGTTTAAGAACCATTATAGCTAGGCCGTTGGAAAGAAATGTTTAAATTCAAAGCAAAAGTAATTAATTAATTAAATTTGAAAGAACTTTTTAATTCAACCATAAAAAATACTGTGGCATCTGCTTTCATTTAGTTAAGGTTTCAAGAAGCATTAAAGAATTAGGTACATGCTTATTTTATCTGAGAATAAATATGTATTATATGTAATGGTGTCGGGCTTTCAGTGTAATTTCCTTAAGGACTTTGATCTAATGTTGCCAATACGGTCTTAACCTCGCCTTCGTATTCATAACTCAATAATTTTCTGTGCTGCATTATGTCCTATTTATTTTAATTTTTTTATCTTTTTCTCACTTAATTGTTTTTTTATTGAAGAAATAATTCCCTCGCACTATTTGACCATTTTACTCAACTAGTACGTAAACAAATTACTATTCATGATTTCATGTTAGTTAAAGAACCAAAAAATATGTATTCTTGTATTTTAGCCGTTAGATAAATTACATAATTCAGAATCAAAATAATTGGTAAAAAGGTTGGACTACTTAATGTTCTGATTTCAAAATAAATTCATAGAAAAATAAAGCTGACAGAACCAAATGACTGGTTAAGATAAGAGATTTACACATTTTGCCCCACAGAAACGTATTTTTTAAACTTCATGATACCTAGGTACCTAAGGTGTAATAAATTTTTCTTACATTTTTAGTTCAGAATATTCATCATTGTGTTGTTGGTGATATCGATAATTTTCATAGTAAGATGATCGACATTATGCTACGGAGCGGCGCGGCGCGCTTGTACAACTTTTATAAACAATGACAAACTCCGTGTCGGTAATGCAAATATTCATTTGTTTTATTAACACAAAGCAATCAAGTAGAGGCACTGCACAGGGTGCCAAATACGATGACAGATGAAATAAAGACTGATTAAAAAAAGATTAACATATACTAAATATCAATATTAAAATAAATAAATAGGATAAAGTTGTATGATAGCTCGCAAGCACCACAAGCGGATATATGTTTTAAATCGAAAAATGAAATTAATTTCCCTTCTGCCCATCGGTTGAATGTCGATGAGTTCCAAGGATATGTCGGTTTCCTCTTCTGCCTCGAGAGTCGTAGCCAGTGGGAGGGGAAAGAATTCTCGTGGTACACACTCTCGAAGGGTTCGCGATTCAGCGCGTGATTCGAAGAGGACGGCTCCCCTCGCCCCCTTCACTCGCACTCACCTTCCAACCCCCCGGTCGTCCACCCAGAGATTTTCACCTCACCCCGACCCTCACATTTCCCAACTCGCCCATTTCAATCCCATCCCCCCGCCATCCCTCCCTCCCTCTTCCCTCTCCTCCTCCCCAGTCCCTCGTTCCCTCCGCAACCACCGTATTCCTGTCAGCTGCACGCGTTCCTCCCCCTTCCCTCGCCGCGGCCCCCTCGCCGTCCTGCACCCTCCTTCCCCATCCACCCCTCTTCTGCCCTGTCTTCCCCGGCCACACACTCCTCCCGCTACCCTTTCCCTCCCCGTCCCACAGCTCTCGCCACTCCCATAATCCACCAAACTCTTCCCTTCCCCACGCCTCGCTCCTTTTGTTCCTGCTCCGACTCCCCTCTCCCCGCCCCTGTCCTTCTCTTCCCTCGAGCCCACCTGTTCATCCATCGCATTCGTATCGCACGGAGCGTATTGCGTCGCTCGTTTCGCCTCCTAGCGTCAGGTGGACGAAGTATCCCGGCGGGTCGGACGTCTCGCACGCGGCCTCCTCAAATCTCCTCGCAAAAGGAGGAGCCGCGGCCAATGCGTCCATCTCCTCACTCACGAAATGAGTGCCCTCTTTCCCACAACGAAATCGGCCACCCTCGGCTCATCCAGGTCGTAGCCATCAGTCTTCTAAACCGTTTGCGTCCCCCATCGGTCTTATTTCGCACCTGCCACAGTCCAAGTTGCGATACCGATTGCGAAAGAACATCGTTATCCTCTCGTATTTTCCTTTCAAATACTTCCTTCTCGCAAAAGTCTAATATTCTTCTTTGTCCGAAAGAAGATTTTTCCTTTACGGTCGTCAAGATGAAATGGTGAAACGTTTTTTTTTGGGAAACCGTATATTCGATTTTCGTTAAAACTTTGAATGCAGTTATGACGAAATGCTGCTGCTTCCGATTTCAAGATGGTTTTCAAAATAACATTTGCTTTAATTGTACCATTATGTCATTTCAAATAGCAATAGAAATATTGACTACACAATGATATGGATGTAAATATAGTGAAATTTGTTTATATTCTTCCTTTCCAGACGTAAATTAATATTAGCCAATTATTCCAAGACCTAAATACTGTGAAAATGTCAAGCATGCTTTCACAATAATTACAGAACTACTAAATAATACTCTCTTTACAGTTATGTATTACATCATTAGTGTTTTATTTATTCAAATGTATTAATCGTACTATGTAATTCCTTATGCATAAACTATATTTCCTTTCTGCTTTTCAGGAGGTCACGCTTCCTTGCGTGAGTTTTGTTATCACATGAGGTGAAATGATCATGTTTATTGCATTGGCACGAACTAATATTCTCTTCTTAATGTTCTAAAACGTCTTGATCTTCTGTCTTTGAAACATTTTGGACCACTGTGCCCTCTCAGATGAGTCTAGTTTTTTTCTCAATCATGATTTGTATGCCCCCGGATCGTATTACAGTACGGGCGAGTCATTTTTCTGTGTCCAGCACGTTGACCTTCTCTTCTTTGAACGACACGCTTTGAGCCACGTGCAATAATTTGTTATCGCAGGCCACTTGACTTCAAATTTAAGATTTTTTTTAAATTTTGTTGCAGATGAAAATTTGCAAGCAAATGTCGTTAATTTGTTGAACTTGGAATTGCTTTAAGATCATTCACGGTTTGCCACTGGAGAGCGTGGTCGATGCCTCCTCCCCCATTTTCCACTGATTGGCATATCTATCTCAAATTCCCAATTTGAAGCATTCAGTCGAGTCCGTCGCGCGTTGGTACCAAATACCACACTAATGGCGTCGCGCCCCGCCCTCTCGACCCGTCGTCGTGCCCGACCCGCGTGTCTTTTGCGCGCTCAGATCGGTGCGAGCGACGCGCGCTCACATTGTACTATCCCCCCCTCTCTCCTCCCGACCCTTCCTCGAAATTCCACCCTAGAGACTCCGTCGGACGAGAAAAAGAAAAGTTAAAAAAATACGGTTCCCGAAAGCCCTCAGTCGAAACGAAGCCGTCGGCGGTCGTTTCGACGAGGAGGAGAACGCGTCCCGTTTCATTTCACAAGTGTGCATTCCTTTCTTCCCCTTACTCTTAACTCTTCCCATTTGTGTACTGTCAACGTTGTAGGCTGGTGTACCGCTCGAAAAAGCGTCCACTCTCGCTCCACCCGAGTGAACCAGACTCCAGGCCCCCAGAATTCGAGTCAGTCCATGAATTCCGCCGAAACCACTCTCCCACTTCACAGTACCCACCGCCTTCCTTCCTACTTAACTCCTGTTGCGAGATCCATTGGCTTAGGATCGCAACCCTAGTCCTCAACCCAGTCTCCTCTCTCCTCCTATCACATTTCCATTACCACAAAACCCTAACCCTGTACCGTTCGACCACCCTTCCCGACCCGAGCTCCCTGCATTTCCCCGTCCGCCTCAACTCAACCCGTATGTGTGCTCTCTCATCATTATTTCTGGACGTTGCCCGCCATAGCGCCTCTCCTCTCTTCTCTTCTGTGTTTGTTGCAGACAGCGGGGGGGACGGCGCGAGCCCACACGGTCTCTGGACGTAGACTCACAAAAAAAGAAAAGAGATTGGGAAGAAAGAGTTGGTTGTAAGGGGCTATTGAGAGAGGTGAGAGAGAGGCGTGCGCAAAGAAACTTACGAGCCGCCCTCCAGGTAAATGGCCCACTGTGCTGCTCCCTCCCGGTATATATATATATACAATTCTATATATGTATATATATATACCTATATTTGCATAAACAAAGATACATCCATAGTTGGCTAGTTGGCTCGACATCCACCTTCCATATCCCTTCACTTGGCTGCACTCCACCATCCCAAATGTATCCTCCGCCCACCACCCCTCTCCCGCCTCACACCGCTCCCCTGTGCTGTTCTCCGCTTTCTTCCTGTTCACTGTGTTTCCACAAATCCCTGTGTTGTCTCCCTAGTTTTCCTTGAGTGTCACCGCTTTCTCTCACTGTCATCATTCTCTCATTTCTTTCCATATCCCCCAATCTGTGACTTCCTTTGACGCCTCTTTGGCGTCTCTTCTCTTACTGTACGGCCGCCTTTGTTTTCCTTTTCGTATTTTCTTCATTTGTGAAGTATTCGGATACCCCAGGACACCAAACAGATTCTTGTCTTTTTCTTTTCCCTTCCTTTCCCTTTCTACATCGACCCCCAATCTACGTTTCTTCTTCTCCCCTTTCCTTTCTTCCTTCTTTATTTATCCCCAATTCCTTTGCAAGAGCTTTTTTTATTTCTTTATCGGCTCTATCCTAAACGAGTTTCATGGCCTCTTGCTTATGTTTTTTGATCAAATCTTCTATTTTTTCCCATCTGGAGTTTTTTTTCTTCAAGTTCCCGTTCCAAAGGTCTTTATTTTTTGTCCTTACGGCTTCCTTTTGAGACGAACCCTGGTTGGTACGTCGGACGCACCACGTGTCTCACGATGACTTTCGGCTGAGAGCAGTCTTTTTCAGTTGTCCTAACGAAATGTTCACCATTAGGGCAGAGTTTTTGTGCGTCCGGCTCTCCAAACAGAGGTCTAGCTGCAATGCTTTCTGTGCAGTCAGTCTCTCTCTTTTTTATTGCTTCCTACTCTTCAATTTATCTTGCACTAAGAAGTTCCTCCCCATATTTTAAATTGATATCTCCCATTTCACCTCTCATCCATGTCTCTTCCCTTTTCTGTGGTGCCATTGAAAAGTCTTTTTGGAATTTTTATGAAACCAAGAAAAACTGGAAACTTGGAGCTATCACTTATCGATCAGGAAAAGGTCAATGTAATTGAGTGATTAAGTGTGACAGTATTATTATTCACTTAGCAAAGACTAGTTCTTTTCAGACCCAGATGGTCTAATTTTTTTATATGTTCAGTATCTTTGTAATCGGTTGTGGACATTTCATCACGAATAGCAAATAAATAAATACATGTTATGTAAATTTTCAATTTTGGCTCATGAAATAACAATTTTCTGACTCAATGCTTTGCAAGTTATGTCCTTACAACTATTTAACCAAGCCGAATACCGGAATATGTTTGTTAATTTCAGATTCAGTACAATTTCAATATTTGTGAGCCATTATATAGTTATAAATTCATTTTCAAATAACAGAGTGATGCATCTGCATTTTTGCTCAATACGACAATTACGTTTTGGATTTTTATGTCTGATCACCAGCATAAGACACCTAAAAAAACAATTGAGATAAATTTTTCTTGGCACCTTCCCTTGCCCTCTTTAATTTCCCTCCTTCGCCATTCCATTTAATTGGTCCTTCTTTCCTCCCCAGTATAGTCCCCCCTCCCTGTATCTTTGTCTCACTCACAACCTGTGTTGTTTTCACGTGCCTTGCGTGTGTGTGTGCGCGAGTGAGTATTTGTGGTTGTGTGAGTGTTTAGTTTCTCTCTCTGTGTCGTATCTGTTGTTAGTTTCTGTGTCGTCAAGTGTTGTCCGCTCATTATTTGTCTTTTGTCGCGTGGAAAGGACCTTGCATTACCTTGTATTGTGTGTTGCACTAAATCATTTTGCGCATTCTCTGGTGTATTAATCTTTTTGCTGTGATATATATTTATGTATATATATTTGCATATATATATTTTATAAAAATATGTATGCATATGTATGTACGCTCACACATATAAATTGTTTTGCTGTACACGGGATTCCGTTTCAGTTTTATTTTCATAAAATGCTTACAATTCCAGTTATTGTAGGAGGAAATAATGTTTAACTATGAACAGAATCATTCGGTTTTTTTCCAATCTATTTCATACTTACGTGAGGAAAATTTTCATGTCATTGTAAATAATATTTTTAAGTCGGTCGGTGTTTTAGCTCTTGGGGTTCTAATACGTCTCCAGTGGAAATACATGATTTCTTTCCAACAAAAATCATATGGTTTTCTTTATACATAAGCTTGCAAAAATATCATTCGTTTTCTTTAGTGTCAAACCAAATTCATATGAATATCGGTCAATCGAATGGCATGGTACAGCTGGCTTAGCTGTTTAATATGTATGTGATAAACATTTGCACTTATTTATTTTAGCAGAAAGAGAAAAGACCTCCCAGTGTTTCAACGAAGACTAGGTAAAGAGTGCCTTTTTTTGATCACTCACATTTAGCATAAACAAGAGTGACTTAATTAAACAATGACGGGTTTTCTGTGTGCATCAACTCGACAATACTCAGCCACATATGATATAAAACGGGGGGGAAAGGGGCGCACCACCATCCCAGAGATCGAGAGGAGAGTGTGAGAGGCGGGTCTGGTGGCCAAGTAAACACAGGGAACGGAGGTGCACTTTCATTTCTTTGTTCTTCATGATTCCACTTTATCCATAGCTTACATTGTTTTTCTAGCCCACACCAGATAGCTAATTTAAGTGCAAAATACCTCGTGACTTGGGAGTCTCCATCATGTGTTGCTCCACCTGAGAACTTTTGTTTATATTTATTCCTCTTTGTAGAAAATATCCAATGGTTATTATATTGCTAAGTTTGATCCGTGTTATGTAATACGTTGAGCGAAAAATATCTAATCAAGCGATTTTCTATTTTTAACACATTTCTTAATTTTTATTCTCATTTTAATCTCATAAATTCAGGTTACGATTTATTGAAAATATCTATGGTTAAGGTTTGACCTGCTAATTAAGCAATGCATGGTAAAAAATCAAATCCATTACGTGTAAGGTTGAAAGTAGCAAATACGTTGTGCTGCGACCCGGTAGAACTTTCATAAAAGGAGTACCAGCTATTTTAATTACACAACAAATGATAAATTTGAGCATCTTGAAATATTAAAAATATGTAGAATTCCATCGCAACGGTATAAGCAACCTGTAGTCATTCTGGAGTTGGTATATGATACTTTTCCAACCTCTGTATATATTACGATCTTGGATTGAAATCGTAGTTCATTTGTGAAACTGAGTCGACCTTGGTCAGTTAGGATGACAAGCACCCCTCAAACTATAGCTCGGGCAAACCCTCGACCACGAGTCATTCGGACCTCGATAACACAGCGTGGTAATCAGCAACGTCGCCACCTATCACCAAATCCTTAGTCCGAGCCCTGGCGAGGGTGGCTTCACCGCACGGAGGCTAACCTCTTAATTTGTGGGTAGCCGAGCGGTTTGGCGGTAATGAACGCGGATTTTCCTTCCGTTCCTGGAAGGCCAGTATGACGTGAGGGAGGAACTTGGGCGATCGTAGGGTAGACTGTTCATCCCCGAACCCGACACCACCCTGCTCTCGTTGGGCGGGTGGTGCCAAGCGTGCCATCATAAAGGGAAGCCTGCGACCGCTCTGTTCGTCGCTCTACCGAAGTAGGCTTCGGGTTTTCTTCCCGTTTCCCCTTCCACGCTATGATCCAACTTCCCTCTTTCCCGCCTCCCTCACTCTCCCTTCGCACACCACCCCAAACTCCCCTTGACTCTCATCTCATGCCCCTTCCCAGTTCCCATATCGCTTTCTGTCTCTTACACGGTACTCCACCCGTCTACCTGAGACGATTCACTCCACCCATCTTCAACCTCCATTCTTTTCCAACTCCTTCACCCCCCCTCCCTTACTTCTACCCCTCGCCCATGCTCGTCCCTTCCTCCTCTCTTCCTCATCCATTCTCCTCCGTTGTCCGCATTCGTCCTGCTCTATGCCTTTTCCCCTTTCTCATTCATCTTTTGCCCTTAAAAACTTTCCTCTCTCTATTCTCATTTCTAATACCATTCTTCATCCCAATCGACGACCTATATATGTATATATATATATATATATATATATATATATATATATATATATATATATATATATATATATATATATATATTATATATATATATAGGTCCTACTCTGGCCACACTTTTCCGACTCCTTCGAATCTATCGTATTATTCTCCCGCATCACTCCCTTTCCCCTCTTCCCGTTCCAATTGACTTCTTCTCCGACTCTTCAATCCCAAGATTCCCCGTGTTCATGTTTCCCTCCATCACCTTCAGTTTCCCTAGCGATTCCATCACCTCTTCCTCCATTCTCCTGTCACTCCCGATCCCTTTGTCCGTCCGTCTTTTGTCCTACCCTCTTCTCCCGAATTCCCATCCCGCCTCCCATTCCCTCCAAAACTCCACTCTTGTCCCCTTCCTGACCTTCTGGATCCCGGTCTTGGGACTGCAAGTGCTTCCACTCCAAATACCTATTATTCTCACAAAAGTTAAATTTATTCTAATTTTATTTTGGGAAAAACTTGTACTGGGGAAGCATCTGTAGCATGAGTGCCAAAAATTATCTCATGGTTAACCACTAACGTTTTACAAGGAATCGATATATCTTTAAAAATGACATCCATTCATCGGACTTCTTAATGAAGTAGCTGTTTTTCTTTTTCCAATAAAAACTTAATCGGTTCAGTTTGAAAGTGTGCGATATTCGACTCATTCTAAACTTTAACAAAAATTAAGATATCCCAATTAAATGCAATATCCTTATTTTGCTCACCTTATTCAACAAGGTTATTCAATGAAGTGGTGGTTATAGTTCTCATCCATTTTTGTAACATATCGCCAGCTTTTGAAATCCAAGAAATGTTGAATTCCAACCTTATTCTGTCTCATTACAAGTCACAGAAATGTCTTCAAAAATCCGTACTAATTTCTTAATATTATTACGCTGTGTAATTGATAGGAATCGAATCATCAGCTCAATCAGTAGTCCTTTTTCTGTTTTTGATAGTTTTTGGCTTAACATTGTGGAAGTTGATGTTCGTTAAATGTAGAAGACAATGTACTTTTCCACTGCTCTTTATTTTGGTACTACTAGTTTCAATTAGTAGTTCCAGTCATCTTTCTCTTAGTGTATCAAATCCGTTTCATAACTATGCAAACGCTAAAACGTGACATAAATCATAGCATGACAAATCAATATTAGTAAAATTACCCTCTAGGAATGATTAGGGATAAATCTTTGAATGAAGAATCGTAACCGGAAATGCAATATGTCCTTTTTTTCAATAATGTCCCAGGAATATGCGTCGCACTCTCTCGCGGAAGCCAGCAAATCGTCGCGCCCAAGGCCTTCGATCGTATGCACATGTAGCCCACACCCGGATCCTCCTCATCCCTTACCTCCGCCCGTCCCATTCCTTCCGGCACAGGAGTAAAAAAATTATGTGAATTCGTCTGGGAGAGGAAAAAATGGATCGAGTTTTCTACCTCTCTTCCCCCCCCCTCCCTCTCTCCCTAACACGCATAGACACTCTTTAGGGCGCGCGCACACCCACACCCGCCCGCCCACTCGAGGTTCGAATGTGATCCATCGATAGATCTCCCTGTCTGATCCCGAATCGAACGTCGATTTGAATGGAGCCACTGGACCAAATGAGCCCTGATTCCCTCTCCTCCGTTTCGATCGACAGGCGAGAATAGCGGAGGCCGGGACAGATGTCCACCGCGTTAGACATTCATGTGACCGATAACCTTCATTCGTTCCACTCCCGTGGAGACGGCAACACCGTCGCGCAGGCACGCTCAAATATTTTATGCGAAGTGGTGCCACGGTTCTTTCATCTCCCTTCTTCCCCCACCCCACTCCAGCCCCCGTTCGTTCGGATACCGTTCCGGTCGAGCCGCCGTCTTTCCCCCGAAAGAGTTTGCTTCGACCCCGCGCCTTCCTCTGGCATTCCCTCGCCAGCGTGAGAGTGTCTGTATGTGTGTTCCGTCCGTGTGTGTGCCCGCTCTCGGCGCACGAACGAAGAAGGGAGGCGTCGAACGCATGAAGTAGGTCAGTAACAGGTTCAATCGCTCCGATATTCCGGCTGTGTATTCAGTGCCTTATCGGTCCAGCTAACGGATCATCTCCATCACTGATTCATCGGGGGGAAACGGGGGTAAGGGTAACTCCTTATCATGTCATGTGTCTTCACGTCCCTAATCCATCCCTTCGTATGCTCCCGTGCAGTCATTGTTCATCTCTCACGCAGTCCCGAAATTTCCATCTGCATCGTGCCCAGGCCAATCACTCATGCAACACATCCGGCTCCCTCCACCTTGTCTCCTTCGCCTCCTCCCTCCACGCTCCCCCACCCTACTTCCTCGTATTCTCCTCTCCTCCTCACTCCGGCCCCGGAAAACATGTCACGCAGCTCCCCGGATCTGCTCTAAGGAAGAAATGAAGGGCCAACGACTTTCCATATGACCCCATCCATTCGCCTTTTCCCACACGTACACACCTCTCTCATTCCATTAATATGTTTTTTCCCTCTTTTCTCGTCCTGGCCCCGTTGAAAAATCGGATCTTCCCGGCAAGAATACTCCGAGCGCAAATATATCGCTGCTTCCAAACATTCAATGGGAGTTGCTGGTGCTTGCAGAATACCGATATGCACCGTGTGGAATTTATATAAAATATTTCATTGGCAATCGACATGATTAATATTTTTCAAATCACAGGCCTCAGTTGTAGTCAGAAATCCAGAAGTTTTTTACAGAGGTTAACTCTTTTCCATGGGTATGCAATTTTTCCACGGCTCCATTCTTGTTCCCTTGCTCATAGAGGTCCTCTCTCCGCCGACCTTAACAACCTCGTCCACTCTTCATTTTTAAAGTAATTCTTCATATACCTAACCCCGGCCCCATTCGCTCACTAATGGAAACCTGCAGCTTTGCTTCTCTGCAGAATGTCGTGTGAGGTAGTCCTTAAACTATGAAAATCCATTAGGGAAAGGGTATATTTAATAAAATATTACTTGAATATTACTGAGCGAATGGCAGGACTAGCGAAAAATCTTGCAACCGATCTGAATTCAATAAAGATGTGAGAAAACGATTTGTGGACATTGTAATTGAATATTAAGAAACACGATTTTCCCGTTATATTCTCATCCAAATTGTACGAATGGTAATCTCTCAACATTCATTTTATAAACGATAATACAGGGCTTCCCTATATTATCGTTTAAATACACTTTTTCTCGCAATATAACTCAATAATTCTTCAGGGAAAGAAATGCTCTCGCATTATTAGCTTATCAAATCACCCGTTTTCTGGCGGAGTTGTTTTATCTTTCCCCACCCATGCGTTTCCCCACTCCTCGATATGTTAGTTAGTGCTCCCTTTGCTTATTTTGCCATCAAACACTTCCAAAGTCTCTCTTTCTAGTTCAATACCACAAATCTCGCTCGCGTCTTCTTTTAAGCTGCCTTGCTCCCACGTTTCTTTTGCATTTTACGATTTACCTTCTCCTCTAGCCTTCACTTATTCCCCTCTTGTGTTGAAATTCCTGCAGCAGGGCGTCCACTCCGCCAGGTGGCATTTCACACTGCGTCGAATCCGTCCGGAACGTGTCCTCCTCACGTCTTGCATGCGAAGTAAACGCTCCAAACCCCCGTAGCTATCACTCCTTGGACGTCCGGTGAGCTTCTGCGCGCCTAGGACGCGTGGTCCCTCCTGTTTACTTGGTCGCCACGAAGTGAATATATATCTCGCACAAATGTCAATGGCTACCTCGACAGCGAAGAATATGCACCAGCTATTTTGACCCTTGGGACCTCCATCGGCGGGAGAGGGAGAGAGTAGGATAGGGGATAGAAGGCTGTGAGGAGGGTTTGGTGGGGGTCGGATCTCGAGGGAATTGGGAGCTTCGCGGCCGTTGCACATAAGGGGCTAATGACGCGTGTGTTTATTCTTCGGTGGAAGAGAGATGGGATGTTTGGGGAGGTGAGCGCGAACGTTGGCGCCCACTCCCGGGAAGGGAGGGGTGGGGCAGGGGGGGAGGGGGGATCACGGGCGGGGCGCTTTGCTTCCCTTTCCCTCGCGGCGTAATGTTTACATTTGCTAATGGGGCGGTATCATTTGGTGCGCGCGGCCCATTCGAGCGACAGGCCCCATCACTCCTCGGGGTCGCCTCTTCCCTCGCTCCCCACCCCCCTCTCTGCTCGCCTCTCCCGCACCCCTCTCCCTTCTCGGCAACGTACACACGTCATTTCTGATCCCCAGGAACGTCCCTCACCCTCCGCCCTCGCTCCCCGACTCCCAAATGTCCTCCCCGCGCTGCACCTCTCGTCCTATTCCACCACACAGGCCCACACATCAGCCCGGCCTAATAACTCGCTCGGTCCCCCGGCATTCCTCCGACCCACCCCCTCTCAATCTCCCGCTCCCCATCCACTCGCCGACCGAGCCTACCCTCCACCTCTTGCCCTTTCCCACACCCGAGCCGACCTCATCCCCCCTGGGAAACTCTTTCCTCCGCATCCCCTGGCCCCCTCTCCATCATTACCCCTCTTCTTCCTTCGTTCCACGTCCCGGAGGTTCGAGATCCACGCCCGTGCACTCCGGAGGGAGGGAGAGAGTCGCCCCGTTGCACACCGGGGCTCCGCGAGTGAAACGGACTGGCCTCCATGGCCGTGCCCTGGGAGGGGGATGGATGGGTTCGTGGGTAGTGGAGGGGGAGATTATGAGGAGGACGGAGGGCCGCCTTCGCGTCTGGTTTGTGTGCATTCGCGTGTTTACCACTAATTATTGCGTGTTGACGGAGTTATTTGAGCCAGGCGGCGCGCAAGTGCATGTGCGTCGTCGTCACCGCCGCCACCGTCGACGCCGCCTGTGTGCCCTCGCTCTCGCCTCACTTACCAATTTGTCCGAGGGTCCATCAGCCTTCCAGAACCGTCCCCGCCTCGCCTTCAACACACCACGTCGCACACCCTCATCCTCCGCACAGCTCCCCCGGAACCCGCCCGGCGGTGCTGCCTACGCCACCACAAACACGCACACACTATCTCCATGCCATCTTCTCCATCAACTCCGACACTGCAAACTCTTCTCCCGCCCCTCGCCCTCCAATCACCCCCTTACCCCATAACCCGTGCCATTCCGCTCCCCATCAAACTTTCCCCGTCCCTCCTTCCCTCTCACTCTCTTCACCGTCCGACTTTCCCCGACCATGCACCATATTCTCGGCCTACCTCCTCCGACCCATCACTTTTCTCCTCCCCTTTGCGACCTCTCCTGATGATTCCATTCCCCTCCCTTTTTTCACCTTTCTTCTCTCCGGGATCCTTTATCCCCCATATAGTCACTCACTGACGACGGAGCGAAGAAGGATGAACCGCGGACCGATGGTTAATTTGTTTCCTCTCCTCTCCCCCTGCCCGCGCCATCATCCCTCTTTCGTTTTTCTGATGAATCCGACCAATCCGCAACTTTTTTAATCGGCGTGAATGCCATCCCACAAACAAAATCTGGGTGTAATAAGAGTCTTTAGAGCAGGTTTGGTGATTCGGGGAAGTCAAATCGACCTTCTATTTTTGATTGGGAGTGCTTTTTAATCTTGGTTGTCCGGGTTGGTTTCCTGATTTTATATTCCTAAGAGGATTATATGATTAAATCTGTGGATTTATAAATATCTGGAGCGACAACACAGTCTGACTCTTTCGATTCCCCATTTACCACATATTCTTACGGAGCTCTTACACTGACGCCGGGCCAGATTTTTTCTATCTCTCCCCTCGCAGCTACTTCTCATCTTTCCTTACCCACATCTCGTCCATTTCCCATCCGAGCACCATCTTCTCTTCCTCCATACCTCTATAGTATTACCTCAGATTTTAACGTCCATTCTTATTAACATTTCAAAATGTCTTCTTCATTAGTCCATCTTAGAGGAGTAGTTATTCGCTATAAAAAAGGTACACTGCGCAAATTTTATTTGTGTTTTATTTAATTCAAACGTATTGATTATGTCAACAGACTCCTATATTCGTGACAATATTATTGCATTCACGTTATTATTTTTGCTAAAAAATATGTGTAAATAATTTTGTGTATATATTACCAGTATCATGTCATTAAAACTTTACGCACTCATTTGTATCTTATTCATTCGTTTTTGTCTTCTTTTTATTCAATATAATAGTTTTTAGAAAATACTATTTAAATTTTCAGCTGTGGATTCATAATATGAATCTACAAAGGTATTTAGGGGCGTTTATTTTACTTAATTTCATGTACGGCTGAATCAAATGCGCTCTTATTGCATTTATTATGACTCGATCGGCCCTTTAAATTTGTCACTCTATTCGAGCGGTTAATTCTTTCCAACGTTGAGCGTGGCATATGTTATAGCCCTTGTATTTCACATATCTAAATACGCTTCCTATTTACAATTCCAAAAGAACCTTTTTCATGGATTAGACTGTTGTACATCATTATCTAAAATGTTCCTGGAGCTGAGAGTATTTATTCAAAGACGTATTTGTTCTGTAGATGTTTTTGTTTTATTGCATTTATTGAAACTCTGTTTTCATCGAACTATGACATTATTAAAAAACTTATTTTTAAGGTATTTCATCTGCAGTAATAATCTGTATTTATCCAGGTGTTAGTAATGAATTCAATTTATAAATTCAAACAACATCAACAAAATAATGGAGAAAAGAACAAATGATTATTAAAGAGTGATCGGTTTACTTCAGAAATGAGAACAAATTCGCATACTGACGTAGCAGTGGTGAAATCATTGAGTGAAATGAAGGTAGAATACAACCAGAATATAGTTATTTCTCCATTAATATATGATTTACGATTTACTTGATGCTCTTACGACAGAATAAATTGATTGAAATACACAAATATATATGATAGAAGATAGATATACACTGGAGGGATAAATAAGTGATTCCTCCGAAACCTATACATGGCTCATGCTTCATAGGTGCGGGTAGCAGGAGTCAAGATAGCCTTGTGTTAGACAGGAGATATGAGAGGTCTGCATTAGGTGTATCCGGAGGAAATGGTTATAATTCCACGGTAGCTAGAGTTAGGAATAAAAATATGTGGGAAATCCATAAAATCAGTGATATTTACAGATTGCCAAGCTTTTTGTCGTCCAGTAAGTCAACGGATTGCAATTATGACTGAACAAATCAAAAAATCATTATTATAGGTACGGGATAAGAATCAATGTAAATAAAGTAAAGGTTAGGAGTCTTTTGAGAAATATGAAGGACGCTAAACATTTAAATTAGAGGGAATAAACTAGTGACGAAAATTTATCTGTCTAGGAAATATTCTGGAGAAATTTAGTCAAAGTCGCAGGGATGTATATAGGAATTTGCGTTGGGCAAAAATGCTCCTACAAAGAGATATGAGTTGACAACAGGGACCATGAGTACTGGCGTAAAGACAACATTAATGACATATTTCACAAGGAGCGTAATAGTCTACTATGGACTTTTCTTGGTTTTTGAGGCAAAATGATTAATAATGAATGAACGTATTGGAGGTTTTTGAGATGTGGGAGTGGAGGAGGATGGAAATAGTGAAATGGACGGAAAGTGAAACAAACGAAGAAGTAATGAGTGTGCATAAAGAGGAGGAAGGGTTGTCGGTAGAAATTGTAAACGGCAGTTCAAGTAGAAGCAGGGCATTTTGAATGGCGATGTAATGCTGGAGACTGGGACATAGGAGCGAATTTTAAGCAAGCAAGGTAGGGAGAGGAAAAGAATGTACATTTTTAATGAAATTAAGGAAGGCAGAAATGATGCGGAATCGCTTGTATGGGGATCACGTGTTTCGTGTAGGATGAGGCTTTTGAATGTAGCGACGATTCGTGTTCATCCGGAACCTACCTTAACCGGTAGACTTGATTATATCACGATAAACTCAACTAAAGGTTACCCTACTACTGATTGCATTGGTGTACATTCGTATACTTTTTTTACCCATTCCTTAGCGACTGCAACTTACAAGGTGGCCAACCATTAAGGGATTGAGAAGCTGATAGCACGAGCTCATCGTCTCACAATAGTAAGAGAAGTGGTAAATGGCAACTGAAAATCCATCGCCCACAGTTCATCGTCCTCAAATCCTAACATCTTTGTTTGTTTGCGTAGGAGAAGGGTAAGAAGTCCTTTACAACCGATTGATATTCTACGGTAACATTCAAACTCTTCTCTTTTAAAAAAAATTGCATAAATGCTTTAACTATGCATGATTTACTTGTTTTAGCAAAGGTTACTGTAGATGTTTTCAGAGTATCGTTTCTATTGAATGGTATTTTTTTATCTTGTTTTCTACATGTTTTAGATCCAATCGTCTTAATGCAAAAAAATCAAACGACCTTTGCTCATGAAACTTTTCCTATAAATTAGCAACAATAAAATCGCCATCAGCAGGATATTATTAAATAGTCCCTTAGAAAAAACGATAACCATTTGTGTACGTATTATGCAAAATAACTTTGCGCCAATTATAGAATTGATTTCCTTGGCGGACACGATTTGGCTTTTTTTAACTCAAGAGCAAACTGCATGCCACCTCGTATTCTGCATGCTTGTCTTTCTTTCTGTTCGTGCCTCTATGCATAATTGTTCTTCGAACAATGGAGCTAACAGTCGGATTGGTCATTAACGTGCAAACATTTCTTTAAACGTGTACATATCTTTGAGTGTCTTTCACTGAAATGGATCTGCACTTTTTTTAGAGAATCATGCGAGAGTTAGAGCGGACTCTCTCGTTAAACATTCATCTAACCGGCCTCTTTCGTTGTTTTTTATTTCAGAAGACAGAAAACTGTTCGTGGGAATGCTCAGCAAGCAACAAACGGAAGAGGATGTCCGACAGCTCTTCGCGCCTTTCGGATCGATCGAGGAGTGTACGATATTGAGAGGGCCCGACGGAACCAGCAAAGGTAAGCACAGCTCCTCGATTAACCGCCCACCATTCCCTTCCGCCCCGACCCACCACTTCACCTTCCTCGTGCCAACATCACCCGTTGCAATCCCTCCCAATGCATTGGTCAACAAGAGTAATCGATGGTGTATTTGAACGATACGTGTGAATGGAAAGAATACAGCTGGTCAGATGACGAATAATCATTTTCATCACTTATCTCTCTGCAAAATTCTTCGATATCTATACATTTCAAGAAAGAGAGCGTCCATTCAACCGTTCGAGCTTGGTAGTAATTTTCTTAAGAGCCAGATCAGAGTCTACAAGATCAAACAATTGGTACCTTCTCTTCCTGATTTACGCAAATATATTTAAAAAGCGCCTTGGTTTTCCCAGTTTTCTTTGTTTTTTTTCAGATATTCTTCTTCGTCCGTCAAAACTTCATAGACAATATTTTTAAGCGTCTGTTCACTATTTTATAAGAGTTTTACTGGAAAGAGCGATTTAAGTGAAAAAAATACCAAGTTTCGAAAAAAATCAATTTAACTAAACCATTTCCACGTAAAATGATTTAATTTTCTGGAAGTTATGAACGATTTGACTCTTAATTAGTGATCTCTATATTTTATAAACCGTATTAATAATAATTTGAACTTTATGAGATTTATTTGAGCTTTACGTCCATATGTGTGACGCATAAAAAAACGTTTGAATCAGTTTTCAAAGTGGCCTTCCACAACATCGATCATTCACCTTAATAATTTTGACTAACTTCGATGGAAAATACATTTTAAAATGTTCTACAACCCCAGGTACTAGTATCTGTGTAACTGTGATTTGTTTGACTCATGTGTTAGTGAATCACTACCTTTCTCGAAAACTTGTGCTTTGTCCCATCTTGCACTTTATGAATTCCAAACTCGGTCCCACAAACCAAGGAAAAAAATAAAGCTTTGGGTGCCCATACTGCCCCTGGAAGCGACACAAACACGCCGCCGGCCCGTGTTTCCCTCCACTTAACCGAACCTTTCCCTTCTTTCTCAAAGTAAATTTCTCCCGGCCTTCCCCGCCTCGCCCTCACTAATGGATTCCGCCATTGACTCCACCCGAAGCCACGACACACTCGAGCACTTAAGGAACGACGCAATCATAAGATGAGTGCTAAGCCCCCCCCTGCGTGCCTTCACTCCACACCCTGGTTTGTATTTTTTCCCTCCTCCGCGTCCCGCACGCTCGAAATAGAAATGTTGATCGACCCGGAAGGCTCGGAAACGAGAGTTGCGGAAGAGGAGTGGTCCCTCGCATCCTCCGGTCCCCATCCTCGAATCGCGTGGTCCTCGGCTCTTCGCCTCCCTTTCTCCCCTCCCCGGGACCCCTCTCCCTCTCTCTTTCTCTCGATTTGTTTCTTCCCCCTCCCTCCTTCCCCTCAACGTTTCCCAAAGTTTCTTTGTTTCCAAGACGACGACGACCCTCAAACCCTCGACCCCTCCCCCTCCTCTTCTTTTCCTCCCTCGACCATCCCCGCTACTCCCGAGGGCGACACTTCCATCTCATCCCCCGTTGCATCGCGCCGGCACGAAATCTTCGAAAGTCCCTCGCCTTCTAGTCGATTCGCCAAATTAGCCTCTCCCCCCCACCCTCCTACTCCCCCCTGTCCCCCCGCCCCTCCCACCCACCGGTCCTCCTCCCATCCCCTCCCCGCACGACCCTTCCTTCCCACCCCCCCACACTGCTCCATCTCCCTGCAGAGCATTCACCTCACTCCACAATGTCCCACCTCTCCCCTCCGACTACTCAAGGTCTCGTTCAGGATTTTCTCCTCCCTTCCACCCACTCTCGCAACTCCCCTTTCCTTCTCACCTCATTCCCCGCCACCCTCGCCGACCTATCTCCTCTCGATCGTGGTTTTTATTTTATCCGGCCATATTTTTCAGTTCTCTCTTTCTGTACCTTCTTTTCAATTATAAACTACCATTAACCCCGGGATAAATGCGTGAGGGAACCCTATGGCAAAGTTTTCTCTCGCTTTTTATCATCTACCCAGCTGCACGAGGAGCCACGAAATCCTCTGTGGAGCGGATCATGGAGCGCTTTTGGTCTTTTCCAGGGGAGTAGCCAAACTCAATTTTGACTGAGGTGCTTATTGACGCGAGAAAGAGGCGTCTATTCCATCATCAGTTTCTCAAAAATAATGAGACTAAATTTTAATTTTTCGGAGTTCAGGAGCAAATAAGTCTTCTTTCATTTCCCAACGCGAGGGAAATAATGCATTTTTTTCTCATCTTCAAGTCAATGGACAAATGTACAACCATTCGTCTACTCATACTGTTCATATCATTCTCCAAATGGATCAAATCACTCGATATAAAAGAAAATCACAAATGACCTGTCTCTCCAAATGTTCAAGAAAGCGTTGTTAGTTATTGTTTCAGCCACATTCATCTGTTACTGGATGTCCCTAAAGGAGCTTAACACCTATATTTCCACAAAAATTTTCAATGTCGTCGTTTAATAAACTAATATGGGAAAATCTTCAAAAGTTAGTGGTGCAGTTTCATTTTATATCACTTCATAGGTGTGGATATAATATAATTTTTCCTGTTAAACGTATCCTCATCAAGTTAATCATGAATGGGCATTCTATTACACCTTTATTTCCTATTTAAAACCTGAATTTTGGCAAAGTTTTTGTCTGTCACTCTTGTGGATGCATTTCCTTTGATCACCCATCCTCATTGGAAATGAGTAGTTCCCAGATGCACTTCTCCCAATCATTTGTACGATGTTTATGATTTCTTGTGATTATGATCAAATTTTACTCCAATAGATTATCACAAAGCTTCTCTTAACCCTTTTAGTCTTAGCAAGAATGAATTGAAGAACAGATATCGCGCCATAAATATTTAATTCGTGGGTTTTTTGGAGAGGATGTAAAATATAAAGGTGTAAAATAGTGTACTTTTATCGATGGGCAATGCTCTGCTCGGCGATGCACGCACTCCTGCTTCGGTTTCTCCCTCACGAACACTTCGTCCTCCTTCCCCATGTCCTCACCGACCCAAGACATCGCCCCGAACTCGACGCAGCTAAAGGCTTTTGAGGTCGCAAGTCGGCGAGCTCATACGTTTTCAGTGGGAGGCCCTAGACTCATTTAAACGACGTCGTCTTTATGCTTATCGAGATGCCCTCCCCTCTCCCCCAGACATGCCGTCCTCATCGTCGCCCCCCTTTTGAGCGAGGCGCATGACTTCGCCGAGCCAAGTCCCTCCCAACCCTCCTCCCCTCTCCTAGGGAGTAGCCTCCCTCTCCATCCCCGCTCTCCCATCGCCCACGCCCTCCTCCCCTACACACGCCCCGGCATGCTCTATCTCCCGAAATCCCCGATCGCTCGCCCCCATCCCTGAGGTCCTCTTAAGATTAAGGAGCGGACAGGGGCTTTCGCTGCGACGTGGAGTAAGAAGGAGACATTAGGAGTTTCGGAGAGAGAGAGGGAGGGAGAGGGGAAGAAGGGTATGGAAGGGGGCAGGGTTCTTTGGATAGAGGGAGAGGGAAGGTATGTGGGAGGGAGTGGTTGGGAAAGGAGGAAGAAGAGGGTTTCCCAGGCGGCCATCCGCCTTATCTCTTCGTCGCATGAACCAACCCCTTCCTTTTCTCGCTCCCACGAAACTACTTAAAGTTCTCCCCACCCCCTCTCCCTCCTCACTCGAGCCTCCCTCTTTCCTTGCCCCGCCCGCTCCCTCTACCCCCATTTCGTCTTGCTTCACCCACCGCTCCGCCCCCCCTAGTCCCTTCCCCCGTCCCCACACCGCGCTCACCGCTCCAACGCTCCTAATCTAATCTCTTCGCTCGACCGGGTGCGGCGGGCGATATTAAAATCCATCCCTCCATTGCCTATTTGTCCCCGCGCTTCCCCTCTATCCCCTGCCTCGTCCCCCTTTGAAAAGCAGCTTCGCTCACCCCATTCACCCCTTCCTCGGTACCGTCCCCCTCCTGCACCCCTTATCTCATCCTCCCGTCTTCCATCTCGGATAATCCGTCCTCTCCTCCTATCCTCCCGCCTCTCTCTCCCTCCCTCCCTCTCTCTCTCTCTCTCCATCTCTCTCTGTTTCACTTCAACTCTCCAATTTATCGCCAAATATAACACCCGAATTTTTTCTCGGGTGTTAAAGTTTAGCAAATTGGCCTACGTTGAACGTTAACAAAACGAGAACGTTTTAGGTCCCGTTTGCCTCACGCAGATTAAACTTTGAATAATTACGTTTATCAGACGAAATTTCTTTTGAGATTCCTTTGAAGGGTCCCATCTAGTCTTCGAGTTTGGCGGTGTTTGTATTTTTCTTTTCGTGTCTGAGTAAAATAAATCAATTATCGCAATTATCCTTCTTTATCGAACTCCTGGCCCTTTTTGGCCCCCGTCGCATCCTCTTCCTTCTCTCTCCTAAGCCCCGTACTCCTGCATTGGCCTCAACTTCTCCTTCGCCGCAACCCTCCCTCCCTATCTCTTTCTACTTAACTGTTCCCACCACTTCCCATGTCATTCGCTTGGCTAAATGTAAACGTTTTTCACATGACCTTCCTTCATATTATATCCAACATTTCGATGTTTCCTTCGTTTGGATATAATTGTATATAATAGTATGAATCAATGTGTATAGCCAAGTGATTAAGTGTTAAGTCTCATGATTAATTTTCCCTCTCACCATTGAGGTAAATGTATACCTCGCATGCATCTCTTGATCATTACTGCTGCTTACGGGTGGTTAGAATGACACTATATCTACTTTGACGCTTGAGTAGTTCTGCTAGACATGCCTAATCGGGCTCTCCTACTCGAAAACTTTTTCACCGAAGAATAAAGGTGTCTTTTAGTGCTTATTTATTTGCAATATAAACCTATTTTATGAACGTATCTTTGATTATCTTCAAATTAGTGCTGTAATGCAATTATTAAGTCATGTTTCTATTTTATCTCATCAGTTTCATAGAGGTATAGTATTTATTAATGGAAACGATCTTAAAATTATATGAAGTCACCATTGTTATCCCTAGTTTTTCTTCGGTACGTTGGACCAATCAGTTACTATATCTTTTCTTCCTTCACTCTCCTCACTCCGCTTTCATCCTTCTCCTCCTCATCCTCTCTTTCTCTGCCTTGTTCCTTTCACCCCATGCCCACTAACCGCTTTCCCCTCCTTCTCTCATGAGTTAACGCAAGCTGGGGTTGGGGACGATGGGCTAAATTGCACCCTGATAATAATCGGGGCGGAATCAGGGCTCTCTATCTACCTCTCCCCCATCGCCGTTCCACTCATCCTCCAATTTCCATCTCATTCCCTCCTCACTTTATCTTTCCCCACTTGTCCCAGCCTCTTAACTCGCGAGTCTTCACCTCTCTCACCACCTTCACAGTGGGGTGGAAGGGTAGCTGCTTCCGGCAAAACTACGGTGCAACAAAATGTGAGTTTACGATCCCCACATGAACTTCCGAGTTCTAATTTTATGTATCTTATTATGCGAAGTTTACAAAGCCATTAATATTGTGTTTTATGAGTCCCTTTCGCACTAAAGTGGATGAGGTGAAAAATGACGTGTGTTGAGGTTATTTGATGGATGGATACGTGACAGATGCTTTGTTGTAAATATATTAATTTCCTCACGCATCACTCGAGTGGCACCCCAAGAGTCTTTCTTGGACGCCTCCTGAAATTCCTTCTTCCCTCCTCTCTTACCCAATTCCCCTCAGCTTCTCTCTCCCACTCTCTTCCACCCTTTCCTTTCGTAAGTCCTTCCTTCCCACCACCTCTTCTTCCCCCCACGCCTCCTCCACCATTTAGAGCAACCACTCCATCTTACACGTGCGCACAACCCCCACCCCCAATTTATTCGCTCAACAGTGCCATTGCGTGGCCGTGTGCGGAAATGTTTCCCGCGATCTCTCGTTCACTTTACGACGACGCCCTCTGATGTAAGGACGGATGGGAGTCGAAGGGTTGTGAGTTTGTGTGCAGCCGGGCGGAAGGAAGAAAGGAGGAGGAGGGGTGGTCCCCGGGAGGGTGGAGCCGGAGGGATTTATTTATCCTTCGTTCCGCAGCTCACCAACCGACGAAAAATCGTCCCTCCGCCCGTATACGGTTTTCTAAGTCATTACGCATCTTGAATGAAAAGGTAACTGCAGCAAAAATGTAGGCCGAAGGAATGAAGGAAACGTGGGGGAGAGAAAAGACGAGTAGAGAAATGGTAGGTGGGAGGGGAGGTAATTAAGGAGGGAATGAGCGGCGAGGGTGGAATGAGAGTGCAGAGTGGAGGGTTTTGGGGGGCAGGAGTAACAATGATAATGGCGAGAGAGGTTGAGAGAGCGTTCGTTCGCCGGGGGAGAAATGGAGCAGAGAGGCGGACTTGGAGGGAGGCAGTGAGAGAGACGGGGAAAAGGGGGGGAAGAGAGTAGGGTGAGAGCGGATGCTACCGTAAAGAGGATGATGCCGATGCTTCGAACGTTTGTAGAGTTCCGTGGGGAGCTTGCCGTTGAAACTATGGTGGCTGTCAAGGAACGGAGGGAAAGGAAGGCCCGAGGAGTCTTAGCGGCCGGAATTTTTCCCCATTCTTCGCGGGAAAAAACCGTTAAATTGTGCCCGGGCTTTTATTAGGCATATCTGTGTTAATGACGTTTCATAATGTTCTCCTTGGCGGTGCGGCCGGATCGCTTCCCTCTCCCGCTGGAGGCCAGGGCCGCGCGGGCGATCTCCTCGTGCTCTCGGGAAAGGGACCCTCCCGAAGGGAATCGGGTTCCTTCTTTCGCTTTATACTTACGACCCTTTTTTAATTGCGGCATCATTCCGACGAGGGGGCCCAGCAAAACTTTGAGGAACTCTTTTAAAGAGTCCATAAAATTTGATATCCAGGGTGGAGGAATCGGGAAGTTATCGGGCCACTCCCTTCCCCCCTCTCCAAGAAAAGATTTTGAACCCTTTAAAAACCCTGCTCGGGATTTCTCTCTCTCACTCTGGAAGAATAGGAAGTATCTGAAAAGATGCGGCGTTTTTTTCTGTTCGCTTCCTTCGAATAATATCGTGCGGGTCAGGGCCGGGTCGTATATCTGCGGTCGTTCTGGATTTGCATCTCATGACGGCGTGTCACCCAACTCCGCCATAATTCCACACGTGCTGCTGCCATTTACAGGAAGACTGGTGGGCCAAGCCACCAGGCCAAGCGACCCGCTACCCCCAGGAGGGAGTAGCGGAAAGGGGAGCCAATTTTTGATAGCAGTAAAAACGCTGAAAAGAAGGCCATTAAAACATCACCCAAGAAAAAAGAGCACCCATGAGTTAGGGCGATCATTTTCCTTAGCCTAACCTCGCGTTTCCTAAGATTGTTTTTAGAAAATAGGCCAATGAAAAGAGTTTGTGCCCGTTCTGACCATTCTTCGTTACCTAGCTCGTTTTCTCAACAGGTTTTGCATTAGGAGGGTTTTATTAGCATTGAAACTTATATTTTTATATGCCCGATGGTTTTATTAAATATCTACTCTCCTCCTTACAAAATAGTGTTTTTTACTTGGAAAATTTCCTGCCATTGCTCCAAAAGTGCAAAATTGTATTCGCCATCTTAATGAGCTAAGATAAAGTTATGAAGTAAATAAAGTTAGCATGAGATTCTAACTTTATTTAATTCATTTATTTCTTTTCTATCTCTAAAGATTGTGCATTAAAGCAGATTTTCTTTCCAAACATACATACTTGTATTCCTCCATATTCCATGTGAATTCCTTTCCCTCTTTTATGCCTTTTAACCTTACTTGTATTGGATTTCTCAAATATGTTTCCCCTGCTCCTTCCTTTTATGATTGTGCGGAAATTCTTGTGTACGTAAATTTAAATAAGATAGCTATTGGTCTAAATATATTGAAAACACAGTTAAATATGCTTCCACGTCATTTCAGATATGTATTTTTCATTCAAAAGTGAGTCAAGTAATCAAAAGTGTTGGTGTTCTGTGGGCTGCGACAAGTTCCGGAAAATGACTTGAGCGAAACACTGCGTTACCGGAATGAGGGACTTGAAATAATAAGAAGGTTTTCCCGTGGACGGAAGCCATTTGCACACTGCGTTGTCTTCACGAACTGCCGTCAGAGAATGCGCGAAATAGAGCAAGAGGCGGAAGGAACGAAATAAAATAGCTCACTTGTGAATGGACGACCTCCATAAGGGTTGCGTGACCCCTTTCCACTTCTCTGTAAACCTTTTCCCCTTTATTCTCCAGTAAGTACTCCTCCTTTAAGGGTTATTCTTCCTTCGGTCCTATTCCTTCCCTTCGCTCTTATTTCTTCCCTTCGGACCTTTCCGTGCTCCTTCCGTCACCCCCTCTCTCTCTCTGTCTCTTGAAAGACCTTCAGCATCCTACCCTCACTCCAATCTCCTCAACCCATTTCTTCTGCTACGTCCTAATCACGTTAGTCGAGTTCCTTCACTTCAACTAATCTCAATGCTTTCTCATTTGATTTCTTCTCCATCTCCCGGGTAAACCTCTCTTCCTCCCTTCCCTCGCCCTTACGACAAACACTCAAATCGGAAACGTCTCCAACAATTTTGTGGCATTTTTCTCATTTCTTTCGTCTTTGGTCCATATAATGACGTCTTCCCGGTCAAAGTCTAAACTAGAGTCGAAGGAATCCCTATAGGCCCTAATCTTTAAGAGATTTGTGCTCAAAAACCCAAATCATAAGCCTCTGCCTAAGCCCGAATGCTTTTTTGCTCGACCAATCAGCCTAAAAAGGTTCGAACCCGTTCACCGCCAGATGTGCTTCCAGTCCAGAGTAGATTTTGCCATCAAGAGCGTGTACCGCGAGGGTGCACTTGAAGAGGACGGAATAACATTGGGAATTTCAGAGGAGAACTACGAGGGGCCCTCACAGAAAAAAAGCACTCCAAAGGACACGCAAAAAACATGAGAACGTTTCAGACGCAAAATACAAACGTGATATTTTCCTCCGAAAAAGTCGGCTGCAGACTCTCTCTGAGCACATGGTTTGAAAAAGAAGTCATGCCAGGGATTCTCATTAGTAGACAAGTCATTTCAATTTGCCCCATTGCAGCAGAATCGCATGTGATGCTGTTCCCCATTGCTCGCTAAAAACGGAAACACTAATTTCGATTGGTACTCGGTTGTGAAAAAAATTCTTAGCTAAGAGTGGTACCATTTCCAGCTCATAATCTATTTCTACAGTGTTTATACCTATAAACATTTGTCATTTAAGTTGCATTTCTTATATAAATTATTCATTTTCTTACTTTACATATTTTTCACTGATTTGGAATATCCTAGGAAAAAAGTACTCTTGGAAATAATTATTCTTTATGTTTTAAATGGTTTTTATATATGAGCCTATTGCTAATATTTAATGTTTTCATGTTTCAGTAACTTTTACATCATTCTCGATAGTAAATTTCATGTTCCAGTCATTTTATATTACTTTTCCAAATTAAAGAGTTGTTTAAATCTTACTCTGTGGACGCTACGACTATCGTTGATTCCGGATGTTCAGTGATATATATGTATAATGTCAGGATTAAAGTTCATTATGGATGTTCATAATGTTTCTTATACTCGAGTAAATTTCCATGCATAACTTGGTACAGGAACGTTTCGCCCTATTTAAAAGCCTTATCTTAAGTCTCAAATCTTCAAAAGCCCTATTAAGCATAGAATTATGGCATGTTAACAACTTTTTTTCCATGTCAGAGTCAACATTTAGTTAAAAATTCACATCGTATTTTTCGTTAAATGAAATACATTTTAGTTTGAACGAACGGAGTGGAGGACAGTGCCATAACGTTGGAAATTAGGAAGAAAAAAAATGGAATGTGGGAGATGAGGGTGCGAGAAAGGAGGGTATTTTTTTGCTCCACGCTCGAAACGTAAATTTTGCTCGGTTCAAAGACTCATCACCGTGAGACCCTCGTTCCATCTCTGCCAAAGAATCGAGCGACATTGTTTTAGTACATCTGCTACCTCCTTTTCCGCTATTCGTGGGAAATTCATCGAGTGTTAGCGGTTGGCAAAATGAAGCAAAGCCGATTAAAAAAAAACACCGGGCGCATTCAGGAGGCGGAAATTATATATATGTATATCTATTTCACGTTCAAATTCGGCAAGAGTTTTGTCATAATTCTTTCCCAATTCAAAAACGCTCCCTATTCATCGAAGCGGGTACAAAGTGGGCATCCACTCGCTGGCCCGCAGGATCAAAGGGGAGAGAAAGAGGCCTTTTGATCCCCACCGCGGGGCGATTTTCGCTCCGTGCCCCCTCCTCTTCTTCCTCGCCCCGTGAATGCGTGCGCCTGAGCGGACGCTAAGTTGTAATTCATATCTCCATGTGAAAAGATCATTTGTCCTCTTGATAAAATCCTCTCAAAGGACCCCCGACGACGTCAAAACAGATGTTTTTCCCTCTCTTTTCGCAACATCCGCCTCCAACTCTCATTTCCGCCCCCACCCTCCTCCTTCCCTCCCCACTCCCCTTTTCACTCCGGCCTCCCTGTGACATTTCTCTCACTCGTCTCAAAGTTTTTCCTGCGTCCCATTTTTTTCTCTCAGAGTATTTCTGTCCGCATATTCCCTTTCTTTCCTTCTTCAACTTTTAGATTCAAATCTCACTTGATATTTATACTCTTTGATGATTCCTGAATGCCCTAGATGGTTGACCTTGGATGGTCAGTGGTAAAGCCACGTGGAGATAAGAAATGGATTTTTTTTCGATTGATGTTCCTCAAATAAATTAAAAGGAGTGCTAATGCATGAACCTTGGCATTTGTTTTGCAGTTGCCTCTTGGAAATGATTAGAGCTTGTATTTATTCGTTTTTACATGCTTTAAGATAATTATTCACATGCCTGGAAGAGAATCTGTAAAATTTTCTCCAAAGTTCTGATTATGATATAAACCCTTTTCGTTATTTTTCACTATTTTTAACCTTGAATTCCACTATTATATCTATTTAACTGCCCATAATAGTATTCATAGTGTTAAACCTGAATCAAAGGGACTACATGAACCGTAAAACCTAATTAAAACGTATTTTCAAGACTTTTCCAGTTGCGTACTTTAAACATTATGATACAATGCTCCAAATTATTTTAGGAATTCTCAGTGTACAATTCATGTTTTTTTGCGTTTCATGCCTCCAATATTAGGTTCTAATAAAAGGCATTCAACTCGGCATGCCACACCTCTCTCCTTTTTCTTTTTACTTTTCCATTACGTGAGCGCTATATTGCGCGGTTTATCCATATGCCTCGGTTTAAATTTCTAGTTCTTAGCAATTTCCTTATCTTCCTTCCTCTTTGATCAATTTCAAATTGATATCAGTTTTGATCAGACTGATACCTCATTCCATTTCTCACTCATGTGGGAATCTACAGTTTGGAATGAATTGCGAAAAGGCCAAGCGAGCGGACTGCACCGCGGGAAGAGGTGGAGAAAATAGCCCTCAGAAATTTTCCAAACACATTGGATCGACCCGTCAATCACGATCGGCAACCTGAGCATCCCTCACACTTCATCATGCTTCTCATCTACCTACCTTCTCCTCTAACTCTAAAACGTGAAGAAATTCAAGTAGTTTCAGTGCACAGTCTCATTAAGACACAATTTTGACACACACACCTAGGCCGACGTCCCAATATTCGCGTGCGATCGAAGAACAACATTGCAGCTGTGACCGTGCAATCACCCTTTGCCGTCTCGTGGCGTCACTGGTCGTCGTGAAACACCCCATGGTACTCCCGGGAGGTGGAGAGAGATCGGGGTAGGGGACAAGATTTCGGTGCTCCTGGGAGAGAGGTTTTGCGCGGGAGGAGAGGGGAGGATAGGAAGAAAGGCACTGGCAGGATTGGAGAGAGGTTCGTCGGATGGAGTGAAAGGGTGAGTCGGTGAGAGGAAGAGAGAGGGAGAGCGAGCGGGAGGGAAATGAGGGGTTTCCGTGGGTGAGGGAAGTGGGGAGGAAAAGGGGATTCAGGGGCGTGGAGGCGCTGGAAATTGAATTCCACTTTGAAGTGCACGGAGCCCTAAACTTACTAAGCGGGGGTGGTGGCAGATGGAAAGGGTTGGGGAAATGTATGTGTATATATATATATATATATATATATATATATATACATATATATACCTTACATATGTATATTTATACACACGCACATACCACATATATATGTACCTATGTACATATATGTGTTGCCCGTATATAAGCGAGGGCATGAGGGAGTGGGAGGGGCGCACGGGAGAGGAGGGAAATGCGGGAGGGGGAAAGGGTGCTCCGACGGCTGGGGAGCTGGATCGGTGCGCGGATACTGTCGGTCGGTTCGGGCGAAGGGGTGGGGATGGGGAGACGGCAGAGAGGGAGGATGGCAAAAATATGAGGTGCCCACTCCCTTTCATGCCGATTTCGAAGCGCAGAGGCAAGGGGAGCAGGCAACGGCCGGAGGCAGAGGTAGGATAAGAGGGGGAGTTTTTTTTGGGGGGACTGAGAGAGAGGGGTTGAGGGGGCGCGGAGAGTGGAGACGAGAAGATGCGGGGTGAGACAGCTCTCAGGAAGGCGGGGTCGAGATTGAAGGGGTCGAGGAGACCCCCGGGAGCGAAGCGTTGGAGTGTGATGTGTGAGCGAGGGAGAGTGCAGTGTACGTCGCGGAATGATGGATGGGGAGAGTTGGCCGTGACGGGGGAAACAGGGGAGGGTGAGGTGAGGGGGGGGAGGGTTTGAGGGGGCTGGATGGGGAAATGAGAGGAGGTCGGGTCGTCGGGAGGGAGGAAGAAAGGAGCAAGAGCGAGATTGATACTTGGTCATTAACTATAGGTACGCGCCACTCGGAGCGACTGAGCACGGAGATAAAATTGGCAAAACGGAGGAAAAAAAGAAATGGGAAGAATGAACTTGAGCATGAAAAATTATTCTGGATTCTGTAGGAAAAATTTTAAGCAAGGAATAAGTACAGCATTTCTTCCTCGGCTATGTTAGTCTTTGGTAGGACGCTCGCCCACGTCGCGAGGAATGCTGATTTACATCCTCTCCTCAATTTTATGTTGTTATTTAAAGGAATTTTCCATGAAAATTAAGGCAAGGATGTAATTCACTTTTGAAAACTATGCTGCAGCGGGAGATGACAACATTTTAGTAAATCACTGTTTCGTAAACGATTGTTTTCATTTGCTCTTACTCAGTACTCATCCTTTTCCTAGAAACATTGAAAAAATAAGGATACATACAATTTATGATCTAAAAAAAACGAACGCAACTATTTCTTGTATTTAATATTTTCAAACTAAATCGATCAAGATTAAATGAGATATATCGTAACCTTATATCCTTGGCCTATTTTCTAAGCTTCTCCATTTTCGCAAACTCTTTTTCTTGTATCTTTTACATCACTGGATCGATAATAAAGCTCCTATGATCATTATACAAAATATTTTGCGCGTGTTATGTTCGGTGATCAGGTAATTTTCACGTTTCATACGTAAAAACATGGTTGCGCGATTCCTTTGGAAAAAGAAGATGACTACTTTGGAAATAGGCAGATTTAGCGTTATTTCCCTCACCATTAATTAAGTTGTCGCTGCAGTGTAATGTTGCTATAACTCTGTTATTCTGGGCTCATATAAATGCGATCTGTTTCACTCCACAAAAAAAAGCCTGGAATTTCAATGCGCAATGCACAAATAGAGGCTTGGATTTTAACCGGTCTCTTTCTCTCGCCTCCCTGCAGAACTGAGGATGAGATGAGAGGGAGGGAGATGGAACCGAGATATGCGGATGGTGAGAAAGAGAGGAGGAGGAAATGTTGGATAAGCGGAGAGAAGGATAGCGGGAGTCATGGGGGGGGAGGTGCGAAACTGAGGTGGAAGAGAAGAAGGGTGGGAGTGTGGGAGGGGTATGGCTCGGCCTCTCTGGCGGGCGCAGAAGGGAGAGAGAGATAGACAGGAGAGCTCCCCGGCGCGAATGGTTTAGGGCGTGGGGACGGAGGGAGGGGTGTCTCTTTGTATGAGTTATATAATGGCGATACGGGGAAGCGCATGGACGGCTTATGCAGGGCGGTGATTAGCGGAACAATGAGATCTCGCGTCCTTGCGGGGGAGGGCGGGCAGCAGCGAGGAGCGGTTCTTGTGTGAATGTGCGGTTGATGGGCACCGGAGGGGGGGGGTGTGTGGGAGCGGGCGCGGTGGGGACAACGCCGCCACCCTGTGGACCCCAAAGGAAGGGAGAGCGAGAGAGGGAGGAGGAGGTTTTGGGGCTGCGGCGTCGGTCTGAGGGCGTTGGATTGGCAAAAGCGCGAATCGAATGAATGAGACGGACGGGCGGGAGTGTGGTCGGCGGCGCGGGAGGCGCTCCTACGGGTGGCCCAAGTCCGACGGCCGCGAGTGCTTTCGTTCGGGGCGACCGAATCCATATATGTCGGTTCTCCCCGCCCACCGCGCGGGAAAAATGGGTTGTTATCGTTTTTCAATCAAACCGTGCGCTGTTCCCAAAGTGCGGGGCTCCCAATTTTTTTTCTGGATCCTGTAAGCGTTTGAAAAATCGATAATAAGCCGCAATCAGGTGATTAATCACCTGTGTTGGACGGTATTCTTGACCGCACGAATCCTTACTTGGTTTAGGTAGTTCTTTCAATAAAAATTGTGTTTTTTTTAAGTCTCACTGGAATAGAAACGTTCATGTGTGCATTTTACTGCAGTAAAAAATTACCCGGAACTATTTAGTATCAAAGCTAGAAAAGACGTTTCGGGCAATTTGTACCTTGTAATCTGCATATTTAAATGGCATTTCAGTTTCAGAGTTGCTCTACTGTATAACGATATTACACATTATAGGTTTTTATTATTAAAATATTTTTAGGGATATATCACGCAGTTCAACAAAATTTCTGCGATAAAGTATGCTCCACATTTTTCTATATTATAAGCTCTTCTGTATATTTTTACGCAAAATGAGATATATATTGTAAAAATATATAAAAAATCCATAAACACAGTAATCAAACCGAAGGTCGGTTTAGTAGGTGATGGTAGAGTTCACCCATGTACCAAGCCCGGCGGCGTGTGAATATTCACACATCAGGGTAGGGGGGCCAGTTCCTGTTATGGTTTATACCAGGGCCGGTTATGGATTCCCAGGAAGATCTGGTACCCGAAAAATCAACTAGCTTGGGTGGAGCTGCAGGTGCCCGGAGTGCCTTGCCCGGGAATCGAACCAGGGCCCCTCCGGTCAGTAGTCCAACGCTCTCCCACTAGACTACCGCGACCTTTACATATATATATATATATATTTATTTATTTATTTATTTATATTTATATATATACATGCATATATATACATATAAAATATTCAAACACGAAAACCCGCCAAATGGCAAACACACATTAATTAACATGGATATATATATATATATATATATATATATATATATTTATTTATAAGGAAAAGGGATAGGAACACGTGTAAAAGACGAACGCAGGAATGGTTGGGAAAGTGGAATCGAGCAGGTCACAAGCGTAAAAAAGTATTCTTGCCCGGAACTTAAACCACGTGCATAATGAGAGCAAGTGGTTGCATAAACCCCCTGCAAATTTCAGTCTAATTTACGTTTCCTCGATAATTCAATTCTATATATTATATATATATATATAATATATATATGCCGGCCCCGGTGGCCGCGGGGTAACGTCCTCGCCTGCCAATGCCACCTCGTGGGTTCGATTCCCGCCAGGGTGGGATTTTTCCTCCTAGGGCTTGGGTGTTTGTATCGTTGTCCCTGTTGTGTACACAGCTCTAAGCTAAATACTTTAGTTAAAACACCATGAAGGGGTTCTAGTAACTCCTTCCAATATATAGTTTCAACCCAAAGCATCATGGTAAAAAACCGGGTCTTGTGGTCATTGCCATATTTATATATATATAAATGGTATATATAACATGGTTTATATATATGTTTATATATATATATAAACCATGTTATATATATATATATATATTTATTTATACATGTTATATATGTTTATATATATATATAAACCATGTTATATATACCATTTATATAAATATGGTTTTTTGAGCAGATCACGAATGTAAAAATATTTCCTTTACCGGGATTTGAACACCGGACCTTCCACATGCTGGGCGGATGTGCTACCAATTACACCACCAAGGAAACCTAATTTACACTGAGATCTGAGATGTTTTAAAACGCTTTAAAACTTCCTATTCTCTATGATACTATATGCTTTCTAACCAACTGTCCCCTCTTCTTGTGTGTATTGTCTATTTCTCCTTTGGTGGGTGGAACAGCTCCCTAAAGCCTTCCTTTGAAAAATGATTCGGAGCACTTGGGCGTTTTAAAAACATTGCAGATCTCAGTGGAAATTAGGTTTCCCTAGGGGTGTAATTGGTAGCACATCCGCCCGACAAGTGGAAGGTCCGGTGTTCAAATCCCGGTTAAGGAAATATTTTTACATTCGTTATATACTTAGAAATTCGTTATGTGTATATATATATATATATATATATATATATATATAAATTCACTGATAGTCATAACAAACACAGAAACCAAAACACACAAAAGAGGGACTCACTGGTTCTCGAATTATTTAGTGGTCCAACCACCTTTCTCAAGAGGAATTAGGAACAGAACTCAGAGTTCTGTTCCTAATTCGAAAATTCGAGAACCAGTGAGTCCCTCTTTTGTGTGTTTTGGTTTCTGTGTTTGTTATGACTATCAGTGAATTTACATTACGTTTATGGGTTTTCCAAAAAAGTGTGTGTATATATATATATTCGAGAACCATATTATATATATATATATATACATACATATACATATATATATTCCTCTAAATGATATTTTTCAAAGATAAAATTCATTCTTAAAACACTTGGCATTACTCGGAGAAACAACCAAGCCTTAAAACAAAAGGGAAATTATCAATGGAGTAATATCATTGACTAACTTTGAAGATTTTTCTACATCCAATGAAAATAATTTCAGGGAGCAGTCATTAAATCTCTCATAAATGTTTGAAAAATCTTAAATGTCAAAGTACTTCTTCTTGAATGGGCTCAAAAACTTTTTGTAGTTCAACTAGGTTTTCAGTTTCCATCTTAAGTTAGAACCCCAAGCAACGGCATTCACTTGAATTGGATCACGGCTTTTGATGTTTCTAAATCAAAGGTTTTAAATATGTCAGATTGGTTAAAGAAGTATGACTCTGGAAAGGAGGATACGGGCAATTTTCACATGCTATTCTTTGATTTTTTTCCAGAATAAAATAGTAAAATTATACAGCTTCTTGTGGTTTCCGGAAGTTTGTTTCTAAATGTCGTTATTTACTGATGGGAATTTCTATAAAAACTGCGCAGCAATGCAACGAAATGTACTTCTATAAAAATAAGATTAATGAATCTTTCGAAAATTACGATACAATCGTAAAATTTTCCATGAAACGGAACTTTATTTTTATATTGCAATAAAGGAAGAAATAGAGTTAGATGGCAATAAATTTCTTTGTTCAGTTGAATGGATGAGTTTCACGCCACACTTTCGAATGCCTCAAAGGAATGGAAGGCCGAAAATACAGTGTAAGTAAGGTGTCAAGAGCTTTTGCGTATTGAAATCTATATAGTGTTTAAATATGTATTTCACGTGACAATTAGTGAAATTCTTGACTTGAATCACAAACTTGTTTTCTGAATGAGCATTACTGCACGGAAAGCTGCAGGGGTGGTAAAGCACGCAAAGCCTGACCTTTAAATGAGAGCAACGGATGTCATTGAAAAGAGATACGGGGAGACGGGTGGTTAAACCCTATTAAGTGGATCAAAATGTGATAAATGATAAAACAATAGAGATAAATACAGTTGTTCAGAAAGTGTTTTGCTTTATCTAAATGGAAAATGGAAGGAGGATAAAAGAGATTTAAGACTCTAGTTCTCATTTTTCCCACTAGAAGCCACTCCATTCTTTCATTTTTTTTATTTAGCCTATATATTATACCTCGTCAGTTTTACAGTGAAATTAGTCATGCATTGAGGTATATGAATGGATTTTTAGCATGATGTATTGAACATTTACATGATGTTTTATTAAAGAACCCTTGACTGGCAGCGATTTCAAATTCTTTGGGATATACAGGGTTCGTCCGGAAAATAAGTGTACTGAGCTCAGGAAAAAAATGTATTACGCTTTTACATATCTTAAGCTAATATTCCTCAAAATAGGACCCTTGTGAGTCGATACATTTGTTCCAGCGGCGTTCCCATTCCTGGAACGGTCCCGCCAAGGCATCATCGGGAACCTCTCGAAGACACGTCGTCACGGCCTCTTTGACGGCGTCCAAAGTCCCGTATCGCGTTCCTTTCAAACTCCTCTTTATCTTCGGGAACAGAAAGAAGTCGGGTGGTGCTAAGTCCGGGCTGTAGGGCGGGTGCGGCAGCGTTGCCACGCCGTGCTTGGCCAAGAAGTTCGACACGACAAGCGCGGTGTGAGACGGCGCATTGTCGTGAGGCAGCCGCCAGATGTTTTTGATCGCTGGCCGGACGCGGGCGACTCGTTTTCGAAGCCTGTCGAGCACTTGGACGTAAAATGCAGCATTTACAGTTTGTCGTTCAGGTACAAATTCGTAGTGGACGACTCCCCTTTTGTCAAAAAGACAATGAGCATCATAAACTTATTTTCCGGACGAACCCTGTAGATTGCTAGAATAACGTTATAAACCGTCTGGGCCAAATAAAATGTACTTAAATCAGAAAAAGTAATACTACTCTAAATATACTAATAAGTTTATATGTTTCATAATAATAATAATCACTTTTTCACTAATTTCATTAGTTTCACTAATATGTTTCATATGCATCAAGTCTATTGGCATATCTTCTTTTCGAATAGAATTTTTCCGATACTAGTAGCGAGGTGCATTTAAATTGTGTGAATTTTTAATTTTTTCAATTATCTTAACAATGATTCACATATGTGCACAATAAATGAGAACATACTTGCATAATAACAATCAAAGAGGGTCTATCGCCTCTCCTTAGATCCGGGCATGATTCTTAGCTGTTGCAAATTGTGTATTTCGTAGTTCATATTTCTATTTTATGCAGTTTAAACTTTCCCTTTTCCCTAGTTTAAACTTTTTAAAATCCAATTAAGCTATATAAGTTAGAACATTTTCGAAACAATGTCATTTTTCCACCAGCTTTTTGGAAGTGGTTAGCCTTTAAAAGAGCTAAAATTCACAAGAGAAAATCTTAGATCAACCGCTGCAATCTTTTTGAATCCAAAATTGATTTCTCTCCTCGGAATAACCGTAGGAGTAAAACCCTTTAAAGCCAACGCCGTTCCACGTAAATTACAGCGTGCGGTGAAATATCGCGGTGTTTTCCGAATTTGAGAAAGAGCTTCGGCACTCTAAGACTTAGATCATCCTTTCATATCCCTTGTCCTTAGCACACCGTCCCATTCTTAGCCTCCACAAACCAAACTCCCCAACTCCTCTCATACTTTCTCCGAGAAGACAACGACGCTCCTCCTAAGGACAAAGCGCAGTCTTAAGGGTTAGGTGAGGAGGGAAAGAGGGTTGGAGGGAGGGAGGATTGGGGTAGAGGCGTGGGGAGAGGGGCAGAGGAGGCCGTTGTAGATGTGGGCGGGATGGAATAAGGGGGCGCGGGTAAAGGGTTCGGAGAAGGGGAGGGAGAACCTGCGCCGTCTGCAAACAAGGAACTTGGGGCGGAAGTTGCCCGCACCCCTTCCCCTTTTATGCTCGAACCCCCACCCACCTGCATCCAAGCGCCCGGTGATCGCTCACGCCCCCATCTCCCTCCAACCCCCGCCTCCCCTCGCCCTTCGCTCCCGCGGACACTGACGAAGGCCCACCACCCCTTTCCCCCCATCGCTTCTCCTCTCCTCTTCCAAAAGCCCTCTCCGGGAGAGCGAAAGAGAGAAAGCCGAGGAACCGGGGGAGCCCTGTTTACTCCGGAGAATGTCGACTACGATTCGGAAATGGGAAGAGACGGTATGGCAGGGGGGTAGGGGGCTAGGCAAGTAGGGGAATGGGCCGGAGGTTGAGGAGTAGAGGGTGGGGAGGGAGTGGGATGGAGGAGTGGGAGGTAGAATTGGGGAGGAAGTTTTTGCGTGCGTCAGATTCTTGGAGGCTGTTATTCGGGGAGAGAAGTCCGCCGCCGCCTTCCCCCGCCTCCGTTTCCCTTCCTCTACCCACCCACTCCCACGCACGCTGCAGTCCCATTCCCAAATCCAGCACCTCCCGCCACCGTAGTAATTCTCACCCTGCCCCGACCCTCCCTCTTCGTCGAAACTTCTTCTCCCCCGCCCCACAACCTCCCCCTCACCAACTGCTTATCTGCTCTCTCGTGCCCCCGATTATACTCCCCGACCTCTGCCTCTCTCCATCTTCATTATTTTAAATTGGCGTGATGTTAGGTGTCTGCCTACGTGGAAACAGCTCATGGTTTTCTGTTTCGTGGAACCATAGCACTATGAATGGTCTCCAAGCTTGGTCAGAAGCAGCGGAACTGAAAGATGTTCTCTTGGATTCGCTCCCCCACCCCCACACACTTTCTCTTTCACTCTCTCTATTTGTAATACATGGGTTTATTACTTGCTCTCATTGAGCTGAACGAAAATGAAATTTGTGACCCAAATGAGCATTTTCTAAGGAAAACATTCTCATGGCGCTCCTTCTCAAGGTTCTCCTTGAATGGCATGTCAAATTTCTCTCTAGGATAGGGCAACGTTGTTATGTTATGCAATGTAGTGATATGTAGACGCGCAATTTTATCTTTATTTAGTACCTATCACCCTCGTTTATTAGGTGTGACGAAAAAAATAAATTACTCTGATGATGACCAAAAAGATGAACTATTCAAAGAGACAATGGGAAGTAAATTTTCCCAGTTTATCATAAGTCATAATGAACGTCTAGCTATCATAAATTTAATTGAAATTTATTGGTAAAATCATCATTGTGTTTATATAACTGTTACTTTAATCTTCCATGAATTCTGAATTATCATTAATTTGCTTGATTGGCATTCTCCGGACTATGTTCTCACACAGTTTGAAAATCTGCACGCAGATAGTAATTTTCAAAATTAAATTTGAAGTAACGCCAGGTTATGCTCACATTAATACGAAATATGCTAACTCTAGAAACCAACACAATGGAATAACTATATAAATGGTCGGTGGATCACTGAGATCATTAATTATCATTATTTCTTTGCTGGAAAGCATATATGGTCTATCTACATCCACTCAATGCCTCGCAAGATATGTACACACACACCAGTTATACATAACTACATAACTGGTGTATGTGTACATATATAGTTCCCTCATTCCTGCGTTGGAATATGTATTTTAAATCAAATATACAAAAACGCATATATACATCATGTAAAAAATTGACTAAATCATCTCGTTTTTATCTGTAATTACATAAATTTGAGCATTTGGGTTCGACTTTGTTAGGATCCCTCATCGTATGAGAGAAGAATGAATACTTGAATCTGTCTGTGACGGTGCCTGTCCCTCTTACTTTATTTCTATGGCCGAACCTACCAATATAATTTGGTGCCACAGTGATTCCCTCAATGTTGCAAGAAATTTCAGACGTCCTTTATCTTTTTAAAAGTCAACCTACTCTCTTCGTGAATCAAGGAGCTCCTCACTTCCTAATCCCTCCGACACAACTGTCACGCTTACTCTTTTCTTGAAAAAAATCAAGGATTTTCTCCGAAAAGCGATCGTTCTAATTAAAATAAAAATTTAATATTCCAGTTAAATACTTCATCCATAATTTATATATTATATTTATTTGTATTTGTTTGGTATAATATCCCTGAGTTTAGTTCACATAATATTTGGGCATACGATTGCGTACAATTTTTATTAAGGTTTAAACGCTAAGTGAGATCCAGTTTGAATTCGTAGAAGTAGAAAACTAATAATGATTTAATAGGTAAATTTTAAAATCAACTTGCACTTAATTAGGCAACAATAACTACCAATAAATTTAGGACTACGGCTTTAGACAGTTTTCGATCTTGAACGACGTCCAATTCCTGAAAGGAATTGAAATCGACGCATTTATCGATTATACTTTTATCACAATTGCGTCTTTAAGGAAAAAAAGTCTGCTGTACTAACCACACTTATTTATCAATACTACTTCCTTGATAAAGTGTCATACGATCTCGTATGTTTCCTAGGCGGTATGATATAGTTCGAATCGCTTCCTTTCCCCCATTTGCCTCCATGTCATACAAGAGTCTCTCCTGCAGCCCCTTCGGTGACCGGGGAGAACGCTGTCCGTGTCTGGGCTATGGTCGCGCTGGGCACGCACCTTCAAATTCCCGCCGAAGAGGAAATGCGAATTCCGTGACGGGTAACCAGATCCCATGTGGTGGCACGATTGGGGGGATGCAGACATTTCGTCTCCTCAGACGGTAGTTTAGGGGCTGAGTAGGTGATTTGGAAACCCTCTGGCACATTTCTCCTCGAGCGTTTGCCCATCCCGGCTTCAGAGTCTAGTGTAACGACCCATTCCCTAATTCCCCGGGGATGGAACGAGTGCACGTTTAGTACAACATATTGTTGAAATTGTACTAAGCACAAGGGGCTCGGATGTACGTACTAAAATAGTGAAATTTCAGAATTGCTAAAAAAAGTAGTATAAGAGAGAGGAGAGCCAATACGGAAAATAACACGAGCACGAGGGTGCTAAAAGTAAGGGGCTAAAATTGTTAGCTGCGCGTAAGAATTCGTGAAGAGGGGGTCGCCTCGAAACACGAATAAAAGGCAAGGCACGCAATCCCGTAGGAACAGGCTTGAACCAGTATTAAAACTAATGTAGGAAAAAGAAAATAAACAGTGTTACATCTGCAGTCGCCAGTCGTGAGTTTTCTCACGAGAGGGGAAACGGTTTAACTACACCCCTTGTCCCATCGTATCCTTTATTTGTTCACATCCGCTCTCCTTTTTTAGTCCTCGTCCTCGCCCCACTAAGCCCCTCCCACTGCCCCTCCGTCTACGCCCACCTCTTCCTCCTTCCCTCCCCAATCAATCCAGCTCTCCCTTTTATTCCTGTCAACCGGGCCCATCACAAACTCGCTCCCTCTTTTCCAAACTCCGTCGATTCCTTTCAGGCGATTCCCTTCCTTTCTCAAACGAATACTTTCTGGATGTGAAACTTTTTCATGTCAAAATGCGAAAGAATGCCTGCTTATTTCTCTCAACTTACTTCTTCTGCTCATGTTTTTGAGTTGGGCTCCGTCATCGGCTGTGCAGATGGGCACCCCGTGACAACTAGCGAATGAGTTTCGAGGACAGTGGCGATTGCGTATAGTTGTTGAAAGTTTCTCTTCTTAAAGACACGAGTGCAATCAGTTACCTTGTCAAAAATTGAGTGGTGGATATTATGTGATACCGAAGCGAGTTGATGAAGCACTGGCCATTCTCGCCGGTAGTGTGATTCACATCCCATCAGAGTAATGATCTCCAAGTGTTTTTCATGGTTCCACTGGATGATGCTCTTACGTCCAATTCATATGTAATGCACCACTAGTTGGTAGGAAGGTTGACTTATGAGCAAACACGCATGGAGATTAAGCCCACCTCGTTGGCCCTTACCATTCTACCGTTTGTCGTCTCCTGATACCACTGACCCTCAAAATAGCGCGACTAGCCTCCCGAGCATTTCATAAAACAATCAACAGTCATTTAATATTGAACTTCCACGAGTTCATTCTTGGTGTTTCATAGTTTTGTTCGTTCCTTTGTTTCCCATCTCTTTAACGATGCATTAAGCATGGTAAAAGGACCTGTGCTCCAATTTTTTCTTAACAAAGGAGGGGTCCGTTTGCCATTGATGCACGTCCTACTCCTCCTCCCTCTCTGTTCCCCCGAATCACCCCAAACTCTCCCGTCGTTCATTTCTTCTTCAGAATCCTACTTCCCTCCTCCTTCCCTTCGACTCTTTCCCTCTCCCCCACACCCGTTCTCCTCCCCACCCTCCGATCCCCTCACTCCTCCATTTCCCTTCATTCCTCACTTCCCCGCACCGCCCTCTTTCCGCCATTCCCTCAGACTTCTCGCCGCGGCGCTCGCATTCCGATAGCAAACTCCTCCTCCACTCCTCCAAACCCACTTCCTCCTCCGCCGTCCCGAAACCCTCCTCCCTCCCCTCAGCAACGCAAAACCGACCACTCGGACGCCGCGCACTCGATCCTCGCCCCGGCGTGCACCGAGTCAATGGTGCTCGAGCCATGACCAGGCATCTGGTCCCCCCCATCCCCCTCTCCGTCCTATCGCCCTCGCTCCGTGCTTATTTACCCGAACCTCGATTCTTTTCAAAGCGGATTGAGGGGTGCCGGCTTTTCTTCCTCTCAGTATTTACCTTTGAAACGTCATCGCCATCCAAAGTACTCAATAAACTACACACACTCGACGGGCGGAAGACACGGTGGTGGGATTATTTTCTGTTCGCTTTTTTTTCCGCCCCACTCCCACCCACAGGCCCCCTCGCGAGCCTCCCCAAGTTCGAGGCTTGTCAATTAAATTGAGTTCGCAGTTGGAAATGTTTGAAATTGTTAGAAGGTGGCTGTGGTGTGTGTGTGTTTGAGTGGAAGTTTTCTTTTTGTCCCTGGACTCACGCAAGTTTCCATGTACCTACGTGCAGGGACCGCCTTATGGTTAAAATTGTTCAGCGAGCTCCGAACGGAGTGCTCCACTCCAACGTTACCCGTGAACCCATAATTTTGCCCAGCGTGGCCCTCCTCCGGTTCCCGCACACGATGCAGCTAGCAGCAAAGCCAAAAGTTCCTTTGTTCCTCCCCCCCTTTCCCCCCTCCTCCTCCCTCCGCACCTCCCCGTTTCCCTTTGGCCCCGCTACCCCCCTCTCCCTTCCGATCCAAAGGGCAGCCTCTTTTCAACTAACAATTAGAACTGCTTCCCATGCTTCCGGATCCACCATGCGGATGTTTTAGGAGTTTAATTACTGAGCGCACATTAAAAATTTTAGCAGCCGAGTTCTTGTAAACGCCCCTCCCGCTCCCTTTCCTCTTCTCGCGCTACCCTCATTCCTCGATTACGGCTATGGGAAAATCCTTTATTTTTCTGAGCTACGGTGGTGAAAGCGTTAACCGTAAAGAAAAATTCTCCTGCAGAAAATATTAAATTAAATGAAAGAAATGATAAAAGCGGATATTTTAACCACCCCGCGAGAGTAAGGGACGGCTCGAAAAATATATCCCTAAAGTACACATTTTTCTCACTGAAGATAGTATAGGGAAAGTTTTTCACTAATAAACGCTTTATTGCCTTAGTTTTTACATGTCTCATTTCGGTGTTTTCCAATGGCGCCTAAGCTTTGGCAGGGTGTGGTCGCCACCCTTTTGGTGTTTTATTTTGTCATGCCACCATTTTTATCTTCTTCTATTGTATTTTTTATCTTTCTTTTTCATTAATACTCTTCTTCTTTCGCCTTATTTCTTTTCATTCCCGTTCTAATTCTGACTCTCCACGATGGCGTCGGCTACGGTTCCCCTAGGGCGCTACCATGACCTCATCTCCTCCAAATGGACGCGGCAACAGCGATCATACCAGAAAGCGTTACTGTATGCATTTTTTTCATTTAAATGTATGGATTCATCCCACTATCGGGGGAATTTTCAATTTCACTTATTTTGCATTATGAAGATGGCATTGAAATATCTGTGTCCGCGGTGAAGCTATCGCCTTGATTGAAAAGTCTTATGCCCTCCACATAAGATTCCAGCTCACGGTTTCGCGATGATTTTTCCCCGGAGCAGGGTCTTTTTCTCTCCGCAAGCCCCGACTGGGAAGTAGTGGTGTGTTTTTGCTTCCGACTGCCGTGCCAGGCCTCTCCGTCTTGCGTGAAACGTGGGCGCAGGTGCCATAGATTTGCCGCTCCCACTCCCTATCTTCTTTCAATCCTCCATCACTTTCCCCAAATCCAGCACTCCTCCCACGCCTCCCTGCCCCTCTACCCTTTCATACCGTCTTCCACCACCTCGCCCGAACCCCTCCCCATTCTTCCCGCTGCATTCCTCTCTCTATTTTCTCATACTTTCCCACTTCCCCGCCCTCCATCCCCGGCGTCATTCCTCCCGTAGCCTCAGCCGTCCCATATCCTCTCCCCGCCCCTATATCCGTCGAATGCCCATCCCAACTGAAATAACTCCTAAGGCACCGTGTTTCAGCGGCGCAGCCCCACCCCTCTTTCCCTTCCCCCACTGTGCTTTATGCTTCCTTCCTTCGTCCCATCCCCACCCTAAATCCCCGCCGCCCGACGTCCCTCGGTCCGCCGCGACGATCGCCGGTATTTCTTCTCCCTCATCTCCGCCATCAACCCCAAATCGCCCCGAGCCTCCCAAGTGTTTTTTCCGCCTCCCGAAGACGCTGCGGAGTGATGGGCGAAGGCGGGCGAGTCCCGGCTTCCGGGTTTCGATTCAAAATAAACCCAGGAACGGACGGTACGCGTTTTAAGTGTTTACTCCGCGGGCGGATGGTCTGGGCGGCCTCGTTTTTCTCTCCCCCTCTTTTTTCCCCTGCCTCATCTCTCCCGGCCGCGGGAGGAAGGAAGGTACGGCGTATTTGTGGGATCCTTCCGCCCGCCATGGGATCGTTCCGCTTCGCCAGTCTCCCACCACCATCACCCCCAGATCATCACTGGTCCGCGTTTTCTTTCTTCCCTTTTTGACGAGTCCTCCCCGTCCGGAGAGTCGTTCCTCTCTTTATACGCTCCCTTTCTTCCATGGCAATTCTGTCCTGGAGCGGAAGGTATGGGATCCGAGGACTGGGTTCATCTCGCCATTTTCTCACTTTCATGATGCAATTGGGAAGTTATATTACGGAATTTTCTGCGGAAAAAATGCTATTTGAATCATAAATGCTGTTTGAATTATAAATCTTCCATTTTATTGAAGGAAAATAATTTTTCAGAAAAGTCAAAAAATTTTATTTTGCTGAATATAATTTTTTGGCGTCAATTTAAATATTTTTAAAAATGTGCTATCCTGGTAGATTCCATTGAAATAACTTGTGTATCTAGTGCGTTGTATTTAGAAGAGAAAATTGATATCGAGAGGAGTCGATTCATACAGTATATAATATGTATGGTATTGTGTGTCATGTACGCTTAGATATGGATGGGGAATGTTTATACCAGATTTAAGTAATTTAGATGTGTGTATATATATATGCGGGTCGCGGTGGTCTAGCGGGTAGAGCGTTGGACTGTTGACCGGAGGGTCCCGGGTTCGATTCCCGGGCAAGGCACTTTGGGCACCTGCAGCTCCACCCAAGCTAGTTGATTTTTCGGGTACCAGGTCTTCCTGGGAAACCATAACCGGTACAGGGAAAGGAACTGGCCCCCCTACCCTGATGTGTGAATATTCACACGCCGTCGGGCTTGGTACATGGG
Organism: Hetaerina titia; assembly: GCA_037158775.1. Taxonomy (NCBI): domain Eukaryota; kingdom Metazoa; phylum Arthropoda; class Insecta; order Odonata; family Calopterygidae; genus Hetaerina; species Hetaerina titia. Next base: position 123,614,848 of record CM073769.1, read on the forward strand.
TGAGCTCTACCATCACCTACTAAACCGAACTTCGGGTTGATTACTGTGTTTATGGTTTATATATATATATATATATATATATATATATATAAACCATATATATATATATTATATATATATATATATATATAAATATATATATATATAAAAAAAAATCCACGAAGGATTCAGTAGTATTTATATATATATATATATATATATATATATATATATATATATATATATATATAAATACTACTGAATCCTTCGTGGATTTTTTTTTATCCGTCAAAAGAAAAGGAGAACGTACTTTTCCACAGAACGTAAGACACTTTCACTTTCGCACAACATTCTGTGCAAAGATACGTTCTCTCTTTAATTTAATGGAGATAGGAACAATTTAAAGTTAATCATAACTTATATGATTCCACTGTGTTACTATTGATATGGAAATAAATTTATGTAACAGTAGTGGAAAATCAGGAACTTGTGATTCAGTTGCCTTTGATTTGGCCCGCTATCCAAGAGCAGACCAAGCTTACGTCACACCCTATCGCTAATACTCTTTGTGCCTCTCCGTCCCTCGGAATAGCTTTCCAACTTCTCTATCTCCTCCTCTTCCCCTCTCGCCTTGTCTTTCCCTCTCGCACTTGCCAGGAGGGCGCTCCTGAGAGAGCTCCCGTGCTTATTGTAATAGCACACCGCATGATACAGGTACATTCAAAATCCAAATAACTAAGGCTAAACCCAATATAGTGTCTGCACGTATTTTACCCTTATGCGCTATCCAGTGATTTCATAATATTCAGATTATCATTTCATAATATTTCACAATATGAGGCTATTAAAAAGTAACTTGTTCATCAAAGAACTATTCTTAACCAAAGAGAAATTCTCCTATGCTTTTCACGTTTTTGTCAAATAACGATTTTTGAACTACCTATGCAGCTAATTCCAAAAGTTTGGACGACTTCCCACAGTGCTTTTGAGAGCACACGGGATTAACTTACAAAAAATCATACCTTCGTTTATACTCTGCCTTCTACATAACAATTTTAGGCGTGCCTATTTAAGACTCCGGTGCTCACCTCAGAGATTTTCATGGTATTTTCCGTATTATCTTTCACTTATTCGAAGGGATCAAATATAGCTTGATATTCTAGTGCGTTCCTTCACCGGTAATTCCTAAACTTCTTTTGAAGCTACGTCCCCGTCTGCTATTACTGCTAATGGTGAAGTCTGACTCATACAAACAACATTATTTGTGCGTGTGCGCGAAGGAAGGAGGGAGGAGTTGAGATTAACGGCGTAGAATCATCAAGTTCCTGCGCTTTAAGCAGTCATCATAAACCAAGAGGATATTCTGCTTTTCAAGTTCTCGTGCAAATGAAAATAAGCACTACACACTCTGTATGCCAGTCGAAACTTCGCGCTCCGAGATCGAGAAACGCTGCTCTTAAACACAGAGTACATCTCAACCACCCAATCCCATTCAGCTCCTTCTTTCTCTCTCTCTCTCTCACACACACTCCCCCGGAATCTCTCTCTCCGCCAGCCCCCAGCGCTTTGCCCCCTTCATTCACATTCCCATCAAGCACTGTGCGAGGGAGCCACCGCAGGGGCCCGGGGAAGGGAACGGGAGCGCAACCATCCCGGCTTAAGTCGGAAGGCTTAAGTTGAAACTCGGGGAACCTGCGCTGTTCTCGGCGAAGCAACACCTGAAAGCCTTCTGCAGCACGCACCCCATTTCTGTGGGCGCCGAGAGGGATAAAGTCGAGGAAGGAGAGAGGAAGGCGTAAGAGGCGTCGGCAAGGAGGTTGGAAAATACAGTGGGTACGGTTGTAGCTAAAAGATATGTGCCCGTCAAAATGAGCAAGGGTCGACGATGTGGAGTGGATTCTCCGAAATGGATGTTAATGTCATGATGGGATAATGATTCTTCGCTTTTGAGAAAAGTGAGAACGATGATTGAATTTATTTGAAATGTTTCTATTTTAAAAAATTCATCATGGACGAAGTATTAAGATTATAAGGCATATGGCTTCGTGGTGGGTTGGATGCACTGGAAAAACAATAATCCTAAATTAATAATTTCTAAGTAAAATGCAGCTATTTTATCGTATTACAATCGCTCTCAAGTCTTTGAAAATGTTTTGTACATCCCTAATGACTGATAAAAGGCAGAAAATAAACATAGTACAGTGAAAACCAATAGATTAACTAGGTATTTTTGAGGGCTCATGTAAAAGGTCTCATTTTCGGGACTATCCAAGTCCCCGTGTTTTTCACGTCGAAAAAATGAGTGCTAATCTCACCTTCATTGAATCGATTTCTTTTAGTCGTACCAGGCACGAATGTTTCTATTGGGTCGTCTCTCTCTCTCTCTCTCTCTCTCCCGGTGTCGTCACGCGATCTGCAAAAAAATTCTATTAAACTAATACTCGGATAAGCGAGTTCAAAATATGAGGAAATAATTCCCGCGAGTACCCATTGGTCAATGACGCAGGGCAAATTAATCGCCCGCAATGCCCCATCATCCACCAAAACACACAAGGAAGCAGCCACGGGCACAAGGGGAATAGAGGAGGCGGCGATGGAAATTTCGGCCCATTGGCGCATGCCCACACCCTCTCCCCCTGCCCTCACGCTATTCCACTCCACCCCGCTTAAAAACCACTAGTACCGAGCGATCGCACCATAATTCCTAGCCCCCACTCTCTCTCTCTCCACCCTTCCTCCATCCTCTATTTTCCCCTGCCCCACGTCTCCATCTCCTCCCCTGCTCTACTCTGTCTCCGAGGCTTCCACATCCTTTCTTCCTTGTTTCCTAAGTACCCGTTCCCTTCCCATCACCTCACACCCTCACCACTTCTCCTTGCTCTTCCCTCATTTATTCCCCACCGCACATTCGTCCTCCCTATCCCAGAGCTGAGGTGTCGGCTGGGGTAGGAAGTGGAGGCGGCAGCGGCCTCCCCCTCTCGCACGCACGCATTCACCCAAGCCCTCTCCCGCCCCCCTCCCTAACCTCCCTGCCCCACGCACCCATCTCATTTAAATATGCTGTCGTTGTCTTTCTCCTTCCGAGCCATTGTTTTTCACGGCCCGCATTTCAAGAAATATCGCCTTCTCATCGGGAAACCTTTTATTCTATCGAATCTCTCGAGGACCTTCCTCAGAAACCTCGCCCACTTTGCCACCGCCCTTAATCCTATCTTCTTTTGCCCCTTAATACCCTTCCATCTCTCTCTCCCCGCCGAATTTTTATTTCTCGCAAACTTTCCAGAAATATTCAATACTTTATATTGAGATTTTTATCCTAAGCGCATTCGAGTACATGAAAAGAAGATCCTGAGCCTTTCAGGACAAGATTGGTGTCTAAATTCAGCCTTTCTTGGAATTTTCGCGCTTAAAAACTGCGAAAGCGTTGGGAATATTCGTGGTTTGAAATACGTTGAAGATCTCCTGGGGTAGATTACTCTTCTCACAAAAAATATTGGGTGTCTTCTCTCTTTGGGTGGAATTATTCCTTGCATTTTTCACCGCTCTCTTTGACTAACGGATATTCACAAATAAGCACCTCGGAATTGGTTGTGGATAATTTAGTCTGCTAGAAAAATGACGCCTTTGGTCATTAAGCTAGAATTTCCTATCTCAATTTTTTTGGATTTTAAAAGTACTTCTTCCAGCCAACTTTGTTCTCAGAATTATGAATCGTGGTGCACTTTCTGTATCATTTGTGGTTGAACCTCAAAAAAATTTGTCCATTAAAAATCACCCCTTATTGTGTTAATTCTTAGATTCTGAAAGAAGTGGGAGAATGCATTCATTAAAATCCCTTTACATCTAGTTCCGTTATCATTATGTTTAAATAGAGCACAATGATTTTAAGAAAGTAACCTAAATAAATTTTTAGTAAATTTTATAAATACGTTCACCTCTACAAATTCCTTTTAGCTCCAAATTCATCAAGATTATGATATCATACCCATTAACCACATTATATGATCTCACATTTTTTTACCTAAGTGCAAGTAGCTCAGGAGTTAGGTAAAAGATAAATTGACAAAGGTCAGTTACAAATAATTCTCCATCTATATTTAATTCAGTCGAAGTTTGCACGAAATGCGGTAATAAACCTTTAAAGTCCCTAATTCGCAATGAAACGCAAATTTTGTCTCAGGGCTTTACGATCAGGGAAAAGAGAGGCTTGTTCTCGAGCATCAAAGGACCAGGTCGTTTTTTTTATTATATCTCTCCTTTCCTATGATGCTCACGTTCGAATACGAAATTATAAGAAAGTGAATGCAGAAAAGTAACTCTTTTTTCTGCTGCTTTGATTACAATTTTTGTTTTAGTCCCCGAAAAAGAATTATAGTTGCTCTTTCCCAAAAGCTCGAGGGAGGATTTTCCATGGTCAAAATATTTTCGAAATGTATTATACGAAAGAAAACATATTTGCCTCACCTCAGCGTGGCGGTTGTGTGTGCACTGGCCTGGATTCGGAGCTGCTGCCTCCGGATTTGCCAGCCGACCAAACGACTGCTCCATTCCCTGCTTCACCCTCCCCCTCACCCGCCGCTCTGCCCTCCCCCTCGCCGGCCGCCACCATCCACCACGTCCAAACGGTTGCCCTCCACCCCACCCCGCGTCACATCGGAGCTCTGCTTCTTCTCCGCATCACGTGTGTCGTGACGAAATTTCGCGGTTGCGTTGCGTCTGCGGGAGAATGAGTATTGGGCAGGAGTGGGGGAGGGCGGGAGAGGCTCTGGTTGGTTCGGATTAGTGCGGGGATATGAAGTGATAATGAAGTTATTATTCATTCCGTTTCTGCCGCCGGGTATGTAGATGGCGGCGGGGATTTTGAAGCGGGGCGGAGGGGTGGGAGTCGGGGATGGCGGGAGGAAGGGGGATCGGATAGGGTTGTGAGAAGGAGGGGGGGGGGGGGCTGGTGGATGGTGCGGGGTGAGGGGGAAGGCAAAATGGGAGGGGGAGGAGGCGTGTGCCGTGAAATGGAGCGGGAGGGCGCGGAAGGAGCTAAAGGGAAGAGGAAAGAGCATTTGGCTGCGTGGGAAGAGAGAATTGGAATAATATGTATAGCGCGGATAAATGATAACAAACCCTCCCCGCTTTCGCGATCGAACAAGCGGCCATTAACATAAAGCCCTGCTGGCATCGGATGATTTCAATTCATAGCGAGAATTATGCGCCGGTAAATATTTGCCTTTATTCACGCACCCTTAGGATGGGAAGAGAGTCTGTGTGTGTATATATATGTATATATATATATATATATATTCCGAGGTGCGTTTTGATGGAGGGTGAGTACGGAGGAAGGGGATGAATATTGGTGTTTTTGGGGAGGGGGGAGAGAAGGGGTGTATCCTGGGAGGTGGGAGAATTTTGTTCATCTTGGGGTGGTAGGATGGGTTGATTTTTTATTTTTTTGAGGGGGAATGGACTCACTTTATATTTGTTGGGCCTTCCACCGCCGGAAAAGGGGAACTAAAAATCTAATGAAAACATATTCCCATGCTCATCCCCGCGTGAAGGATTGGAGGAAGAACACAGAGGAGGCTCGCTCCTTCCTTCCTCCCCGCTGGCGCGCGCATGTTTGGATCAGCGTCCTCCGCCCACCTTTCCTGTCCCTCCCTTACTTCCCCCGCCACCTAATATCCCTCCCAAACCCCCCGAACCACCCCCTAGCAACCTCCTCCCACACGGTGCGCCCTCACCACGCTTCCCTCGCCTCTTAACTCCCTCATCCACCACCACTCCCTTCTCTCTCTCTCCCCCCCCCAACCCCACGGCCTCTGCTCGCTTCTATTTATTCAATTCGGGCCGGAGGCGAACAAGATGGAGGAGAGCTTGTTTTTTCAAGCCCTAATGTGATTATTTCGCGATTTTATTCTTTTTTTCTCCGTAAGATATTTCAAGTTTTCATTCTCCTCTCCTCCTTTTTTCGGCATTTTCACAATAAATAAACTTCGGCGCGCTCTTTTCTCCCTCGCGTTTTGTTCTCCCTCTTGCTTTCTCTACCCACCTCCCGCCTGTGTATTTTTAGCGAATTGATATCGGCATGAATGTCCCTCAAGGGGGTCGTTCTCCTAAAGGTCCTCCACGTATCCGTCCCTCTTTAAACCACTATCTGGGCTCGATCGACTGGGAGACATAAGGATGTAGTGTCAATGGAGGTTATGATAATTTTTTATCATTTTTCCATTGCAATTTTGACGTAAGGCAATTTTTATAAGTACCTTAAGACAAAGCTGGTTGAGTCGATTAAATGGGCTTCAATTAAGGGGGTTATTTTTTTGTCAACTGCCAACCCATCCACTTCAATTGTAAACTTCAAGAATCACCGCGGTATGCGTAGGGAATAAGAGGCTTTATTTGCATAAACTAATATGAAAAAAATCAAAACATCTATTCTTATCATCACTTTGCTATCCTTGCTCTTTGATAATTAATAATATTTTTTTATTTGCATTACTAATTGATAAAAAGAATTGGAGTGAGTGCATCAACTTTTTGATTTCATTTAATAGCGTTATCTTAAGAAAAACATTCCAGCTCTTCTTTAAGAAATTACTATTTTATGATAGATGAAGCAAGTATTTTTTAACTCATTTTGTTTCCTATGCATTTATAAATGTAAATGTAAAACTCTAGCGGATCAGTAAGGGAGGCTTCGTTTCGTATGCTGGCATTGAATGGGTCGACGAACTAAAGGTTCTTAATGATACTCAAATGCTCAAACCATGGACTATGAAATACTTATGTAAAACATGGCTTATGTTGAATCCCGCATTTATAATTTTTAAGAATTGATTTCAAGTTTTCAACTCCATATATTTCTAATTATTCATTAACAATTCCTAGTCTATAAAAGTAAAATTCCTACTTTCTCTTTTTTGTATGATTTGGAAATATAGCCATGCACCAAGTAATATACTCCCTTTCTGTTCCTTTATAAAAAGTTGATCAGTTTTAGATTACAATGGTAATGTTTGAAAGATTTATTTTTCTTCATATATAATATTATATGGATGAGTTTTACCCCAGAATATTCTACGTTTACTTAGTTTAATCGTTCCCTTGATCCTGCTTCAAAAGCTAATTGAGATGAATCCGTCCTATTAGCATGGTCTTGGGAATTGACTGTATCATTAATGAGGCTCTTAACAAGAGAATTCAGTTGGGATGATGTTATTCCCTAAATCATTATCTTTTGAAATAACAAGGTTAAGCAAATAGAACCATGAAACCGAATGTCGAGCGTCTAATTGATCTCGTTCTGACCTTAGTTTCCTCGTGAAAGCTGTCACAGATTGAATTAATGATAGCCTCATCATGAAATGTTTAACTTTGCCCTTACAAATGAAATAAAACGATGGTATCTAAAACGTCTTTAATTGTCGGGTACTGTTAAACGTTGGTCTATGTGATTACGGTGTACGATATATGCGGAGACCCTAAGAGATAATGGAAAATACTGCCACTTGAAAATGCATGTCATTTTACTATTATTATGAGGGAATTGGGGAAAACAGGAATCGAGGAAAGGGAAGATATGAAGGAAATGGCTCATAGAGCAATAAAATAATGTAAATTGGAGACCAGACGACCTTATTTTTGCTTTACAATGCCCATGTCGGGGAGGTATCTGCTCACAAACATAAAATGGGCACGTACGATGCATTTATGCACACCGGAGACTCAGGGAAAATTGCATGCGCATAAAGTTCACAATGAATGTCGGAATGTGCGGGAAAGCACAAACTCGGAGGAAAAATAAATTCGAGGTTGAAGAGACTGTGTCATTAAATGGCTAAGTGTCCCCTCTACGTTTATAGCAGTCATTAAATGAGCAAACCAGGGATGCATTCGTGCCCCATTATTGAATTGGGTTGGGTGGCTATCGAAGCGCAATAAATACATCCGACTTCTCTGCACTCTGGTTGGTGATAGCGTGTCGGTTAATAGAACTCGTGTATTCGAAGTGGTATATAAGCAAAATAATTCTCGCGGCTCATTTTGATGAGGGCTTTAAAGTTTTCCTTCTCAAAGTTTGGGCAAATCCTTCCACGAGACGCCTCCCTCATCCAAGTCTCCCCATTAGCCTGGTCTCTCCTCCCTTCCACCACTGTCTTCCATCCCCCATCCCTCCACCCACCCACCGCCTCGAGTGGAAAGGCATTTCCAAGGAATAATTTCCCGACAAGAAATGTCACCCGCCGCCCTTGCGTTGCCACTTCATTACCCCTCTGCGCGTTATCGGTCGTAGCTCGGTATTTGTGTACCCATTCGTAGAAATTTGTCCAGATGCTTTCAACGCCAATTACTGTACATCACCATGAGATTTTGATTTCTGGAGGAGGTCATCGGGGGTGTCGTTTCTGCCGAGGTTTTCTAAAGGGAGTCATCATGGCCAATTAGTCGCGGACCGAACTCGTCCAGTGGAAAAGAGCGTCGTCGTTGAACTGAAGCTCAAACCTTAATACCACCAATTCTCGCGATCTTTTTTGTTCAACGTTCTGGTCCTAGAACGCTTAAAAGTACAACTAACCTCGTCTTTTAATCGTTATCAATTAAAAGGTTAAGTTTTAGGGATTTATTTGGTGTTCTGAAACGCAACCAATTTTTCGAAGGACCATGGGAAAGGAATCATTTTAAAAATTTTACAATAACACTTATCTCAATAACAGTTTATTTATGATACTACGGCTATGTACTCCTATTTAATATATACTACCCCTATCACTTAAGTTCGTCGCCCCAATATCAATATTTGGTTCTCTATCCATTCTGTTAATATTCCACAAATTATATATTTCGGATGAATCATGACACATGATCAATATTCATTATTTGCTGAATTTAATTTGAACTTGTTTGAATACGTGGATAAATACGAGGAAGGGACTATCCTTCGGATAGTTTGGTTCATAGGAGAGGTTAAAAATTAAACTCTTTCCAAGTTGGATGATTTGTCATGACAAAATTCCTATATTCAAATATGGTACATTTTAATTTCATTGTTCATCGAATACATTCGCGCTTCGTACATTACGATGTTGTCCCGGATGTGTTCATCCATTCCCAAACTCATTAGCTCTTGATGACTTCTTAACCAAACTTTTAACTCCCTCAGTTTGTTTGAAGGCAAATGCCTAATAACAATTGAACTTACATAACTTGGGAACTTTAGGTTACCGTCTTAAGCTCTCGGGAAATAGACCCCTGGAGGGTGTCGTGGAATTTTGTGGTGCGTATGTTTGTCAGCTGTCCCGGGGGTGGTAGATATAGATCCTGCTCCTGATCCTCTATGTGGAAGTTGTCCCTAGAGTCGTTAAACCAAGGCATAATTGCAGTCCCAAATTTTCACAGCAGCGGTGCCACTTAAATATTACTGAGACTGAGGGGGTCTCAGTTTCCCTTAACCGTCGGGAGGAAGACACGACTAGTCCATTTCTCTATCTCTTCATTTCATTCGGCGAAACCCGTTAATACAGCCGCAATACATTTTTTATGCATAAAATCCTAAAGTCAATCGCATGCGTTCGATACACTCTACTCCTCATGAAGATCGAATGCCAAGCAGAAAGAATTGATGCGAAGAAATTAACGAGCAAATCGCTCGAAGCCCGCGGTCAGAGAGGGATCGTGGTCACAGAGACCGAGGCTGTCAGAGCCCGTGGTTGGCAAGGGATTATGGTTTTATCGTGTCCCGAGCTAGTTCGCCTCCTGTTTCACATATTCCTCCACCCGTTCCTTCCCTCACCCTGTCCTCTCCTCTCCCGTCCGCGTCCCTTGCCCCCCGTCCCACGATAAACCTAATCTATTTCGCCATCGATGATCTCCCCCCCTCCTCCCAATTCCTCCCACCCCACGCCCTCCCATTCTCTCCCGGTCACGCCGCCGATCCCTTTCCCCCTCTCCCATCCGCCTCACGGCGCCCTCTTCTGTCCCCGCCCTCCCATATTTCCTTCCTCATCCACCCTTCGCTGCCCCTTTGACCTTTCGCACAGCTCGTTGGGAAGAGTTGCGGCGGGGGATTGACGTCGCAGGGAGGCGAGTACTGGGAGGAGAGGGGAGTGGTGGAGGTGAAAAGGGGGGGGAAGGACTCGGTGAAGATTTGGGAGGGTGTGCCTATGTGTGTTTCGGGACTGGGGTGAGGAGGTGTGGGATTGGAGATTTTTTAGAGCCGGGGGTGAGGGGAGGAGGAAGATGCGGGATAGGGAGAGGAAGACAGGGGGAGGGTCGTGTTGGTGGTGGTGGCGGCGATGCGAACAGTGCGAGCGACTCAATTAGAGCGGGCCGCTCGGTGCCGCGAGGCGGGAAGGGCGTTTGAGCGGCGGATGCCTCCTCGGTTAAGGTGGCCGTCGGGGGTGAGGGGGCAGGCGGAAGGGGACCTGGGTGGACGCCGCCGCCACCACCCCGTGGGGGAGCTTTGATGGACGGGTTATGAGAAGGTCGGAGTGAGAGAAGAGAGAGAGGGGGGGTATGCTGGGGCCTGGGGGGCCATCGGAAGCTGGCGGGCGGTCGGTTCAACGTCGTCACTCGAAGTTGCGGTCGTGTGGTGGTTTTCAGCGGCAAAAAGAGAACGCTAAAGAATGGATCATTCTTTCGAGGGGCTGCGGAGTGTTTGGAGATTGAATCAGGGGTATGATAATAGATATTTTGGGATAAAAAAATTAAGACAATGAATGCTGAAATGGGATTTCAAAATTAATAAAAGTAAGCGCATCTTTAGTTGGGTCGGCGTTTAAGGGCTCTGGGTATCTGAACCGACTGTTCTGGGTTGTATTCTTGGTTTTATCAGCTCTTAAGGCTGGAGTAATATTTTTGGTATGAGTAATAAACAATATGACCCCTGCACAATTACATTTCTAAAAGTATCCCATTGAACGTGGCGTAACCATCTAGTCACTTTTCCATCTATGGATTTCCATCTATCTAGCTTGATGAGACTATTATTTTAGCTATACTGCCATGAAAAACATATTTAGGCCTTCGCACTTTCAAAATAGCATAAAATTACCATATCTCAAACAAACTATTCGTTCAATGCAACAACTTCAGAGTGCAAAAATCATTCGCCTTGACCTAGAATGATTTTCATACTCTAAAAGTGTTGTATTGTAATGCACATTTAGCGGATGACTCCGTTAAAAGTTACTGTCACAGCATCTTCCGCAGTTTCTTGGAAACTCTTCGTATATTCAAAACATAAACCTATAAATTAGGGCAAATTTCCATTATTACTGCATGGTCCCAGATCGGCACGTAGAAACTCATTGATAAATTTGAATTCTAATTCTTTTCTTTCTATTTTTATCTTTAATCTCTGCCTTAAAAACTATGTTTCTTTAATTTTTTATGTAACTTCAAATGTTTTTGGGAGTTGCTGCACCAAGTTCTAGCTCAAGTTCGATTCTTAACTCCTGGAGGTTGCAGATATGTATTAGAATTAGATATTATAAAAAAAATTTTCTACTGCTGCTATAGTAAATAGTAAATACTGACTGCTATCATTTTCGACTTAATAACTAATTCATTTTCTCATTCTCTAAGGTGTTCTGTATCTTTCCTTTTAGATATTTAATGTTTCAACGCAACGGTTTTAGACCAGTCAGAGTTTGGAATTCATTTTTTTATTAATGTACCGTTGAAGTCATATATTTATTTACATATCGTAATGTCTTAAAAATTCGCTAAAAATTTCCTAGCATGCCAAGACCATAAATATTGCTTATTTAAAATAATGACAATATTTGAGTATAAAAGCTTGAATCTCACGGATGTTGAAATAAATATGTTTAAATAAATATGTATCTTCTTTGGTGCGCAGAAAAGAAAAATTTGTCCACAAGTGGCTTCACGGCAATTTAAATCTCTTTCAAACCCTTTTCCACCTTTTATTTTGTTCCAACAAGATACTGCCGCTTAATAATTTTGTAATGGATCCATGCTTTAACGGTTTAGAAAGGCTTTATTCCACCAGCTAGTAGCGCGTTCGTAAGATATTTTCGTATCGCTTGATCATAGAAGACATATTTAATGAACAGAAAAAAATCTTAAGGAGTAAAATTTTGTAAAAATTTTGTAGCATGACATATCGCAATGCCGTATATTGAATTGCCAAAATAATTTTTGTCTGGTACAAAGAAGCATCGTTAATTTCAGCTGAGTAAATAAGAAGTGGAAAGCACCACCGATATTTAATTTAATTATTTCATACCTATGGCAGCGTAATAGATAGCTACACCCCTCTATGCCCCTTCGTCATGGGGTGTCACCTTAAGTCAATTGCAGATGTCCTTGAAAGGTTGGCGGCGTAAATCATTTCGACGTCGTCTAGAGAGGTATTGATGTATCAGGATTGCGCCCGGGATATTTTGTTAACGCAACCCGCATATCTGAAGTGTGCTGCCACAAACATAACTTACAGGAAATGAGATCATGATTCAGATGGCACTTCGATTTACTTCCACCACCAATTCTTTTCCACTTACGGTCTTATTGTCCCTGCTATCGTTCACTATATTTTTAATGAAAAAAATGAAAATTACATCCTATGGTGAAATGTATCCAAAAGTTACATTGTAAAATTGACTTCTCGATAACCTAATAAAATTTATCGTGCAAATATATGTCGTGCAGGACGGTTCTTTTATAAATACAATTAATATATTGATGTAAAATTTAGCTTTTCCCTAATAACATCTCTAACCAATGCATTAAAATAGCAATCGTTCAGATAGTCAACAATTTTAATAAATCTTCGCCCAGAGTTCACGTTTACAAACGCATACATTTAATGAGATCATTGCTATTTTACATATTCATTTTAGACATTATAAATTAAATGAATGGCAAAAACTGCGTAAGAAAAAAAACGTTTTCGGGAACCATTAACATATTGCTCAGTGTTGCTGTTTTACTTGAGATACATAAACTTGTGTTCTATCTGCCATTATTACCGCATCGAATGCCAAACAAAAAATCAACACGATGAAGTGCGTTTCCATTTAACGCAACGGCTAGCAACATATGCACTTGTTTTGTGATGCAGTGCTTTATATTTTGCGACGCAGTTTCCGTTCCCTCTCAATGTCACTGCGTAAGGTCAACGTGGAGCAAGTTGGACGGAAGGTGAGGGGAGAGACCGCGGAGGGGAGGGCGTAGACGAGAGAGAGAGAGAAAGAAAAAGAATGAGAGTGAGGCGGGTATGAAGGAGAGATGTAGATGGGGTGGGCGTGAGAGAGTAACTCTGAGAGAGTTGTTGTTGAACGCTAAGGATTGTCGTACGTGGGTCGAAATAAGCGAGTGAGGGTGGCTCCCGGCGAGAGAAGGTTCCGGATTGGTGACCGAAGGGCCCTTATTATCGCTTAAGGGGTCTTCTTACAATGCGTCTTGGGGCTTCGTTAGAGCGATGAATGTGGGGTTAGAAGAATCACCTACCTTTGAGTAACCATATATCTATGTTTGTGCAAATGTGTGCATATGTCTAAGCCCTCACACACTTACAGAAATGTATTCTACATCTTATATATATATATATATATATATATATATATATATATATATATAGAACTATGTGTGTCTATGTATATATGCTGAACTGAGTTTCTTCCTTTCTCTTCCTTGAGAAAGGTGGCTTGTACCACCGAAAATTCGAAAACGTGTGAATTTCTTTTCTTTTTGTCTTTGTTCGCAAGTGCTAACTTCGTATACATTATGATTCAAATCCGTGAGACTTTCATATAATTTATACACACACATATATATGTGTGTGTGTGTATATATATATACGTACACACATATGGAGACATAGGCTTGGCGCTTGGACAGTTCTTCGATGAGCTAAACTGGTTACCATGGTGACGGTCCCTACATTCACCGCGGCCGGCCTTTGAAGTGCTCTTTCGGTTGGGTGCGATAGGGCGTGGCGAGGAGAAGGGAGAGAGAGTGTGAAGGGGAAATGAGGAGAATGGGGGGGGAAGGTGTTTGGGGGTGGGGGGAGCGACGGAGTCTCACCAAGTAGAGCGGGGCAGGTGAGTGGGGGAGGGAGAGAGGTTCTGGGGTGGACAGCGTGGTTTGGGAAGAAGGGGAGGGGCAATGGGAGAAGAGAGGGTGCTGCGATGGAGATGGTCCGGTCTAGGGGCTCTTCCGTTGACTGCGTACCCAGGAAACCAGGTGAAATGAGTCCTCCCCTCGAATCAGGATTTTTCGGTCCCTCTCCCCCTAACATCCCTGCCCCCCCCTCCCCCAAATGAGCTTTCTTCCTTCCTCTCCCTTCATTCTCGGGGCTTTCGCCTCTTCTTCCCTCGCTCCTTCTCCTACCTTCCTCATACCCTGACCGCCACTCCTCACCCTCGTCCATCCTTAGGCCTACCGTCCCCTCCAATCCACCCACCCTCTCCCATATTTACGCTCAGTCAGTCCGATCCCTTCTATTCGTCACGCCTCGTCATACCTGTCCGAGGAAAATTTTGGTGTTATGGTCGTTTACAGGGTACCCACGTGGATTGTCACTCGATCATAAACCAATCTAAGTGTAAATAGCTCTTGAGCTGCCGACACAAGTTTTACGGGATCTCCTCAAATTTTTACCCATTGAATTTTACATATCCACTCCTAGGGTCACTGATGTGTAAATACACACTTGGTATCAGGCTATTTGCCCTTAGTTAATGCAACGGAAAACTCCAGTAAGCTATTTAATGTATGATATTTTTGATCTTCTCAGTAAGCTCAGTAAAACTGGATATCAATATGGCATAAACTAGTACAATCTTTTCCAGTTACTCTACAGAGCAGTGCAAGGAGCTTTTATTCAACTGTCATGACTTTCACTTGATTAGTTACTTACTATGAATACTTACTTTGTATGATTTATAACATTTCAAACACTCTTATGACTGGTCGCGCTGATATTTCTGCCAATTGCAAAGGTTACTTGCTACTTGATCCCCGACTGCCATCTTCCCCACAAACGGCATTCCAGAGATATAGTATTTCAGGTGAAGTAGGATGAATTTCCGTCATGTTTGTCTCTTAATCGTTCAGGCAGCAGCAGAATAGTTGATATCGTATTCCACAATAGCGCTTTAGACAGTAAATTGTTTTAAAAATCTTTTAACCCCACATTTGCATGATATTTTCCATGAATTAACTCATCGTTTTTGGATTGCTCTCCCAATTTCAACAGCCTTCACTCTCATTGTAATGCATACGTTTATAACTTCTGACAAGGGACATAGGAGACTCAAGACTCTCAATCTCGTCCCCCCACTAAATAAGGACTTTCCATCAATCTCTCTTTTTTCATCTTCCCCTCATCACAGCATCTCCCACTTTCTTCCTTCATCTCTCCTGTCCGTCCCACCTTCCTCTCGGAGCCCCCTCACCCGCACACTTGCGTACTTGTCTCAGCTTACTCCTTCCACCCGTCAGCCTCTCTCACTCTCCTCTAACCTGTCCGCTCCCTCGCGCCAACCCCCTCGTGGAGGCTTCATTCGACCTCTCCTCGACCTCACTCCCTCCCCCTCGCCTCCGTCCCTCCTCTCCTTATCGACTCCTTCCTGAAATCCCAAACCGTCCTTAATGTCTATCCACCTCTCCTCTTCATCCGTTTCTCTCCTCCTTCCAGAGATATTCCTCTCCCGCTTCTGCTAATCGCCGTTCTCTCTTTTCGATCCCGCGCCCTTCCCCCCTTCTTAATCTTCCAGCACTTCTCCCGCCACCTACTCCCCAGGGTCCCTCCTCCACCCCCAAACGTCAGCCTTCCCCCTACCTCATCTCCCCCCTCTTTCTCTCTCTCTCTCTATCTCTCTTTTTCCTTCCCTCCCCTTCTCCTCCCTAGTCTCGTCGTGCTCGCCCGCCGCCGCTTGCCGTTTCGCTTCTTTTTATGCAACCTGTGGCTCTCCTTCCCGTCCCACTTTCAACTGTTGATTTTCACGGTGACTACTCGAGAGAGAGAGAGAGGGGGTGGAAGCAGGGGGAGGGAGGGGAGGAGGGAGAGAAGGTACGAAGGCCCCTCTCCCATTTCCTCTCGATGCGCTTTCGGTGTTGGCCGCAGCAATGCATCCCAAGTCTGGCGTCGTGGGGGAGGCTCTGGCCCACTCTCCTGACCGACCCCCGGTGACGCGCATCAGGCTGCGCGAAAATTTTATGCACTCCCCCTATGCTATATTTGCGTGATTCGATGGGTTCCTACTCTTCCATTTCTTTATTTACTTGACTTGTCAAATGCCAAGGAGCTTTTCCCTGTACCCGGAATACGAATGAAAGAGCCCAGTGTTTCATTCAGCGGGGGAGCTCTGCATGTAAATTCCTTCGAAGCGCGATTTCTGCCGCATGTACTGTCTTGCAACTCAAAATTCCCCCTCAGGCCCGAGCCTAAGTATAGGTTGGTTAATGCGTTTGTCATTTCCAAATATGTCATGAAGGTGTGGACCGGAAGCATAGAGAAAAAACGAACGGGGACTCACAAGTTGTCATATATTCGGGCGGCAATCGACATTTCTCGGTCCCATGCAACCGAGAAATGTCGATTTGAATGTGTTCAGTCGGCGCCGTCTAACGAGCCCAAACTTTGGTCAATGTGGGTTGCCGATCGTGCTGCTCACCTGTAAGGAGGCTTCCGTTCTCCACTTCCGGGGAAGCAAGAGGTTGGGATGTGGTGAGCCGTGAAACGCCGCCACGTGCCGTTTCTGCCGTGGTACCGGCGATTGAGACGTCGTGGTGACAGTGATTCAGGGCTCTCTCTCGCTGCTGTCCCTCCACCGACCGCTATGCCCCCCCCTCCCTCAACCCCCGGTCGAGCTCCTCTCTGAAGCGGGAGAGGAGGTTATGGCGTCGCCCAGGCCGGGGAGGGAGTAGGGCGGCGGAAGGAAGGGCTTGGCGGCGGAGGCGGGAGAGCTGAGAGGGGGGCGTCCGGGCGAGCGAGCTGGAGCGCAGGTGGGCGGGTGTGGAGGAGACTGTTCGGGAGGCAGGAATGGAGGGGGCGGGAAGGTTGGTGCGGTGTCGACGGACGTGTGTGTGTGTGGGGCCGGGTGTAGGTGGGGGAGAAGAGGAGGAGAGGGGGGTGAGGGAGGGAGAGCCGGAGAAGAAAGGGGACAGAGGTGAGCAAAGGGAGGAGGGTGAATCAGTTGCATCCATACGGATGGAATTTGCGACATTGCCTGGCGCTGTGGGAATCAGCCGTACGAGAGAACGAAAACCGCACCGATACGCTCAGCTCGCCTCCCGCGGACATCCCCCACTTCCCTTCTTTTCCCCAATATTCTTTTTCTCACATGAATACGAATCGATTTCTCTCTGCCATCCACGCTCAGAAATGGCGTTGTAACGCAGACACGCCCCGTAAAAATTCCCGCGTATTCTCATGAATGCCAATGTTCGGGACTTTATCGCAAAATCGCGGATAATATTGCAAATATTGCTCAACGTAAAATGTCACATTCATAGGGCGAGTAAAATCATCGAATTCATTTTCAGATCACTTTTGCGCTCAATGAAAACTAAATATCCTTCGAGTGTTGGTGATTCGTTTAATTTTTGGTGGAGTCAAGCGCCAAAGAAAGCAGAGGAATAATCAATGGAACCCTAATTTCGTGATTACTTTTCTCTTAAATGTCGAATCTGGTTGAACTTGTTTATTCCCACGCTAATGTTTTGCCTAATGCTCATGGAGACATTTTGGAGCGTATAATGAGAGTCGAAATCTCATGGCTCAGTAGCCTCTTTAGATTCGTACAATCATTAAAAGAGAACGGCGCGGTGGACCGAAATAATGTTCTTTCAAAACTGCTTACTCCTGTGATGCATCTAGGTATTAATAGCGCGAAAAAAATTTTTGATCCTATGCAATGATAGCAAAAATAAAAATGTAATAAGCTTTGGTTGAATAAAATATTACTACATGCATTTTCATGCGTTTACGTTCGCTTGGGCTTACGTTTTTGCTCATAAATATCCACCGTTTTATCTCTCTCCAAATTGAGGCTATTTACGAAGTTTACCTCAATAGTAATAAAAATCTCCATACTCTTCCGTGATTACACCGCCTCTCATCTCCCATTTTTATGCCTACGTCCCATTTCCCCCTCGCGCCCTGACCCACCATTCCCTTCCAACCTTTTTGAGCACTGGTCAGTGTCGCACCCAAACCCTCATTCCAATCTTCTCCGCCTCTCTACCTTTCCCAATACTCTTCCCCCCACATGAGTGGGAATCGATCTCCCTATGCTATTCATGCTTTGAAATGACGTTGTAACGCCGACACACGCCGTAAAAGTTGCTGCGTAATCGGTTGTATAAAAACGCTCAGAAGTCCGTCGCAAAATTACGAAAAATGTTGTAAGTAGTCGTCATTCCTACCAATCCATAGACAGCTTGGAATTAAATGAGCCTGTAACCTCTCTGAATATAAAAAATGTCTAGGGAAATATAAAACAAGTTTTCATTCAAATTCATTAAAATGTCAATATCAATGTCATTGAATTCACTCATATCCTTTGCAAAAGTAGGTTGCAATTCATTTTGTGGCAATTAAACAATAAATAATAATGCAGTGTTAAAATGAATGTTCCATTATTCATTAAAATTTATCAGGTAAAATATGCATTTCTAGTCCTTTTTGTATTTTCAAAATGAAAGGAAAAGTTGCGTTCATAATATCCAAAATTGTGCTCCAGACTTTTTTATATATTGCATGAAGAATAGGGTACTGATGCTCCACGTTCTCTTTGTGATTCGGCTTTCAAGTTTCCTCGACCCTGAATGTATTTTATATGCTGTAGGTCATCGCAGTTCCCTTCAAAGAAGATCCATCTTCCACGATTGGAACACCGACGTATTAAAGATCCACAGAACCCGTTTCATCGAGAGGTCTCGATGATAATAGGGGTTCATTTTTTCCCAGGCATTGCTCCCCTTGGAAGCACATGTCCTCGCCAACTTGGGCGCATGGGCTTTAGGGAGGAGTGGTCGGAGGGTTTTGTGGGTGGGTAAAGGGTGGGACACGAGGATGAGAGGGGGTCGGATGGGGGAGATCGTTCGGTTGCGTTCTACGAGCTAGCTAAGGACGTGAGAGGGATTTTTTGGGAAGGGGAACGGTGAAATGTGTGCGGGGAAGTGAGTTGGTAGGGTGCTTGGGAGGAAGGACTTAGCAGGGTATTGAGGAGAGGGGACGGAGGGGGAGCGAAGGGAGAGCGGAGATTGGAGGGGGTGTACACCCGAAGAGTGAAATGAAAAGGGGGGGATGGGCGGGCGGAAGAATACGGCGAGGCTTAAAAGGGATGTTATATGAGGAGGCAAGGCGAATTTCCGAGGGGGTGGCAATCGGGTAGGGGATGGAGAAGGGGAGGGGGCACGAGATGGGCGGGCGGGGTCAGGGGGCGAGCGGTAAGGGGAAGCCCGGTGATGAAAAAACCCGGAGTAGTTCTGACCCCCCCTCCTTGTTCGCCCCTCCACCCACCCACCCGCACACATCATTCTACTTCCTCCCACCGTCTATGGGCCCGAAAAGGGAACCTCTTCCCGGCGCGTCTCAGCCCCATGCCTCGCCCCTTTTCCTCGTCAACGCCTAGCGGGTGACTGGCTTGAACCCGTGCACGTGCAGGCCAGAGGAGGTGAACCCCCTTTCCCTTCGATTCTCTCTCTCCACTCGTCTTTCCCATCCCTTCTCGTGTCCTATGCGTCTTCTCTAGGTCTTTGCCGACCACCAACACCCATTAGCCCTTAGAATGAATCCCGGGTGCGGTTTTAACCTAATTCCCTGGGCGAAATTTCATGGTCACTAGATTCCCAATTTTTTCTGAAATGATTTGAATGAATTCGTTTTGAAAATGTATCCTTTTTTGCGCTCGCTCGACAAAAAAGTTTCACTGGAGAGGAGGGGTCCGCTGGTGACATTAAGCGATCAAAACCAAAATAATGAGGCTGCATCATAAGGTTTTCTGTTTCAAATTGAGGTTTCGTGCTATTTTGGGTACTCAGAATATATTTTTTAACGTGATTACTACTGCACGCCCGTGCCCTCACTATCAGCTTGCGTAAAGGATTCATTAGTAGAGGAAAAATCGTCTTCATATTTTTTATCGACAGATAAAACCACCCTTAACCTATTCTCCTTTTTCCTTCCCTTTTCCCTCATCCCACCCACTCAGCCATGTCCGCACACCCCCTCTCTTCCATTCGTTCAACCCTGTCCTTCTTTCTTCCCTCCCTCCATGGCATCATTGAGATCGATATCGGTCTTGTATTTCTTATTTTCCCTTGCGGTGCTCAATATTTCATCCTTTCGCGTCGAAAAATTAATGACGGAACTCAGCTCTCAATACGCCATGAATATACACGTGATGTATTGCTGTATGAAAACCAACCCTTCTTCTAATAAGCTTTTTGCGATCAGTATGAATAGTGGCAGGAATGAAGAATTTTGAATTCATAAAGCCAGCGAATGAGAGTGTACCACTTCGTAGTCAAATACCAATCCTTATATTTATTTCACCGTATCAAACCTCTCCACTAACACACACACATTTAGGTGACGTATTTTGAACATGAGCGATTGAACGAAATTGCATTGTCGAATATAGACAGACTTTCGCTGCCTCAGTGCTTGAAATGGTTTTTGTCACGGCTGCTAATCCTGTTACATCGCAGTGTACTAATGAAAAATGATTTAGCCATGATAGAAAAATCTTTATCCAATGCACAAATATTAAACTTTTCCAAGTGTTTTTGCAAAAATATAAAGGTTTTCCATGCTAATATGTGTAGTTCCATTCATTCCCAATTATTATTGCTAATGGCGCCACACTAATAAGTGTACTAACAACTAACTTTCTTCTGATGTGAGGGCAATAGTGCCATGAAATTCAATAATTTATTCATATGTATCCCTTTTTTTTAAAGCGTGAAATGAAAACAAACTCTGCTTAACACCCAAAATATAATGTTTTCAAGAAACCCGAATACATTACCTATGTGCGTATCAATGAACCTTTTTGTAGTTTTCTGTTATGTTTTGGACAATCTTATGTAGTCTGTTGCTTTTGTCGCGTACCCCTGTGAACCACCTTTATTGTAAGATCGTCTCTGTTTCTCTAACCTTTGCGAGATTTTGTACCATAGCTGTTCTCAATATATTTAAGTTCTCGCGTCACGAAAGTGTATGTTTCGAAAGAAAAGATTGGATTGGTTCCCATCTTGAACACAAGTATATTTCCTCTCTTCTGCGTCTTCGCAGGTGATATTTGACAACAAATATCCCTTCACCACATAAAATTCGAGCGTCATGAAACCGCGACCCTGTGACTCGATCGTTCTAACTGAACGAAGATGAGTATCATTCAAGGGTATCCATACATCCATATGTCCCATCGTATCCAAAGAAAGACCGGCCTCATGCCCACCTGACGGCCATTTCTCCCTTTTATCGAATTCCCGATTTCGAGAATGGTTATTACTCGAGCATGGACAATAATTTGCATAAGCAAGGATCAAGGAATACCATGCATAGAAAATGAAATTATTCACTGGAAAGGAAGCCTTTCATTTCACCCTTCGATCAATGTTTGAATACTCACTATCGAGCAAGAGGAGCGATTTCATGAAAGATAAACTTACATACATAAAAATACTCGAAAATCAGTCTTAGATGTCATGTATACGAATGTCCTTATCCCAAGCAATATCATTCCTAAACGCTTATTTTTCTCGATATTCCACTAAGATAAGGATTACTCTTTTCGG
Source organism: Hetaerina titia (assembly GCA_037158775.1). Classification (NCBI taxonomy): domain Eukaryota; kingdom Metazoa; phylum Arthropoda; class Insecta; order Odonata; family Calopterygidae; genus Hetaerina; species Hetaerina titia. The sequence goes on from CM073769.1 coordinate 123,636,595, forward strand.
AAGTTCTCAGAATTCTTAAAGTTTATCCATTAGTTTTCAGCTACGATCCAACATTTCGCAATAATCTAGTGCATTTCTAAAGGAATGAAAGTTTTTTCAAGCATCAGTTACGTTCAGAATAACATAGTTCAGAAGAAAGATACTGGCAGTCCTCTGAAACGGGGAGTTTCTGTTATATTATCCCGGTGGTCTTTTCAGCCGATATAGTGTGGGGATTAATAATTCCTTTGCTGTCAGAAGGGAATTCGGTGCCCTTCCCTTAAGGCCCTGCCCTACTCTTCCCAGAGTCTTGGACTGCGAGTAAGACATTCACGTGAGATTCGGATCGATTGAAGGAGCGCAGTAATCTGTGGCTGCGGATTTGTTATAGGATTTGGAAATTTAGGATTCAAGGAAAGTAAACTTAAGCCTAAAGGTAGAGGGCTACATCACTGACTATGTAAAATGCCTTCAGTTTCGGGGCCCTTGTGTCACCTAAAATGTGCAATTTATTGAAGTTATTATTTTTAAATTATGCAACTCATCATTCCAAAATGGCACTTCATAAGACGTTCAAAACATAAAATGTCTCCATTTCTGGATAAACCTCAAACTCACTCAAATCTATGTTCTTACTTGAAACCAACGGTAGTGGAAAGCACGACGTGAAATAAATATGGATGGTGACCAATACCCTCCGACAGCGTCGCGCTTGTTTAGAAATGATCCAACTGTCACTCCAGAAATGCTCGATCCTCACAGCAGTATAAATTCATCCCGGATAATGAAACTCATCCATTATTTTGATATCCATAAGGGAATAGCAGTCAAAAAAAATCTTGGCTGGATCGGATCGTAAACGCTAGAAGGGCAACGTCTGAAATTGGGTCAGAATTGACCCCACCGTTATTCTAAAGCCAGCCTTTTAATAAGGGGTCGCACCATACCGTTCCGTAGCCGCTTCCGTCGCCTCCGTCGGGTCACGTGACCAGCGGTCGTAAAAACGCCGCTTCCTCCCGCTTCGAGCGGGGCGGTGTGTGTGTCTTTAGATGAGGGAGAACGAGTCCCTCGGGGGAGGAGGGGGGAGAGACTCGCCCCTTAGCCCCGCACTCCTCGCAGCTCCCTCCCACATTGACCCTCTCCAAGTCGCTGCCATTAACACGTTTCTCTCCCTTACGCACACACTCCTCTGGCGCGGGGCTCATCTTCCCGACGACACTCTTCCCGCCCTCTGCCTCTCCTTATCATCGCACCAGGGTGTTTTCTCCCTCTCCAGAACCAGCTCTGGGAAGTCCTCTGCTGTGTGAAAAGGGGCCGGCGCGTAAGATTCTTGCAGGCCAACAAGTGGGAGTACTGTGGAGGGTGGTTAATGGAGGCGAAATAAATACCGAGGGGTACGGACGCGCACTTATGTACGTGCATGTTTCAAAGAGGAATTGCCTCCAATGAGTTTTAAACACGCCAAGCAATGAGTTATCATCTCGTTTTCTGCCTTCCCAATACGTCCTCTTCCACGCTGCGTCATACGTACCCTATGTACGTATACTATATTGCAATGCCATTCCGCCGTTGATGATGGGTTTTCATAGAGGTATTTGTTGCTAATTCATTGGTTAACCGGTACTATTTCATGTGGAAATTTTTTCATTTAATGTACACACAGTCAAATACTACTTCACGTAAAGGCTTTATTTTATCAGATTACTTTTTTAAATACTCTGCGGAGTACAGCACCGAAGAATATCTTGCCAATGCTCTAATTTATGTGAGTATATTCTGTGTATCGCTCATTATATATTCGTAAAACTACGTGGGCTCCCCAACTGTCAATTAAGGTTTTGGGTTAATGACAGGCAACATTGATCAATGCACCTTTTTTTATTTTCATAGGAAATATGATTAAGCATGTTTGTTATATTTTTAAATTTAATAATTCTTTGGTGTTTGTAAAAATATAAACAAATATACTAAGCATAAGCAAAATTTAGTAACTTATCATCGTTTTCATAAAATGTAGAATTATTTCCGCTCGGATAATTCTGTCAAGCGCTAGATTTATTCAGCAGACACGTAGCTAATTGAACATGTGGCACTGACATCCTTGGAGTTTATATTATTAAAATGATCTTCATGTCACGCTGAAAACTTAAACTGACCACGTGGTCACTCAAGTAGTATGAATGAACAAAATCATCACTCTTTTTCACCCAACAGCCAACGAAAGTATATAAATCGTCACAAAAGAGTAGCCGTCTCAATTTGTTGACATCTAGTAATAGTTGCAAAAAAAAGGAAGAAAGCAAGATCCAACTTCAATCCTATGTATTTTACTCCGTAAGCAAACACCCACATATACACACAAACATGCGCACACATGCTTACGTGGCGTACTACGCCCTCAATTTCTTCCCTTCTCCTCTCCCATCAATAGGCATTTTCAACCCCAGAAAACTCCCTCTCAACCAACGCCACTCCTCTCCGTTCCTTATTCTCTCTCTCTCTGCCACCTCCCTCCTCGCCCATCCTCCCACCCTCCCCGAACCAACCCACCCACCCGTCCCGCCCTCTTCTCCCGATTATCGATCCCTCGCCGTGGTCTCCCCTGCACTCAAAACCCTCGCCCCCTCCTCCCCCGCGTCTCCCTTCCGGCCCCTCCAAGGTGCCCGAGGACGGGTGAGCGCCATGTGACCCTCTCCCCGTCCTCCACGGACTGTTTGTCGGGCGCGGGGCACACGCACGTGGGGGCCAACTCCCCATCCTTCCCCGGCCCCCCTCTCGCTCCGAAAGGGACGCAGACCCATCCGTCGTCCCCCGTTTTGGTGATCCGCCCTCTCGAATGGGATCGCATTATTATTATTATTCCCTGTCCATTAGTACGGTGCTTCCATTGCAGATTCACCTAACCTGAGAAGATGGATGGCCACTTTGCGTTAAGGAGACTTGAAAACAGCGGAGGCGTCTTAAAAATATCGGATTGGTACACAGTCGCACCAGCTTTCGAACTGCCTGCTAAATCTTGTAGCGATAGTTTTTCAAACGTCTTTCAATGATAGACGAGTAAAAATATTGAGGAACAAATGTCTAGCTGAAACTAGTTAAATCGAGTATTAAAATAATTTGAACTTAATATTACTTCTAATAAAAGAATACCTATTTTAATTATTTTATTTTGTTATCACTTACGGATGCTTTTTAAATGTAGAAATAATATCTTTGCTATGGCATAGAAGTGTCTTCACACTAGTTGAGTGTGTGTGGATAGCTACCAATTGATTGTGTTCTGACTGAGACATTATTTCATGAAGCGTAGTACTCTGTTAGTTCCCACGTTGATACATTCTGTATTTGTCAAGATGACGGATCGGTGTGAGGTTATAATGATCAATGACTCCGTGCGGACTTTGGTTTCCCTTAGTCGTTCGTATCCACACAATTTCTTCTGAATGAAGAGAAATCTATAGTGTCCTGTTTTTTCTGAATTATTCGCTCCTACTGAAGGAGATGCTCTCATCTTAAGGGACTCATATTCTAAGAGGCCATTACAAATACATTGACCACCGTTGATAAAATACCTTTAGTACAGTTAATTCTTTTAATTTAAATTTCTTTTTAAATTGAAATTTAAAATTCTTGTGAAACATATTTAGAGTCACTAGTCGGTTCCGTTTTCATTACGATTTTTGGTGTCAAACTAAATACATCAATTAAACTTCAATATCTGATAATGATGATCTGTCATTGACAGTTGGTTTATAAAAAATTTAATTTCCTTTTTGTGAAATATTAAGGGGGCCAGCAAATATTTAAATTACAAGATTATGTATGGGCAGGTAGTCACCATAGTCATAATTCCCCTATTTATTGTAACCACCAAATCAATTTATTGAATATTGATTACCATCGTATTTGTTCTTCCATAGGTTGTGCTTTCGTTAAGTTCAGCTCGCACCAAGAAGCACAAGCAGCTATCAGCAGTCTGCACGGGAGCCAAACTATGCCGGTGAGTGTACTTAACTTGAAGAATAATGACAACTATCATTCCTCATTATTTAATTAGCTGTAATGTTAAATTTACTCTCACTGTGTTCGCATTAAGTTGAAGTCTCTCCGTGACCTAACGGAATCTCCAGTTATTTGGCGAACATAATATTTGTAATATAAGCTGAACATTGCATTAAAGTGCAGCCTTCTTGTTGCCCACCGTCCATTTCTTGACAAAGTTGGACAGTCCTGCATGGAATCTTTGTGACCTCAATTTAAATTAATTCTCCGTATGATTGTTGAATTTCTATCTCTGAAGCGATAAAATTGATTTTTTTCCAATTTTTATTGCTCGAATAAGGATTTTACGCGGGTAAGTCCACCTTGGCAGTTCATAGTACTCTGGAATCAGAGTCATCATGCGCTGACTGTTTATCAATCTTATTAAATTCATTTAAAATATAATTCTCGCAAAATCATAGCATGTTCATTTCGTGTGCTGTATTTTAAGATGGATGTTTTCACACGAAATCCACCCTTAAAAGATCGAGGTGATGAAATGAAGACGAATGGTTTCTGTTGAAGTTACTTTAAATTAATAGTTGTTGTTTCTTATTCAATGAAATCATAATGATCTTTAAAGAAATCTCTTAATCAATCAATCCATTTCATTACCCTTTGATGTTCGTGTCACTTGAAAATAGCAATTTTCCTCATGTTTTAGTGCAATCACCAATGAGTAAATGGCTTTTTTCGTTGCAGGGCGCGTCTTCGAGCTTGGTCGTAAAGTTTGCAGACACGGAGAAGGAACGTCAGTTGCGTCGAATGCAACAGATGGCTGGAAACATGAGCCTTCTTAATCCGTTCGTCTTCAACCAGTTCGGAGCCTACGGCGCGTACGCACAGGTAAACTGCTTTGTTCCCCCCGGCATATTATTTCGTAAGAGTGAACTTCCATTTGTAAACGTATTCCAGGAAAATAATAATAATATGGAGATTTACGCAGCTTCTTTTATGTAGTACGTATGTAACTGATTTTCGGGATTGGGTATCTTAAATATTCGGCGTTTCTCTCCCCTTGGTGGAAGTGTCTTCAGGTGAAATGACAGGCTAGTAAGAAAAGTGAATCATCGAGGATTTGAAAAAAGCTATTAGATAAACGGCTTCTCGCCATAAAAAAATGCATACAACTTGGCACTGGCAATATTTCAGCTATTTTAACAAATACTCAGCCTAAAAGAATCTGGTCTCATTGGGGATTTACATTAGCTTTCTCTCTAGTGGTGTAGGCTTATTAGTGTGTACTGTGCAAATAATTATAATTTTAAAAAATTAACTATCATTATTATAAACAGTATATAAGTATGTTTGTGCAATTAAAGTTTTTACATGTTATAGGAATTTGAACAAATCTTGATATAAATTCCTTATTTGATTTTCAAAATATTTGCTTCAGATTTGAAGAAAAAAACGAAATATTTTTATTTATTTTTAATGACAGGTAATTGTATACATTAAATTTCTATTCTATCAAGTTTATTCCAGGGGGATTTTATTTGAAAGTTAACTGATGAATTGACATTTTTTTAATGCTTTATTCAGTTTCATAAATAATTGGAAAAGTAGATTCTAATAAAATTTTTCAATAAATTTTTTCAACATTATCATTGAATGTTTACCTATATGAACTGGGTACACAAAAATTTTACCACCTGCTGGAGATTAAGTTAAATATTGTAATATTATTTACGGTGTGTCATGGAGTCAATTCTGATCTCGTTGCCCACCTCTCTCCTCCCATAAACCCTGCTTTGTTGCCATTGCTGCTACCTTCATCCATGGCTGGCCACTCACCTCTGCCATTGACGGTAGATCATGCAGCAACAGGCTTTAATGGCAGCTGCCACTGCTCAGGGCACTTATATTAACCCAATGGCTGCTGCACTTGCCACTCAAATGCCTCATGCCGCCCTTAATGGTGAGTAATTACGTAGATTAATAGGACATTTCTACTGAGTAGAAAATCGTATGTACATATATGTTAATACATAATATGATGTATTCATCACTTTCTTCTAATATTATCAGTTTCCCCTTAAAATTAATAAGAAATGCTAATAACTAAAATATAAAGTTAATATAATAGATATTTACTACAAACTAATATAATAGATATTTTATTGACTACCAATTAATTATTAATATTACCAACCCTTATGTAAGATATTATTTATACAAGTATTTAAAAGATAAACCTATACATTTTCTGTAGAGATGCAGTGTTTTGAGTATACTATTAATGTTTATTTTTGCATTTTCCTTCGGTGGCATAGAAAAAATTTCACAGGAAATTGTTGCCATAAAATATAAATTTCTGTCGGTTTGCTAATTGAAGTTTGATCAAGATTTTAGTCCAAGGTCATTTCAAAAAACAATTTTTTTCTAGGTTCTGGTTCAGCACAGCCGGTAAATGGTGCTATTCCTAGTCTGCCTTCCCCCACTATGCCAAATTTCAATATGGCTGCACAAACACCTAATGGTCAGCCAGGTGGATCAGATCCAGTTTACACTAATGGAATGCCTCAGTCATACCCAACACGTAAGTATAACTACATAAGCATGGAAATACCTCAATGGTTTTTGTTTCAGATTGCGGTGACTTTAAAAGAAGTTGAGATTTTTATTTTTCTGCATTAATAATTTTCTTGCAATTTGCAAGAATTTTCAAAAAAGTCACATTTCACATATGTCAATTTGGCTTCATTTAGTCAGGTTTTTCATATCATCATTCTGCTGAATTTGACATTGCCAATTATAGCCAATGAAATCAGAAAATTTCTCCTAACCCCTCACATGTGGAATAAATGTAATACTTTTTCTTAGAACTGATAACACACACAAGTTAACAAAAATTACAATTACAAGTACATGCAAATAATTAGACTTAAGATTTGTAATGCAATTATTCTCTTCAAAATTGTACTGAAAATATAAGCTGTGTTCTAATGTACTTGATGAATCATCTTAATTTAGTGATTTTCCATAAATAATTTCTCTTTCTCTTCTATAAAATTTCTTTATTGCTCTATCAATTTGCTATTATGCTTGCCCTTAAAAAATATTCTTATTCTTCTCCCAGGCAATATTATGCCTCAGATAATGGTACTTCCTCATAATTTTCATTTCACTGTGATCTTAAATAGTATTTCACAGAACTTCCTGACAGCAATTTCTAAATTATATACATAAAAGATATACTTTTAGTCGCTAATACTCTGGGTCTGCTCCCCTATACTTTTAAGTTCTCAATGATCTTGTACAAATTACTATGAACAAAATAATGGAATAGTGTGTCCTCTGGGAGAAAGTTACTGAATTTACCCCTGATTCAAGAAACAATCCTGATTATAAAGTGACATATGAACATAGGTCATCTCAGCATTAGAAAAGACATGATGGGCCCAGATTTTTTATCCCTCTTTGGTCCATTTTTGATTGGGACGCCAATAGGCAGCAGCTGGTGATGTGAGCAAGTAGAAGCAAAGTAATTGTAGGTTGTGTTGCATGATTCCTGCAGCATTTAAGAGAAAGGATGTAAAGTAATTTGGACTTGTTTGGGAACCAATAGTTATATAATGCAGGAACTCTAAAAATAAGAAGATTTTATCTAGAGATTATTGGGAAGAGTGTTGGTTAATAATGGTGATGAAGTGGTCAAAACTAGGAATACTTTGCTCTGTACATGGCTATCAGCTACTGGTGTTTCACTTATAATGGAAGGATGACCACTCACACTTGAAAAGCATTAAATGTAATAGTTGTTTCCAAATAATTATATCTCCATGTTGCGCAAGAATACAGGTAAGTACATTTGGCAAACATTTATTTGCAGAAATTTTGGGCCTTACTTTAGCTTTTTTGGCACAATAAAAAATACATTGTACTTGGTTGGAACACAAAAAAAAGTATTTCATATAGCAATATAGGTAGTGACACTTGTGGCATTATTTTATGACGTTTGAAGTTTCTAGCTTATACATTAGGCACTCACTCTAAGACAATGACTTTATGGAACTTGGGTAAAGCAAACATTGCAACAATTATAATTTATTGACTGAAGACAGACTTGAATGTACATTCCATTGTAAACTTCCATATTTTAGAGCCGCATATTTTATATTATCTCAAGAAAATATAAAAGTAAGCTTTACTATTATTCAGTATCTATTCATTGGTCAGCACACTTTCTGGTTGCACCATATCATTCTGATAGACCCCAGCACCTGTTTAGCACCCCCTCAATCCACACCATTGAATAAATATGGTCATTAATATTACCATTGACTGCAATGACCCATGCTATCTCCTATATAACAGGAACCAGAAGTGAGCACCATACTGAGTCAATTCTATCTTGTTAAACATCAACAATCAGAAAAAGTTTATGCCATGATTACTCAGGCATGCCATGACCAGGAATTGAACTTTACAAGTTTTTACTTTCTGAATGAGAACAAGCCTGAAAAGATTATGATTGCATGTTGCAAGGACCAATACTGAATGAATCTTCAGTAGAAAGGGTGGATTTTGCTAATGTTGGAGTAAATTGAAATCTAAAATTCCAGAGATTCCATGCATAAAGTGGGAGGGAGATGTGAAATGAAAAATATGCAATTTAATTTTCATTTGCATTACTGTCACAAATTAAAAGCTTAAAATACCAAAAATGGCAACCAAAGTTTTAGAAATGCTCCATATTCATTCTCATTCTGTGGCGAAATAGAGTATTTATATGAATATTTTTCAAGAATGGTTTATACTCAACAACTGTCTACCAAATTCCAATTCCTATCCAAAAAGTTCATAAATTTGCTAAAATGAGATGTAAATATTATTATCAATCCATCCCTGTCAAGGCATAAATTACTTCACCTATGTCTGGTATCCTAAAAACTTCTACCACTACAGTACATATAAAAAGTAAAATTATTTTTCATATACATATTAATATTTTGCCATTCACTAAGAAATTTTTGAAAAAACTTGTTAAAAATATTTGTATTTTGCTTTTTCCTTATACTTCAAATATTCTATCATATCTGCTTTGTTTTGCAATCACATTTCAGTATTGACTGCGCAAATGTTGTTGAACTGATTCATAGACATATGTACAGGTATGCCTCTTAATATCATTTTACCAAAAGTAGATATTTTTCAGAGCGGTAGTCTTCACTAAATTTTTAATGATGCATCTGTCTTTGGAATACAAATTCTGTTATTCATTGATATTTTATATTGAGGAAAATCAAAAATTTACACATTTATAAATCACACTTTTCATTATATAACACATATTTGGAGAAAATATACCTAAAGCAACTGACCCTCTAATGAGGAAAGTTTATCAGCATTGTAAGATAATGGTGATTACAGTCAAAAATATTATGAAGATAAAACTTGAATAATCAACATGGTATTATGCTTGGAATAAGATGATTATCATACATTCATGAAAATTCAAGTGACTCCACTGAGAACACAAATAAATAATTAGGTTTTCTTTTAGACATTTTGGAAACAGGACCTACTTCTGTAGTTACCAAACAGAAAAATTATTTATAATAATCTCCTTTTTTATTTTAAAATATTTATGTAATTTAAACAATTGTATACACTTAAAAACTCATTATTAGGGTTATTCCACAAGGCTTTTATGTCAAAATGAAGGTATTAAAAATACTCTTTTTCCTTTTATGAAAAACAGAACAACATATGCACACACCTGCCTTAAGTCCCAACAACTTTCATTGATCTATTCTAAATACTTTGCTTCACCTGACTTTATTTAATGCAATAATAGAAAATCATCAAAAGACTATTTTTCAGACAAAAATAGAAACTCTAAAATTTAATTTAAAAGGAATGTTAAGCCAAATGACAATGCATATCTCCACATACCACAACCCATTGAATTAGGTAGGTATGTCAAATATAATTAAACTAAATGTAAAATAATTTTACCATACTATACCATAGAATTAAATCCTAACATTAAGATTTAAATGGTTGTATATTGCTTCATAGTTTAACCCTAATTGTAATTTATATCTAAATAAATGTCATTTAATGTTTTAATTTTATAAGAGGTTTAGGTTATGAATGAGTAGCTATTCAAATGAAAATAAATATTAACTTAAATCCCAGACACTAAGGTCGAACATACTGATTTTATTTGTGATATCATTTCAGCTACTGAAGAGAAAAGCTCGGTAACCTACAGTCACTACTCACAAAATGCTTCACATCTGCCTGGTCATATTTCCTGTCTCTCATAATAATAATAATAATAATGTTGTCGTCCACTGACCATGGGTGTGATGTAGGTTAGGAGTTGTCAAATACAAAGTATAAAATACAGGTGTCATTCAACACTATGAACATACTTAACAAAGAATATATGCAAAAAAGTATGCAAGCAACATAGTGCACTACAACTGCTTGCTATTCAAAAATTTGCAATAACATTTCATTAGAAGGAGGTTCTTGAGTTTCTATTATCACTACATAATTTATCATTCGTTGTCAAAGAGTGTGGTAATGTATTATACATTCTAACTCCAATCGCCATTGGGCTTCTATGTGAATTGCTGATATATGGTAACTTGAGTGGATTTGGTAATGATTTCTTGTTAAATATGAGTGAATATCGTCCATTTTAAAACATAAAAGAAAGTTTTTCCATGCCCTGGAATTGGAATTAATGGTGGAAACACCATTTTTATGATTGGATCAACTGTGGTTATTAAAAAAATGAAAACAAACTTAATTAAGTCATTACTCATGAGTGGCATGTGAATGTAAAAACAAAGAGAAGAGTGCTTATTTTGAGTTAGGTACTTCTGATACAAAGTTTTCAAAATAAATAAATGAATGTTGAAGATCCAAGGCTTGAAATGCAAGTGATAGAATTTGCAGTTTTAATTGCTAAAAGTAAAATAGCAAATACATCAAATAAATAATAAATGTTCTTTCTAAACTGTTAGTTCATGATAATGATTGAAGGCATGAATTTCAATTTCTAATTATAGCATATGAAATTCCTTGTGCTTTTGATTTACTCAAAAAAAATCAATAATTCCAGAGGGAGAAATTTAAATAAACATAGCAGATGAAAATTGCAGGAAATTTACACTCATTCTAGCTATTAAGGTTGGTACTGGACTCTACTTCATTTTTGTGAATTTAAAGTTAACTATAAATGTGAATTTTGCTATTGGTCAAGAATTTGTCCTTTAATGTCCTCATTTTAGAGACAGATTGGGGAGGAATTTAATTGATTTGCTGTCAAGGTAAACTACTCATATTGTAGGAAACCAAGTTTTAAAAACTATACAATTCCAAATTTATCCACTACATAAAACCAGTACTGTGACATAATGGCAGATATAGGTAAAGCAAAAGAACAGGGCTTGAATCCTCGGGAGAAAGAGAATAGGTTTTTAATATAGTGCAACACAAGAAAAACCTTGCCATTGGTCTCAAAACAAACACCATCATAAAAGAGAAAAGAAAGTGAGATTTTTCAGCTTTCTTATCTCAGTGTACCAGCTCAGATTTCTTATTGTCATAAATCCAAGATATGTAACATGCTGTCATATATTTATGCCAAAAACAATCAACCTGGAGTTAGTTATGAGAATCAAAAAATTATATGTTTTTTGCTATACTTTTTCACTCTATGATATTATTAATGGGAATGAGTATAGAACCTGAGATTCTGTTGCCAATGTGGAAGAAGGAATTGGGGGACAGGGTGAAAAGTTGAGTGGTCAATTAAGGTCCATGAGTCCAATCCAATTGAGGTTTGGAGTTTGGAGCTTCCCAAAGAATAGCATTCCCTTTGGTTTAAATCACAATGGGGTTTGCTTTTGTAGATGAAAAATATGCAATTATCTAAAGGGAATTTAAGACATATTGTTTGGAATATGTGATGACTTTCACTATTATGAATCTGTATCCATTATAAATGCTAAATCTCCTAACCTACACTCTGCATTTATGAAAGCATAAGGAAATACTTCTATTGCTTCAAACTCTATATCTGCTATGCCTCTTAATTTACCTTCGCTTTCCTCCATTTTCCCAGATACTCATCCCAATAATTGAATGGAGCATGGAACATTAAATGCCACCCCCCACCTATCCAAAGCCTAAGCTTTCCATGTTTGGGTAATACATTATGATTAACTATTGATAGATATAATCAGATTTTTGGAAAATAAAATGCATACTATGATGTAACATGTATTCTTTTGCTGGAGGAGAGGGTGATAGGGCAAGATGTAATTGGACAAATCATAGTAGAGCCTTTAAGTATCAGTTGACCAAATGAGGAAGAAAGGAAGGTGGGAATAAGTGGAACCTCTGTAGTAGTTGGAAAGGAGATGAAATCCCAACTAAAGCTAACTCCAAAATATCCCTATTTTCCATTCTCTACTCAATGATCTACTCTTCCTTCTCTTACCTTTGTCTCTACACACCCATGATACTATTTCCTCTCAAGACCCGCCCTAATAATTCTGCTTTTTTCTAGTAACCAGTCTTTCCCAAATGTATTTTACCACCCATGGCCACTCTTCTACATCCTTCCTGCAATATATCTGAAATGTAATATAAATTATGATTTTCAAATAATACTGCATTTAAATAACGCTTGAATTACACATATTGTATGTAATAATGCTTTTAGAATAACTGTGATATTTAACATGATTTTATTATTATTATTAAAATTTACATGTGCAAATAGACAAATGTCAGGTGGCACACAAGTCCCAAGTGTTACAATAAACTTGCCTTGGAAAAATAACATGGTTTCTGAAATACAATCAACATCACAAAAGATAATAAATAAAATAAGTCTGAAAAAAGAAAAAAAAAATACACTAAGGAAATTTCCAAACACCAATCTGTAGTACATAAAAAAAAATCCCCATTTCATTAACATTTGTTTCCCAATCAACAAGAAAAAAATTAAGCTATTACATTTAATTTTATACAATACATCAATCAAATGATTACAGAAGTTGTTTACATCTTTTCTTAAAAGTTTGGACTCTGTTAGGAAAGGGCTTAAAAATTTTTGCAGGTAAATTATTCCAATCAACAATTGTTTTATTTAGAAAAGAAAATTTCTTTTTATTCGTTCTTTGTGCCCGGCATTTTACCTTAAAATTGTGGTCATTTCTCCCTATAAAATTCGGGTTCCCCGCCTCTTTCCTTAGATCTGCCCAAGCCTTCTCCCCATTCAGAATGCGGAACATTCCACAAAGTCTGCTTACTTTCCTTCTAGTTTGTAAAGGATCCCAGCCCAACGTTTTTAGCATGTCAGACACACTATCCATCCTCCTATGCTTCCCCAGTACATATCGGGCAGCCTTTCTTTGCACCTTTTCTAGTTTTTTGATTTGTCCTTCTTCATAAGGGTCCCATACTAGAGAAGCGTACTCCAAAATTGGTCTTACCAGGGTCTGATACGCCTTCTCAAGTCTTTAGTGAGCTGTAAAAATATTATTTTAATGTGGTATCAGAACATTGTAAAAACATTTAATAGTCAGCTATTAAAATCATTTGCCAATAATTTTCCCTCAGTAAAATATTGTAAATTAATTCATTTTGATGCTACTTGCAGCTTAGGTTGTGGTGGCAGCTTAGGTGGAGTCATCTACTAATATGCATTTCAATGCAACAATTTCAGAGTGTAAAAATCATTAGCTGGTCCCGGTCAAGGCAAATGATTTTAACACTCTGTAATTGTTTTATTATTTGCTTCAACTTGTATAAAGGATTCCACTAATCATTATTGAAATAGTTTTTCACCATACAGCAAATGATTAAAATCTCTCCTCCAACTGGAAGTCTGAGCTACTTTCCATTATAGCACTGGTATTATTTCCTCTTGAATTTTCATTACCAATTCTGTTTATTTTCACATGAGAGAATTGATTTGGAAAGAAATAAAAAAGGGAAAATTGGCTACCATCTCGATTCACTGTGAGAATACATGTAAAAGTACTATTATTGTTATCAGGTCTCAATAAACTTGTTCATCTCTCTCAAAGGGTGGTTCTTCATCTATATTTTTAGATGTCCATTTTATCCACTGTTGGCACATTATATCATCTATTATCTAACTTTCTGTGATGTCAAAGGATGACATTAACTTGATATTCAATATTTCCAGAAGCCATTCTTCTTTCATTTTCTTCTAAATCAGCCTCTCTCACTGTCTTATATAACTGTTCAAATGGGTTTATTTTTCTAATAAAATCATTCAAATTTTTCATCTGTGCATTCTGTGCAAACTTCTTGTAGTTCCTCCTCCAGGATGTATATGTGCTACTATAATATAACTGGCTATCAATACAAATATATAATAGAAAAATGCAACACATTGCAATTTCATTTGCCTTTATTCATATTCTGCAATTTCTTTCAGGTCTCAATTGATAATTTTGTTTTGGTTTGATTATTTTGCCATAAGTGTTATTATCTGATTTCTTCAGCATTCTGCAAATGACAATTGCAGCTTCTTCTTCAATCATTTAATTCTTTGTAAATTTCTCCTTTTAACATCCTGTGAGCAACAAATTGCAGATTCTGCTTCAGTTTCTTCATTTCTTCTCGCCTCATTATTTTACCATCCCAGAACAATAAATTGCAGTTTCTTCAGTCCTTCGTTGTAATTGATATTGTTGTGCAGCTTTATAAGTTTGAAAACATCATTTAGTTTTCTACGTATTTTGTATCTTTAAATTATTTTTACTCTCTACAAATTATAGAAATATCATTTGTGATTGAAATATCATTAGTACTAATTCTTGCTAAAATAGAGACTCAAAACAGTACTGTTAAAAAAGAATAAAAGTCCAAAAATTAGATGAATAAACTCACACACAATTGCTTTTTATTTTATTTGATAGTGATTTTTGTATGTATCATGATGATGAATGGTACCAAACATGGTGATGAACCAAACACAGTACCAAACATGATGATGAACAAACAGAAATGCAAAACCTTTCTTCAGATAGATAGATCAGGTAATTTTTTAATTACACTCATATTTCCCTATATTGCAAAAAATTTTGTTGATATTTGTCCCCAACTAAGCATTTTCATATATGATTATTCATCAAAGGCCACACAAAAATTTTACGTAAAATTCCAAAAAAATTGTTTATTTATTACGTAAAAAACACTCCTGACAAAAGCTTGTTCATTATCACTGCCTTTACTCTCAAATGAAAAGCGATAATCATGACATGCACCAATCATAAATTCCTTGGGAACAGAATACCAGTATTCAACTTAAAATAGTATATCAAAAATCTCTTCACAGGTTCATAATAAAATTCTCTAATAAAGAAGACTAGGGACATGGTGACATAATTTTATAACAGGAAGCTAAACAATGGATCATTTAATAAAAATACTGATCTGTTCACCCATGACTTAAAACTCTATCTGATTCAGCTTTAAAATTAAGGTTATCCACCATAACACCTGACCCCCAGTGAAAATACCGATGAAATATGAACGATTACGATGAAAATGAACGATTACGATGAAAATGAACGATTATCTTCATAATCCTCACATGAAGATGGGTAGGATAATGAAAGCACACCAGTTGAGAGAATAACAAGATAATGATTTCATATCTGTTGTGTTTTTTGTACAACTACTTTTCAATAGCATGCCAATGCTGACACTAGCAAAAAATAAGTAAACTTCCACCAACTAATTTACTATGCTACAAGTGGTGAATATTTAGAGCCTGATCACATTGAACAAAGCAAACATTTGAGTTTGCTCAGACAAGACCTCACTCAAATGACTAAGGTGACTGAATGGTTCTTTGGAGAAATGATTAATGCACAATTATTTTGAAAAATCCACTTTTTCTCTTTTGCTGCTCATTCATTTCCTAATCCTATACTTATAAATACTATATGTAACCCATAATTTGTCGCGGTCTCTAAGAATTAAACTACTTTTACGTAGATGCCCTTCATTTGTCCATTCCAGCTCAAGGCTTGCCCAATGGTGAAGCTACTTTGCAGCATGCTGCTTACCCTGGAATGCAACCTTACCCTGGTGTTGGTATGTGGAAACATGTTTAGATAATACTTGCTCAAGTATTGTCTCCCTACTTTTGTTTTCATACTCACTTAACTGTATCAATCTATACTGTGTCTTTCATATAAAAATGCAATGTTTCCTGTGTGGTATAGTTTACACATATTTGAGACAAGCTTTAGTCTTTTAACCAAATGGGCATTGAAATCCTTTTGTGTAAGTACTCCTGCATGATTGTTTGTGTCACTTGCTTCACCTTCAATGGATATGTTTTTATTTACCATACATATTCCTAATAGCCATGATTCTATTTAAAAAATTCCTTCAATGTTTTCTGGAATGAATTAATGTGGGTGAAATATTTTCTATGAATATTAAGTGGAAATTTTTGAATGGGTTCTATTTGTTTCTTCTACATTGCTTTTTCTCTGCAATGTCTTTGCATGGATATTCCTGATAACCATCACTGCACAGTTTTAATGCTTAATATGTGTACATTCCTTATCCTCTTGTAAATCATTCAAGGAATTATGTTGCGGGAGCCAATATGAGAAACAAGGAAAAAATATATAGGGTTTTAAAAAAGTAAATGCTTTAAACTGAGAAGGGAAACTATTTTTAAAATGATAACATATTTGCAAATTTCCTTATGCTCTTCTTCCTCCTTCCCTCTTCTACCAAACACCTGCTTACTTCCTCACTGAGTGTATGTATCAATTTGTAATCTTCTCGGCAGCATACCCTGCAGTTTACGGCCAGTTTCCGCAGGCTATGGCCCAACCGATGACAACAGTCCCCCCAACGCAAAGGGAAGGTAAGATGCCTGATATATAGAAACATAATGCAAAAAAATATTGTAATTAGAAGACATTTATTTAATGAAGTCAATTTAAATAAGTAGTAGTCTCTTGTGTATCCCTCCACTCTGTGACATAAAAAAACTCTTTTCTTAAACTTCATACACTATACATTATACCAGAGGTTTGTATATCCAAATGAAGTTGGAAAATGAGAAATATGGTTGCTAAAGAAGACAGTGTACTGGCTGTAGTATCACTTATCCTTACAATAATTGCATTGTGTTATTCTGCATTTGTTATGCTAATTCAATGGCTTGGCACTCGCACTTGCCTTGTTTTGGTGTGCAATCCTGTGTGTTCATTGTTGCTGGAAGTTGGAAATCACAGTTTTGCTTGCCTTGTTTAAGCCAATGCAAAGGAATGTTGGCACAAAAAACAAAGCTTTCAGTGTAAAGCGGAAATTAAAAATTCCATCATTTTATGATCATCGAGTGAAAGTCCATTTAAACTACATTGAACTAAATGTTGCTGTTGAGGGTTAAAAATGAGTGGCCCAATGCCTTTTAACACATTTTGAACTTTCACATGAAAATATTAATTTTTTAAACTTTTTCTTTTTTATTATTTTATGCAAAAATAAAATCCAAATTATTACTAATTAAAGTTTAAGGTAATTTTTCCATGTATTTTTTTTATTTTAGTAATCTATTTTAGGCACACTTATGTGCATTTAAAAGAGATAAAATATAATCATTACTCAAATGAGACATTTAGGATCTTCGGTAAAATCAGACATAACAAAACCTGATCGGATTTCCATAAGCATTTAATCATAAACTTCATTTCAGAAAGTATACATCAAATGCCAAAAAAATCTATTAACCAATTCTTTTCTAAAAATGCATGGCATGATATTTACATTCTAACCTTTGCATTAAAAGCCAAACATTTATTCACTTTCTCTCTCTCTCTGTCTCTCTCTCCCTCTCTCAAGCCTTGGCTACCAAATACCTACTTGAGTTATGTATATGTTTCCTGTTAAAGACATTAAAATGTAACAAAGTTAAAAATGGAAATCATCAGACATAAAATCATGAAGGGTCCCTCAATCATCATGATTTAATAATATCTTCCAAATGTGTATAGATTCCACAAAACCTCAATATGAAGCAAAAAATATTCCTCTACTTAAGTAATTTCCCAAACTACACATTTCTGGATACCAAAAAGCTGAAGTTTATACAAATTAGAGAGGCATCAAAGTTCTGGTTAATCATGTAAAGAAGTTACTCCTCAATATCTCTGGAGGATTTTATTTATAGTCCTGTCCTAAATATGGCAGAAAAAGACCATCCAAATTGTTATACAAGTGTGCTAGGTATTGTAAATTTAAAATTAGTGATTATGAATTATTTCAAAACAAAAATTTATTATTTATTCTAATATGATTTTTTTTTACAGATATTATTTTATTGTACGTACACATATAGGCATGTACACACGTGTATACACATATTGCATACGCACACACATAGCAATACATAAGTGTAAATATAAACAAAAAAGGGCAGAGACCGTAAACTTGAGTCTCTCTGTCTCTAACCTTTTTTGTTTACATTGATTCACAACTGTAGCTACGTTCATTGTACATTTACCTAACAAAGTGTAAATTGTGTCAAATTTTAACTCTTTTAAGAAATTATGCAATTACCTTGTAGAATGTATTTGGAGCCCAGCTATAAAAATCAGCTGGAAAGTTGTTAAACACTATGATGTTAACCACAATCAATAAAAAATACATATCATCTTTCAAGGGGAATTCATAAAATCGGTTAGGTTTGCTGATGACCAAGCATTAGTTGCTCAGTCAGCCAAGGGGTTGCAAGCATTGTTGAGTGAATTGGAGGTTCAGTGCGGTAAATATGGGATGAGAATCAATATTAATAAAACAAAGGTTATGCGATTTTCCAGAAAGAAAAAGGCTAAGCTAAATATTAAAATAGGAGGGGAAAAAATAGAGCAGGTAGGGCAGTTAACATATCTTGGAAGTGTTTTGGACCAATACGGTCAAAGTGGTAGGGACGTAAGGAGAAGAATTGCGCTAGGCAAGGAGGAGGGAGTTGATGACGGGGACGTTGAGTAGAGATGTTAAGACAAGACTCGTAAAAACTCTGATATGGAGCGTAGCTATGTACGGTGCAGAAACGTGGTCACTGAAGCAGGAGGATAGACGTAGATTTGAGGCTTTTGAAATGTGGGTGTGGAGAAGAATGGAGAAGGTGAAATGGACCGAAAGGAAAACAAATGAGGAAGTACTGGAGATGGTGGGTGAGGAGTGGGGTTTGTTGAGAGAAATCCTATGGAGGCAGGGAAAATGGATGAAAGGCGTATTGAGCGGTAGTGGAATGTTGAAGAAGGTAATAGAGGGGAGAATGTTGGGCAAGCGAGGTAAGGGGAGGAACAGGATAGGGATGTAGGATGGGATGAAGGGAGGAAAGAAGTACACAGAGATGAAGAGGGACCTGATGTAGTTTAGGTTGCTGGATTGGGTTTTGTTTGGAGCTACAAAATATTTATTTGATAGTTGTGTCCATCCAAAAACCTACCTTAACCGGTAGATTACCTAATAAATATCATCTTTCAACTTAAGATAAAATTAATTACTGCCAACATTAGTATTATTTAACAGTTTTGAACCTCTAATCATCTTATCATTGTTCCATAGCTGTTTAAAGATTGCTATTCTACCTTCTCTTACTATATTTAAATGTAAAGGAGAGTATTATGAAAGAAATTCCCCTGAAAATTGATACAGTGGTATCCTAGGATTTTACTAATTGGTTAGGTACCTAAATGACTAAACTTATCTGCAATACAAGGGCACCCCTACATGCAACTTAAATTCCTTACACAGCATTGCATCAAACAATACCTAGGTTTTCCAATGGCTTCAATTCTGCAATATTGCCAATTATATATTTAGGTTTTAACAATAAATAAATATTTACATGATTTTTTCTGTTAGATAAATATTGAAAATTAACTGGAATGTGATTTTGGATGGCTAAATTTGTGAGAAATTAAAAAATAGTTTAATACAATTAAATAGTTACAATTAATGGAATAATTTCATGAAAATCTTGTGCAAGAATTAAAATAAACTTATCTTTCTAAAGTCAGTATACATAAATAAGAAGTAAAAATATATTAATCTTATAATGTATTAAATAGATGGAATATATTGCTGGTGGGAGGAACACTTCCTTTGTTTGCATATGACAGATTGAATTAGTACTCACTCTCTATCTATATATATACACACTGATTTATAGTATATTAAAAGCACTAAAATTGGAGATATTTTAAAAATCCTAATAATATTATATTATGTAGGTTATTATTATATCAGTAACTTCTAAGAAAAATAAATATATATAAAAATAGTCAAAGAGGGTGCTTTTTTGCTATTCATTCATGAATGTCCATATTTGTGTACATTTATGTGTTTTTGGCCTAAAGGGATACTATAGGACATCAATTTAGGGCGTTCCTTATGAAACATTATATGTTTGTGTAGTGATCAGCCATCCATCCATCCATCAACTTTGTCTTAACCTTGGACTTCAGAACTATTTCATTCCTACCACTACACACTCTCCTTTCCACAGACTTGGCCTCTGGCATGCCCAATGTACTGAGTATTGTGACTATCTTCTTTTCTCTCCATGCAAGAAGCATTATGTATTCATTCCTGTAAGCCATATTTTCTCCTTTCTTTAGCTTTAGGTTTTTGATAACAATTGATTTGTCTTTCCTATTTGACATTTTTGTCCCTTTCAAACGTGTTTTCTCCTTCGGTTACTCCCTTGCAAGAGTGACACTAGTGTAATACCATGATTCTAATTTTACACCTAGGACACTCGTTAGTCTCATCTGTTATATGTTTTAACATTTCAGTAAAAAACAATTGAATAAACTCCATTAGTATGACACATCCAGAAGAAACTTGAAGTCCAATATATAAACAATAAGTGGAAAAGGGGATTCTGCTAGGCTCTTGACCATTCTAGGATACATCTTTCCACTTTTCTTTTTCTAATGTTCCACTATGAACCTTTCTTTCACCCTATCTCATACCTGTTTTTACAATGTATCACTTATATTTCCATTACTGTTTCTTCAACATGCATTGTGCGCCTTTGTTTTTTCTTTACAAATCAAACATCACTGTTAGTACATTTGCCCTGCTACAGTGAAGGAAGGGTAGTTTTCCTCTGTATGGTTTCAACTGGACTGGTACTTAGTTCATTTTCATTTGAATCATCAGAGAACTCATTTTCATCTATTTGTATGCTAACCATATCAAGTCAGACTCCACAACTGAGAGAGTCCAAAGGTTTAACTCATGTGGAGATGAAAAATTTATAACCTATTTGAAAACCATGCATAGGGAAATTCTTAAGCTGCACTTAAGATTATTTCCTTGAGTTCTATTTAGATACATTTGCTCAATATTCAGAAATAATCTTTTTGGGGTTGCAGACCAGAAATTGTCCTATGCCAATTTTAGATAAGCTCACTGAACTCTATTAGAAAACCCAGGCTGCATTTTTTTCAGAGTTAAAAACATATCTCAGAAAAGACAAGCAGCATTTGCCTCAGCAACACAACTTGTCTTCCCTAAACTTCCCTATATCTTGCCTCTTTCCTAAACTTCTAGATTGATGATTATTACTGTTTGGTATGAAAAATGACAGGTTCCAATGAGAAAAAGACAGTTTGTTAATGAAATATCCTTTAAAGATAGTAGATAACTATGTCTACATGGTATAAACTTATTCATTACCTGTCGTGTTTATAAATGCAAATTACAAAAAGAAATGGAATGAACTGCAAGATACAAATCAATTTTGGTAATCTTGACTAACGTAAATGCCTCTTAAATCACATCCATGTTTCCCTCAGTCCTATACTCAAGCACTTGACCAATTAAAACTTAAAGATGTAATTTTTGGGTTGATGGTCTCATGAAATGGCTTCTTCCATATGGAAAGATTCCAATGGTGAGGCTCAAGTCTCATTAAGACTTGTGTTGGTAAAGTCATCTGATGAAACAAAAGATAAAGCACAAGTTGTATGACAATTTGGAGAATCCAATCTATTCCAGTATATTACATTAATTAGTTCCCATATAATCTTTCTGACTTCAGCTAATGAAATCCATTTTAATAAGATCATTCTTAAATCTTTCATTCTGAATGAATTATTCATTCCAAAAGGTTTTGTTTGAGGTTCCTGAAACTTCTGATTAGCATTGACCAATATATAGGTAGTTGAGTTTATTACATTGTAAAAAAATATTTAATACTGTCCCATATCAAAATAGATGTTTCAGTTCTAAGGCATCTTTTAGAAAAAAGAATTTTTAAATTTCTACAACTCTTGTTTTATTGTGGAGCATTCCATCCTACTAGATTCATTCATCTTGGACAGTTTCACTGTTTGGACACATTAACCTATCAGTGCTTTATGTGCTTATCATTTCTGTTATGATTGTTTGAGCTTTGTTTTGGTTTCCTCTATGTGTTATGAGCTTATTAGCCCCACTGTATGATGAGCAATTTGTTGATTTTTAAATGGGACCTTGATGGAATCATTAATATTCATTTTTAGAAGATCAATGGCTAGAATTTTGTCATTAAAAGAGAAATTTCCTCATTTGATACTTATAATTGTACAACTGTCAAAGAAATTCTTAAGACTGCACTTATACTTTCATTAAGTCAAAGCCCACATCAGTCAATAGATATTACCTTAATGTCTATACTTATGTTTACATATAGCTGTATACATTTATTTAATTTAAACTAGCCTCATATTTATAACTAATATGTTAAAATACAAATGCATATTCTAAAATGTTATCATAGGTATGTAATTTTAGCACTTAAAAACACAAACGAAAATTAATCCAATCATGAAGCAATCATATCAAATAGTAGTAACTAAAAAAATAATTGCTAGACTGTTTTATGAATGATCACTAAAAATGCACTATCAGTGTGCCCCCTTGCTACTTATTTTTAATGTTCTAATATTTATATATGAGCATGATTTGAAAATTTTATACTTAATCTTTGTGTGTTTTCAATATATGTACTGCTTTATGAATTATCCAACATTGTCTATAACTACAATGGTGACTAATAATTTAAGGTTTCCTCTGTTTTGTATAATGCAAATATATTTTCATTAAGAATATTCATATGACCTTGAACCCTTTCTTTATTTTATTTTTCTAGCATAACTTTAATTCCGGTTGTATGCATTATAAATAAATACAAATTATATGAATAGGTGCATATACATATAGTAGAACATATATATTGGGTGCGGCAACAAAACTTCTTTTTTTAAATGCAAAATATTTTCAAAAAAGGAAGTTCTGTTGCTGTGTATATACATATACAGACACACACATTTTACCTTAATATATCATATTCAGAATAATTTTTGGGTTTAATATGGAATCAATCAATATGGAATCAAAAGTTGCTTGAAGTAGCAACCTACGATTGCATAATAAAATCTCAATAAAACTTCCTTTGTTTTAAAGTTTTTACTTAATAATCTGTAGCTTGAGAGCATTTTCATCTAAAATAAGTATATCCATCCATTCATCTATGTATACATGTGTGTGTGTTTGGGATGTACATGTGTAAGAGAGAGAGTGTGTGTATATATATATATACACAAACACTAGGTTAATAAATATTAACCTAGTGTTTGTGTGTTTGTGCATCGCCGGAGTGCGTCATTTTCAAGATTTTATATATATATATATATATATGAATGTATGTACGTATTCAAACACGAATAAAAAAATATAATATATATATATATATATATATATATATATATATATATATATATATATATATATATATATATATAGAAAATATTACATTTCATATTTAGACAAAAAAATCCATTATCACTCATTTTCCATCATTTTATTCCCTATAAACACCTTTTTATTTTCAATGGTGAAATAACTTTGTGCTGTGAACAATATGTATGAAACTTCGTAAACAGATTGTCCTTTGAAGATATGAGGTGTTGAATCATGCCATATCAGTATGGCATAGTGGTATATCAGTATGGTGTCCCTATTAAAATAATAATTTTCTTTATTTGTTTTGTTACTAATTGATTCATTAATTATGTTTATATTTCTGATAGGCTGTTCCATCTCAGGCCCAGAAGGGTGCAATCTCTTCATCTATCACTTACCTCAGGAGTTTGGTGATGCAGAATTGATGCAGATGTTCCTTCCATTTGGCAATGTCATCAGTTCCAAAGTTTTTATTGACCGAGCAACAAATCAGAGCAAATGCTTTGGTAATTGAAGCAGTGAATATGATATAATAAATTTTAATTTCCAATTAGTATTTGTTTTGGAGTACAGAAATGCTATGAGAAATTTTAAGAAATTCATTTCTCTATTTCAAGTTATTACTTTTATGAATGATCAAGTTTTTTCAACAAATACAAAGCTCTTGCTTCACCTTTATATTCAAATTATATTACACAATCATGGCACAATTCTTTGCTTTAATTTTATAATAATATGACTGAAATTAAAACTGTATCATACAAATTACCTTCTATTTACCATGTCATCTCTGTGGGTTTAAGTAGCTTTCGTTTCTAAATATAAATTTTAATTGAAAAATATTGAATAAAAATATATTGTTGTTTGAACATTTACTGCTCAATTGCAAATCAAGGAAATGTTCATAATTTTTATCAACATTATGCTGAAATTATTATAATTTCTAGTAGAGTAGACATATGAGCAATTATTTTTCTGGTTCTTCAGGTTTCGTTAGCTTTGATAATCCTGCCAGCGCACAGGCAGCAATTCAGGCCATGAATGGTTTCCAGATTGGAATGAAGCGACTTAAAGTTCAACTAAAGAGGCCAAAAGATGCAAATCGTCCATACTAGCGACAAATTTAGGAAATGCTGGGAAAACAGAGGTATGTTTATTAACCATTATTCTTCTCTAGATATGCCATCAACCTGGTGATTATAAACTTAGTCGACATGACATGAAAAGGCAAGCATTTAACTAGATGAATGATTTAAATATGTTGTATAATAATTGTTTTTAAATAGACAAAGCAATGATTTGACATTTTTTCTGAAATATACTGAGTGTGTTACATGTATTATTGTACTCTTAGGTCATGTAGAGTCATATTTAATAGTTTATTTTTAAAATAAGGGGATTGTTAACAAAATCAATCATTGTAAGTATCATAGAAAATGTAACGTTTCATCTTTAATGTTGATGTGATTATGCAGAACCAACCATTCATTCTGTTTTTCCACCATCCTTCAGTGTCATGGAAACTAAGCCGCTGTGCCCAAAATGGTTGCCATACATACCTAAACAATATTGGCGCCCCAGTAAGTGGCAGATGTTGTGCTAATGTTGTCACATTGATGGTGCTGTCAAATTAATATGCTGTAGCTCCATAATTCCTTACCATTTGTAAATGTAATAATTGGGTGTACTATTTTAATGCAGTGGTGTTTATTTGTTTATGTGAGTAAAAGAGTGTACAGGATAACCACAAAGTAAGCCATGGGAAAATGCAGACAAGAATATCATTTTACTTTGTGAGAAAGGGATGCATTGATTTGTATAATAATGTAGCATCATGATTTTCAATGCATATGGATAATGTAATATCAATTATACTCCATCACATATTGCCATACTTGGCTTTATATCATCTACCCTAATGAGTAGGGGAGTGTACACGTTGCCAGGTTGTTTCATTCAATAATACCATTTACCGACTCTGTTATATGAGCATGATTATTTTTACCTTTCATTCCATGAGCAAAATGTGGCTATTGAACTGAAATAAAGTAATAGTTGGCATATACATGCAGGTAATTTTAATAGATTTTTCCTTTATGATACTTTAAATAGATGATGAAAATGAACTCAGTCCCAGACAGCATCAAATGTTTGGAAATTCATTCTGATCAAGTATATTTCTGTGAAAAATTAAATTACTCAGCACTAGACACCAGCCTACCCATATTTTAGATGATCCCAAATAATTTACATGGATACCATGCTTCATACCATGAGTCAGTTTTACTCCTTACACTGCCACAGTAGGTTCCATAACTTTAGGAGGTGCCTGGAAGCTAATTTGCATCTCCAGCATATAGATTGGTTGCTCATCATTTTAATGCCCATAAATTTCAGTCTAAAATCTAGCATTTTAAGAAAAGTGTTATGCCTTAAATTTAGTTATCATTTCATGCTATAAAAACAGTAAAACTAGATTGGTCAAAATGTATTGTTTTTTCGTCAGAACTATGAGGGCTTTCATCCTCCTAGTAGACTATGTATATGTACAAATGAACCATAATCAGCATAAAATTAATTGGACAAATTTTGTAAACTAATTATTTCATTGGGAATCGTAGGAACTTATTTATACATTTATATTTGTTGATGAACCCTTACTTGAACTCATTATTTGAGTAATTGATATTCTTATTTTTTGTGTTTGCTCCCAAATACTTTGTGGCAATCCTGCATGCACACAACTTTTATAAGTGACCCAGAAGGAAAAGCATCAAAATGTTTCTTTCCTGGCACATTTGCTTCTGTAAATAGTTAGACTGTTTGTTTGATGAGGAAAAATTACAATAGAATAATCATTCCTTTGAATTGTATTATGGATATTTTGTTGAATTTTTCTTTTGTTTTCACTTACTCTACTTCCTGATCTCTACTTAAGAGGAAATTGTGCTTATTCTCCTAAAATAAAAGTATTGCTTTGTCATTGTCGTATTCTGTTACAAACCTTCTTGAGTCAAAGTTTACAGACGCACATGCATTTTCATTGAATTTGTCTTTAATAGTACTAAATTTTATGATAGCATGCTACTCATAGAAAATACTAAATAGTTACTTGCGTAAAACTGTATTTATAATAAGAACTCTCATTATTACTTTCTTTTATTTACAAAATAAATACATTTCAAAACAATATTTTTATTGCTGACCCCTCACTACTTAGTCTGATTTTCAGAGGAAAGAAAAGATTACTGCTCTTGGTAAAGAAATAAGTTATGCTCACAAGCATTTGAATTTATAGAGGCAGTGTTTTAGTAACTAGCAATCAATTTCTGTTTGAGTACAAGGGAAAATTCCAATGGTAGTGTTTTATTCTTATTTCAATGGCAAGTAGGAACCAATTTTTCTTTTCTCTGGAAACTTTTCAGCAAAAGGCCTGTCTTCATTATTCAGTGCCTTAAAGTCAATGGCCAGTAAACATATAAATGTTATTCGACTCCTAAGCATTTCTTAATGTTCTGGATAGCAAATTTTATTTTACTGAATGCATCATAATTCCAAATTATTAGGCAGATATTATTTTATTTATTGTGGAATGCCTTAACTGCAGCTTCTGCTTAAATTGTGTATGCATATTGGTGGATGTTTGTGGCATTAATCTACTCTTTGAAAAAAGCTAATATTTACTTGTATTAAATGTTAATATTGCAAGAAGAAAATTATTGTATTTTTCAGTAATCAAAATTATAATTCAAAGAAACCATTCATTGGATATAGATTGTGGTTAATTATCTAGAGTAAAAACTTGAAAATTTAAACTCATTTTCAAATAATAATTGACATTTCTTGGGTACTTACAGAATTTTCCCGTTTTCTCCTCAGATCTCTCTTTTGGACAACGCTAATGCTATCAGTGGACAAGCTGATGAACATGATAACAGAGTGTTGGTGGCTCTTCATTATTGATAAAATTCATATTTATATCATCATGCGAGTGTCTCGTGTAGCTTGGGAGGTGACAGGGGCGTGGGAAGCACAGTTGGCTGCTGCCACTCATCATTCTGAGACTTCCTGACAAGTATTAGGCATTATAGTAGATTTAAGCTAGGAATATGTAGAAGATAGTTGCTTCATATTCTTATGATATACATTATAACTTGTATTTATATTATAAATATTTCTGAATACTAAAGTAAAAAATCACAATTTGCTTAAGGCTTGGCTGTTGGTCTCCACAGGTTGACTTCCAAAGAGATGATGGTTCAAGGTCCCCAGGTGTTTAATTCCTGTCCATATTCGGTACATAATTATGGAATCATATGTTTTTTAATGAGATATTCCAATTGTGCTGTGATATATATTGATTGTGTAGGAAGGTTACTTTCATCCTATGTAAATTGACTGGGGAAATTTTTCCAACTTTTGATAAGAAGGTTTATATTTGAACAACTGGAAGACATGTTTCTTTGTAAGGTATTTTTTTTCATGTGTTTGTGTCACAAATACATCTGCATGCCTTCTGGTTTAATTAAATTTTATATATCATACTCTTTGTTTCTTACCTTAGGAGCCTAACAGCACTTGAATGCTAAGTTGCACAAGTATCCACAAATTTATCCAATATAACTTTCAAATATTTATATGAAAAATATAAAATTGTAATATTTCTACAACCTAGTGACATCAGATGTAAAGTACCAAATATTCATAAAATGACTTAGAGGTAGAAACTGCGATGAGAAGACGAATTTGTAGCAAGGTTAAATGAATAATTCTGAAAGTTCATTTGAACAATTAATAGAGGGAAGAATTTTGTTTTACACGATGGTCACTATTCTTGCATTCATGTTTTATAAAATTAAAAGTTTAACTAAAAATTAGAGAAGCATTTTGAAAAAGGGTAAGTACTGGTTGACTTGTTATGGAATTCAATATACCTGGGTATCATATTAAAGCCATTTGGAAGGCATGATAGGTTGATGTTGATCATTAGGAAGCTTGAGAAAAAAGAACCAGTCAGAGAAATAGGAATATTGAAATTTAAATTTCTAGTCTGCTTTCATAAAGGAAGAAAAATTATTGATATAAAAGGCTGATTATTTATTAAATTAATTACTGAGGCAATGGATTTAGTGCAATATGAGATAAAATTGTTATTTATAGTTTCACATTTAAAAGAAAGCCTGTAAATTATTCTGCTGACTGAAATAATTTATTCCTCATTAAAAAGCCACTTACGGTAAAATACATCATTATATTTACATTATTAGTATTTATATCAGCAATTAGTTTTGTGAAAACTATTTATACAAATAAATTATTTTTCTTTTTGTAATATTCAAACTTGCTCAGAAGTTTAATCCTTAGCTTACACTTTAGTTTGTGATTAAATGTTACAAAATATTTTTTAGATGAAGTCCATAAATAAGCATTCCATAAGATGGAACATTCCAAATTAAAAAAGCATTGCCTATAATGTAGAATTAGGAAAAACAAAGCAATTCCATTTTTTTTAAATTGTGAGATTTTTTTATGGAATGCTTGAAGGAACTTTGAACCAGCTCAGGAGGTCAAATTTGAAATGGCCTTGGGAATTGTTACCCCTCCTACTAGATTATTTTTATCAAACCAAAATTATGTTGCCTCTCATGGTCAATATTCTCTACAAATTTAATAGTTTCAGATTGTCCATTTTTTTATCGTTGAGTGATTTTTCACAATACTATGAATTAAGTGTTTTGAAATCATTTGCTTCATTAACTGAGAATTTTATTATAAAGTCACTGTAAAAATTGTATTTTTAATACTGATAGTTAATAGAGTTGAAATTGTTACCAAAACCAATGTCCTTTAAAACATGGTAATTCTTCGATCATAACATTTTATTTTCTTAATCACTTGCATTTTTAAATATCATGAGATACACATTCATACAGAGCATTTGTTGTTGCCATTAGTGTTTGCTTAAAGCTGTGTCAATGTTTAATTTATTGGGTTATTTCAAGCAGTTGTCATGGTGTAAGTGCCATGTAAATTTTACTTTAATCCAGTGCAGTACAAATTAGGTGTTGTTTGTTAAAAGCAAGCACAGTTTGCTTGGGAAAGATGATAGTCGGATGAGTGAGTTGATATCCCAGTGTCCAATGAATAACTAATGCTGTGCTATGGGTACAAATCCAGAGATGACTGCAATGGTCACTCATTTTTTCCTCTTCCTTTGTATTGTAAAGGAAATGAATATTGTGAATTGGGACTGGGAATTATGGAAGTTGAGCTAAAGTTTACATTTATGAAATGCCTAGTGGAAGGAGTTAACTAGAATGTTGGAAAATGAGTTTCAAATGGAATCGTTGAGTGCTGTGCATCAGACTACAGAGAGGGTATGAAATGGTAGGGTTGGAATGTGCCATTGACACAGATTTATTTTATAATGGGATGGACTTAGGATAAGAAATATAAGAACACAAACTCAACTAATATCTAGTTGTTTTTGTTGTAAATAGTTGTAATATTTTCATTTTAATTCCAAGTTTATTGTTGTTTAGATGTTTATAAACCTTGATGAAATAATTATTTTTTGCTGATGCATACTACACAAGAAACACCCACATGCTACACACACTGACACTTACAATGGATACATTGACTTTACCTCAATATTAAAAGAAAACAGTAGTATTCAGTGCAAACCCATGGAATGTGATGATATTCTCTTGCGCACTGTAAAATCCAAAGAAGAATATTGGGAAGGAAAGGTTGGATTTGGAATGCATGGAGGTGATGATTTGTACTAGCCAATGAACGCATGGAGGTGATGATTTGTACTAACCAATTTGAACCCCAAACAGCAATGAAGTGATTTTTGGATACAGGGTATGCTTTCTTATTTGTGTAAATGTTCTGTCATGGCAATGGTGTATGTACCAATATATTACTGGGGGTTTTCTAGTATTCTTATTGTGGATGAGACACATAGATTATTGGGGCACAACTTTTATTAACTTTGTGTGGATTTTTATTTATTGATTTTCACTATTTTCAAATGTATTGTATGTGCCATTAGGGGAAAATTCTTATAATGATTCAGGTTTTTGCACCTGGTTCCCCATGATTGCTCTCATTATTAAACAGGGGTTTTTTCTATGAGACATGGAGAGAGTTGAGAGCAGTGAAGCTTATATGCATCAAATATATAAATATATATATTATATGATATGAATCAAATAGAGCCAATATATAGCATTTGTATTGATCCTTTGGATCATCATTGTAAGGTGGACTGAAGGTAGTACGACCACATAGGAGACAGCGTCAACAGCAAGACTGATATCATCAGTGACAGTGCATTAAAGGTCCGTACTGTTCCTCTAGACATATGAGTTGCCTATGCTGGCTTTAAAATGGTCATTAATGAATGTATTGTCATACTGTAAAGAAACCTCAAACACATCACAGAATGATTTTTGTTTGCATGTACAACAACTGGATGAGCATTTGAATGATCAACTAGTGTACTCATTTTCACTACCAGGTATTACAAGTTTTAGCCTATTCCTTCTCTGGAAAATATACCATTATTATATAAACATATTTTTTCTTGACTACTCTGCATGACAAAGTAGAAGAGAAAAAAATGTAAATATATTTATAAATATAAATATATATATACACTAATGTAAAAAACTATAATGTACTAAGGTAAGAGGAAAAGAACCCACTTGAATCTCATGTTTGGGAGTTGAAAGTTGACTTGTTGGGACCAAGCAGCTGCGCCTCTCCATGGGATGGTTGTGTTGTAATGGCCCAAAGAGTGTCGTGATTGGTAGTAAGTGATTGGACTTCCATTGCAAAAGTCTTGTCAATTGTGGATTCTTTTGCCCCTTTATCCAAGGAGAAAGTATGAGAGATGGAACTTTTAAAATAAATGAACAAAACTGTCAAGATTCACCAGAATATATTGAAACATTTCCATTTTGGTAATTAAGAGGTAATATTGAAGTTTTCCAAACTCTCAATATGCATTTCACTGTGGGAACTAACATCTATTCTGAAAAATTTTATTTGGGGATGGATGCTCCTAATTGTTTTGGAAAGATGCCACACTAGTTAAAAGGTAGCACATCAGCTACTCTTCTACCTCTTCCCTAGATTATTGATTTAATTTTGTAACACATCACACTGATTGTTATTTTATTATTACATGCTGGCAGTGTTTTTTTAAAGTAGTTTAGAGTATAATGTAGGGATATTACTGTACCTAGTCATTATTTTAAAGTGCTATATTTTCAAATTTGTTAATTGAAAAGCACTTTGAACTGTTTTCACATCATTGGGTGACATAAAATGTGACTGTTGAGTGTCAATGGAAAAGTGTTTGAAGAGTGATAGTAGACTTTCATTTGAAAACTTGCACCTGTGACCATGTGAGAGTGCATGGCAGGTTGTTAAACAGTATTATCTTCATCTATTCTGGATAGTAGAATGCAAGATGACCAGTGGTTGTGATGGCCGTGCGATAAACATTTACAATTGCAAGATAATAACAAACAGAATGCCAACAATATTACTGAACCATTGAGGATGGAAGTGAATCAAGCAGCTATTTAGCATATCAGTGTGTTGAGCTTGGAACCTTCACAGGTCTCATTTCTGACTTTTGTGAGGTCAAGGAAAAGGGTGGATGTGTTCAACACATCATTCCATACTCTAACCTCTGTTGCATGTAAATTTTATTAGGTATATGATACTACTTAAGTTTAGCAGGCTAGAGTTTATAAGGCATAGAAAGAAAACAACAGCTATAACTGAATTTATGACAGTTGTTTAAGGTATAAGTAGTGAGTCTTATAAATTAGCTCTTCACCTTTCTGTTGTTTTCTTTCTTGGTCTCTTAATCCTTGTAAAGAGCTGACTCATTAGTCATCACTTTAGATAGTCATAATCATAGCATAATTTATATAATTTTTCTGCTGAATAATTCCATCATTTGAGCCATGTAAATGAAACTATTGAGTTAATACAGTGAATCTGTTTGTTGAAAACTGACTTAGTTAATTAATTAGAACTTGTTTAGCTGATATTTGCTGTCAGTTTTCACTTTTGTTATACTTTTGAAGAGCTAATACTATCTTTGGCCAGGTGCATGTCTGCTGTTAATTTTTTTTGCTTGAAAATGGAGGCTAAACTAAAGTTTGTTTCACATATTTGCTTGTGAATTTAAATTATAGCTTCCATTTATTGCTATATTTTTAAATGCCTTGTAAATATAAGTTTATCATATGGCCAATTATCATGATAGGTACATGAATGCCAAGGTCTGAAGCTTGATATGCTTGACTAAAACATGCATGCAAAGGGAAATGAAACAAACTTTGTTTGCCAGCACAAAATGCAACTTTATAATGACTAAGAAATAAAGTCAAATAAAATCATAATTTTTCTCAACCTCATTATTGATTTTATTCTGTAGGCCTTTCATTATATTGTCAGAGCAACATTTTACCTCTTTGAACAGTGGCATGCCCTGTGCTTTATTGTGAATTTATTTTCTTGTTTGTTTACCTTGTTGATGCCTTAGGATGCAGTGCAATCATAAAGGAAAACTTTTGAATGCTATGGGAGGCAGTAGTTGACTAAAGTTGATGGCAGAACAGCTACACAACTGAATCTGCTAATATTCATATTAGGATACTAAAAACAACTCAGTGTGACATATCTTTTAGCCATTTACAGAACTAATTGATATTTTTGATTGCTGACAATAAATGCATTACAGCTCTGACTTACAGTTAAAGAAACTTCTTTTATTTTATCCTATTAGACAAAAGCTAGAAGATCAGAATGTAAAGTTAGTTAAGTTAATTGTCTCCAATGTTAACCAACAATAATATATTGTTGTACTTTGTAAATTTTGAAGGAATTTTCCTTCTCACAAACATACACGTCATTCATGCTGAACTAAAAAAGGCCTTAGGGCAAGCCTTTTTGAGGCCCTTAAAGGGACTTTCTGAGGCTTTTACAACTTTCATCATGATTACAGTGTCTATCATTTGCTTGGAAAATGCATTATTTCAAATTCATACTAATTTTATAAGTATTTGTCAATTAGTCTTCTTTATAATTCTCAATAAACTGAATTTTTACCAGAATGCTTTAGATTTTTAGTACACCTTTCCAAAGAGTGATGATTTTTTTCATATTACTTTGAAATGTGATAAAATGTACATGGTATCTTTGACACTCTTTTTGGTTGAAGTTTTCATAGCATATTTAACATCATATATTTGTTTCAATAAAATTAACAAGTGCTCTTCAACATACATACAAAATACAGTGCTGTAAATGAAGTAAATTAACTATTTATGATTGAAATAAAAAATATATAAAGTTCTAAAAAGCAACAGAAAATTATGGAAGAAATGCTTACTTAATTTAAAGAACAGAATTAACGAGTGAAACCAAGGGGTACACCTGATATATTTTCTTTATGGACGAACCATGATTTTTGAAAGAGGTGTATCAACTTCTAGTGATGCCAAAAAGCTGACATTCAAAAACTTCATATGACTGAATTTGAAATCAATTCATTGCATCATAACTTTTTGATGGAAAAATAGCCGCTCTATAGTTAAATGCCATCAAACCTCTTAGAAGAGATTTTGTAACTGACACATCTGAAATCACTTATTATGATTATAATTGCAAATGAACAACAACTCAAATTAGTGATACAGATCCTGAGTCATGCCTATTTTTATGGTGAAATCTCTCTTAATGACCACTCTACTATAACCAAATTTTCTGCAAGCCAATAAAGTATTTCCTGCCCATATTCACTGATCAGTCCATACCCTAAAAAATGAACTTGTTCATAATCAAAATTTTCCCTTTTATATCAACACCAAATACCAATGGATTATGAATTAAGTATAACTTACCCTCAATGACTTCAAGTGAATTTTGCAAAATAAAAAGTTTACGAGTCCTTGAAAAGTATCAACCACTACCTAACACCCTTTTTAACAATATATTTTCTATTACCGACTGCTTGAATGACCAAAAATGTTGTGTAGTTACATTTCCAGATTCTCCGGGGTGACCACTCATGGCACCACCATGGAGAGAACTTAAATTCTTAAGCATGGCTATCTAAATGATATATGATTTTCATTGTAAATATATAATAATTGCAACTTCCTTGAACAGTCAAAGGTATTTCGTGATTAAAGTGGAAGTAATAAAGCTATATCCAATGTACACAATAAAGTTAAAACATTTAACTTTCCATATTGGGCAAAGAAAAATGTTTTAAATGTAGTTAGGTACTTCATGTGATAGAGCTTTGAAATTTAAGTTCAAGATGTCCAGTAAAAGTTGAAATAGCAGAGTTTATATGATAAGGTGGAAGTGATAGGAAAAAAGTACAAGAGTAATATCATTTCCCGAAAGGTTTTATATGTATTCCTTTTTTTAAAATCCAATAACTTTGAATTAGAAGCTTACCAATACCACAAAAAACATTCAAGAAATAATATTCCCACTAGGCCAATATTAGAAGTCTTTTTTTAACAAGAAGGTTGATGCAAAAGAAAATGCCTGCAATATTTAATGAGGTATTGAATGGTTCAGATTAATGAGATTTTGCCATGAAAATACACAAGGTATGTCAGGGACACAGAAAAGTGATTCAAAGAAGATATCTACGAGAGTTTTCAGGAAGTGAATGGTATATTGAAATATTTTAATGCAAAAAATGCTGACAATATAAATTAGGAGGTTGTGAAAACTGTAGCAGAAAAAGAAAAGGATGACAACAACATGTCCAAAGCATCATAGTACGTTGTTTATATATCACCAACATGGCAATATATCAGAAATGCCACTTAAACATCTGTACCCTCAAAATGATATAAAATGCATCCTAGGTAATTGAATTCATCCTAGGTAAGTCTCCTGATAATGAAAATTTGAGATTGCCAAAAATGAGGAAAAAGTTATGTAAAATTGCTTGATAACTGAAATGTACATCACCAATGTTTATTCATAGTATTTCTAGAAAAAGTATTTGCTTTCATACACAGTAACAAGATCAGCTTTTGAAACATTAGAAGCTTTGTTTTGTATTTTGTTGATTATTGTAAAAAAAAAGAATACCAATTTCAAGAGCACATAGTGTCAGGTCATCACCATTTTAACTTTGCTGTTATTTTGCCTTCCTTCCTACAACCATTCGCCAACAGAAAAACATTCTTCCATTCAACATTCAACAGAAAAACAGTTCTTCCTAAGACTCCCACCATTCTTTTCTTTTCAATTTCATTATCTTTTCCTCACCCATCCATAATCAAGGTGATCAGGCTGTGCAAAGATAGTGTACACACCTATCCTACTGGCAGAACTGGTATTGTCAGGGAAATTCTAAATTCTTTGTCTTGAAGAGTCAGAACCCCAATTGTACGAGGGAAATGAACTGAACTTCATCCCTCAGGTGTGTATTCAATTTCCTGTCATCAGGCTGAGTAATCTGTGTGCTCTATCTATACCAATCAAACTGCCCTCCAGGATAAAGACCACCAAAAAGTACAAGATGTTTGTGTTATAATCAGAAAACTTGTGTACACACATTTTGATGAACACCAACACACATATCGGTATATATATATATTTCTATATATATATATATATATATATATATTTCTATATATATATATATATATATATATATATATTTCTATATATATATATATATATATTTCTATATATATATATATATATATATATATATTTTTCTATATATATATATATACATATATATATTTATATAATGTCTGTTGGAATGTAATTGTCTGTCTACCAAATATTTTGACTCCTAACAAAACAATCCAGCAGCCTACTCTGCATTAGGCCCATCTTCATCTCTGTGTACTTCCTTCCTCCCTTCATCCCATCCAGCATCCCTATCCTGTTCCTGCCCTTTCCTCGTTTTCCTAACATTATCCCCTCTATTACGATTTTCAACATCCCACTGCTGATCAATATATCCTTCAAAAAACCTCCCAGGTGATGCTTTAGTTGCTTTGCGTAAATTTTTTTGTACTAAAAAAAATGGTCATCGCAAGGTTGAAATCAACCGTCCATAGCCAGGTTGCAGTTGTAAGTGTGCTACTGATGCAAATACCCTGCATATTCTTTTTGAGGATCTTAACTTTCCAGAAGACTACTCAAAAGTTTGTTGCAGTAGGCTATGATGGGCAATTGAGGAATCTTAGAAAGCAGAGGACATTTTAGAAGGAAGACAGAATAGTGCCAAGGAATCAAAGGTAGACAAATATTTAGCCCTCAATATGGAAAATGGGGCCTTTTAATTAGAATTATTTCTGCCTGCCACCACCAAGGTATAATTATAACTTGGTAGTCAATTGTTTAAAGAAAATTTTATGCAGGCACAGACTGCTTCATTTTCGATTTCCGTCTGAAAGACAACCTAATGCCCCGCAATACAATAAGCCCTCCGTCAGTTCTGCATATATTCTACCTCCCTTCATTCCATTCACCATTATCCTTTTCCTTGTCCTACCTCACTTGCCTTAAATTCCCTTCCCTATTGCAGAAATCAGTATCCCATCGCCTATCAAAATGCTCTGTACTCACCATTTCTGTCTCATTTGGAATTTGGGCTTTGTGCATGCATTGAAAGTTAATTGTTTGTCAGAGTAAAATTGATAAAGATTGGTTTTTGCAATGGCACTTTTATAAGCATCAACCAAATTTCTTCCTGCACTAAGGTAAGACAGACAAATAAGACTGCTAAAAGGTAATTTCTTTTATTCAGTTTTAAAACACTCAAAATAACTCAGAAAATTCACCAAATAGGGTAGTTATTTTAAATAAAAATTGGACCATTTAAAATAATGAAGATAGTTATTTGTTATTATATTTCTATTAATTAATAAACCAATTAAACTATGTGTGCATACTGAAAGGTGAATTAATAATAAAATCTTAGAATAATCAATCATAATAATAATCGCTCCATAGTCAAGATGGAAAGAAGTACACTAGTGTGCTGAGAACATAGTATACTTTGTATTTTAACTGCTTACTTTTTCCATTAATATTATCTATGAAATCTATAACCATTTAATTTGATGGAGAACACCTTTAAATTGGTAGCTGGTCTGCATACTTCGCTGGACAGCACTACATACTCATCACCTATGCATATTTTTATTTTGTTTCACACTAAGATGTGACAATTTCTTTAAATACAACTGTGTAATGTATAGTCATAGGGAAATCATTAATAATGGGCATTATAAGTCATTAATGTGGTTCGCGGTGGTCCAGTGGGTAGAATGTTGGACTACTGACCAGAGGGTCCCGGGTTCGAATCCTGGGCAAGGCACTCTGGGTACCTGCAGCTCCACCCAAGCTAGTTGATTTTTCGGTCACCAGATCTTCCTGCGAAACCATAACCGGCACAGGGAAAGGAACTGGCCCCCCTACACTGATGTGTGAATATTCCTACGCCGTTGGGCTTAGTACATGGGTGAGCTCTACCATCACCTACTAACAACCGACCTTCGAGTTGATTACTGGGTTTTATAAGTAATTAATTAAAAGCTGCACATTTACTATTAATTTTTTATGATTATTTTGTCATTATAAATGAGCACTAATAAAAAAAAGCATCAAAGCACCCCATTTACAAGCTAACCCAGACTAGGGGCACATTTAATTATAACATTAACTACTAACATACCAACTATATCTATCAGACAATTGGATGAGTAACTCAGTTATAGTTATGCATCATTTTTTGTAAATGTTATGCAATTGGAATGTCAACATTAGATCTGGTATGGAATTTTAATTGATGAACAGGAAGAAAAATCTCAATTGTAGGCTAATGAAAACACTGAAAGATGACTTTCTATCTTAACTTAGACACATGACAGGTAATTTTGATTCCTTTATCACAACAAGATCCTCACATGACATGATGAATAAGGCAAGAGTTACCTAGATAATTCGAAGTGTGCTCTTCAGATTGCATGTTTAATTTCCAAATTTTTGTTGTCTGCTGACAATGTGAATTATTGTTGTTGGCATTTATATCAGAGCTCAGCAGTTTGAGCAGACGCTGTATGGTGGGTGGCATTAAATAGGAGTAACTTAAGGTTCCCTGAATAAATTACCAAGTTCTT
Source organism: Hetaerina titia (assembly GCA_037158775.1). NCBI lineage: Eukaryota > Metazoa > Arthropoda > Insecta > Odonata > Calopterygidae > Hetaerina > Hetaerina titia. The sequence goes on from CM073769.1 coordinate 123,675,594, forward strand.
CAAATATGTTGAAACTATCAACACATTTCCTGAATGTATCTGAGTTAAAATCTCTGAAAATGCTTATGTTCACATAAGAGAATACTCTTATGTGAACATAAGCATTCAACATAAGGGCCTCACATGGATAGTGACCACAGATGGGATTGCCACTACCTAAATTTGGTGAAAATTTTTGTTTAAAAAATTAATTTTTACAGACACCTTGCAACTTATGCATTTTGAAATTCACAAGGCCCTTCACACTACCACCAAGTACACTCCCACATTGCTACTACTACTAAACCGACCTTCAGGTCAATTACTGTGTTCATGGTTTTTCTATTGCTATTATTCATGCAAAAGCTCACCTTATCTCCACCCCATACACTCTTATTAATACTAATTTTTTAAGTCATTTACATGCCCAAAAATGTATAAAGAAGGATCTGATGCATTCCTGGTATATGCTTATGATTAATTCTTCAGGGGATTTCCACTGGGTTACGTTCATCATTGTTGCCTACGCATTCATTACCCAAAATTGTGATCAACCAATTTACATGCAACTTGGAGAATACACCACCACACTTTCCATTCAAATGGACAATCAATCCCTCCACCAAATCCATCACCATCTATCCTATTCCCAAATACACCCACCCCATAATCAATCTTTTCAGTTGATTCCATATAATAATATTTGAAACCCTACCTGAATCAGCTAGCAGCATCCAATTAAAAACTCAAGAAAGGCTCACTTATGAATACATAATCCTACATTGTTCCAGGTATTACTATAGTCCATAATACCTCCACATCTTATCACACCACTTTCTCCCCTTCCAACAGTTCCAATTATCGCTTCAAGCACTTCAAATGCAAACATATTAGATTGCCATTTCATTTCTGTATCCTCACTTGGAAACATGGTTTTCAGGCAATCAGTCATCAACTGCTTTAGCCTTCAGGCTGGAGGGCTTGGTGTCATTGATGAAATTGTGAATCCTTGTTACAAGGCTACATCAGGAGAGCTTTGACTCACATTGACAGAAGAATTGGCAAGGCAACAAAATGCATTGACATGCATGAAGCAGAAATTGGAACCTTTATGGTGTTTCAATCCAACTGTGCTTCCAAAAATCACTTGTATTTGTGTGCCATGCAGCAGTGAAACCAAAAGCATTCAAGTTTTCAGGGCTCCACAGAAAACCAGTTATGGCTGCACTCTGCTTCACCAACCTGGTGAGTGAGTTCTGAAGTGCTAGGCTCGAGCACACACCTATCTAGCTGTGGTGATGTAGCCTGTGTAGTGACTGCCTGCCATGGCTGTGGCCAAATACCACATGCCAAGTTCGGCCACTGGCCATGGCATGCCACCTCTATACTCCCCATGCTTCAAGAATAGGAAAAATTATTACACAAGTCTCACAATAGAGATAATGATTTGCTTTTATTTGCCATATATGACATGACAGTAAAAGTCAACATGACACAACATTTTAAATTATCATCAGAATTATTAAGTACAAATGGTTTTATTATTATTAATACTACTAATACTGGGGAGATTAATATATTTAATAAAATATACACTTCTCCTGAGAAAATAGAGTATAGAGATACTTGTAGGTATAGAATGCTAGGCTGGAGAGAGAAATATGCAATCAAATTTGTCAAGCAAAGCAAATGCAAATTTGTTAGCTATATTGAGAAAGAAACCCAAGAAAAAAATGTGAACACTTTCAGCAGCGTGGGTTTTATGCTAAAAATTGATTTCAATATCTTAATTTATGTGCATAAGATCCCAACCTTAGTTTCCATTACTTTAAAAGGGTCTTTACTGGTGTTCATATATGTTGAGGTAAATCAAATTTTCAAGGGATTCCATGTTAGCAACACTGTATTTTTTGGTATTTATTATTTCATGTAACTGGCTTCAAGTTCATTCAATTGATTGATAACATTATACCATTTAGCCCTCATGTTGCTCACAATGTAAGCTGATGTATCATTGACAACGTGGGTCTCCCACATGGACACCCACAAATTTGCTGTCACAAAGTGCAAGGAAAAAAAGAGCATTTTTTTACTTATATTTTTATATCTCACTGGAAAGCTTGCTTCTCCTACCTAAAGTTGAAAGTGTGTATCTGAAAAAAGCTTTTTGGACATACCCAGCCACATTCATTGAGTTCAATGAGCCTTTTTCACTCCCCAGGAAATATACATGATAAAAACAACAGACCTGATCCTCATCAAGTCAAGATACTTTGTTTTTTACTTAATTTTTAAAATATGTTAAGGTAGAATAAAAAAATTTCATTGAATAGTTTTGATTGGAGGTCCTGCATAGTAATTTTTCCCATGTTGTTGCAATAAATAATGAATATTGAAACTATAAAATATGAATGTACGGCATGCTTTTATTGTATTCTGAAGACAAACAATTTTATGGTAATTCCCTGCCTGTATTTACAATGATGTATTCAATTAATATTTTTTCATCTTATAATTGTGTAGTTTCTTCTTGTATTTATACCTTTTTAAGCAGTAAAATTAATGAATGAGATTATTTTTTTCAAGAAATAGATTTCATCAGCATTGAAAGTAGATCAGGGTTGAAATTGGAATTACTATAATTTTGGAATCAACCCTTCACTACTTATACATATGAAATCAAGTGATTCAGGCTTCACTATGAGGAATCTTTGATTACTGAGACAATGCAGAGATGCACACACTTGAACTTAACTTATAAAGTGTGCCATGATAGACTAGAATCTGAATGCTCATCATTGCTGGCATCAACAAGGGGTCTAATAATAAATGGAATTGATCTTCATTATTATTAAGAATGACTGCATACGAAAAAAAATTAAATATTGTATTAGCTTTGACATATTAATGTTAATTCAAAAGATAAAAGCTTGTATTTAAAATTATTTTTCTCTGCTATAGCTACAGTGAACCAGTTGTTTTTTTTTCTTTAAAGTGAAGTCCCCTACAGTTGAACAATATTTTTATAATCCAAATTGCTTAAGTGTGTTACAAGTTATCCAAATCATTTACTGAAAGAGGGTGGCATCTTAATGTAAAACATGAGATGTTTAGATGACTAATGAAATAAATTTAATACATGCATTTTTCATATATAAAAATAAACAATATGTGCATATTTATCATCATGATAAAAATATAATACAGTATAAAATTACGGTAAAAATCAGAGTTTTTCTGAAATCAGTAATTTTTCCAAACCCATCCTTCCTTGATGCTTCCACACCCTGTACATTGCCAAATCTTTCCGTGTGACCATGCCTATGACCTGAGGATAAAATTTACAGTTACCATCAATGAACAATTTCAAACTCACTTTTTACATCTTTGTATTATACCTGACCTACCGCATTGTGGCTATTCACTACAACCAAGTGCCGTAAACCAAGAGCACGGAAAAGCCGGAAAATCCGGGGAAGGGAAGCTGACTAAAATTGAATTAAAGTTTTGACACATTACTCACTGTGCACAAAATTAATAAATTATTTAACAGGAAATTTTATAATATTCTTCTGCAAAAATTATGTTCAAGACATAAGTCAAATATATCATAATGTTCACCAATGTAACTTACATCCTGAACTGTATATGGTGAATGATTCATAAAAGGCCTCAAGTCAATAGTGTAAGCCCGCTCTTGAGGTGACACATGAACACTCTGAAAGAAAAGTCTACATAGTATTGATACCAACACTCCACAAATAAGTGTGCAAATAATTTAAAGTAATTTCACCTGTATTGTAGGATACCGAGGATATGCATCACGGAATAACTTCAGTGAGACATTTTGAGAATTCTGTATGTGTGGAAGTTCTCTGAAGATTTTATTCTGCAATAGTACTATTAGCTGAGACCTAATAATAAGGCCTCGAAACAACCCATATGAACTGCCATCTGCCTGTAAACAAAAGTTAAAATAATTTTTCAATGCAATAAAAGTTGTCGGGGAGTATTCACAGCATTCAACATGAAGTTCATGGAGGCATTCAAGTAAATGAAATATTTCCTAATGTTGTAACAAATCATCTGAAATGAAGAAGAAAACCAAATAACTCTGTAATAAAAGTTATAGTAAAATTGTAAATTTTGAATATGTTTAATGAATAAAATAGTAAAAATAATACGGTAACATATAGCTTCTACTGAGTTAAATTTAGGTTAAAATCATATTACTGCTTAATTTGTTAATAAAAATGCTAATGCTTAGGATAGCAGTTTTTCATTTATGGTGTTCATAACTTCTTAATATTTCTCTCTCTCTCTCACACACACACACATATGACTGCAACAATGGTCATAATAATTCATGGAACCACAAAATATTCTCATTCTCAATCTGGACTGCACTGAAAATAATTAAAAATTTACCTCACCACGTGGCATGGGTTCAATAACTGGGAATCCGTTATGACTTTTTCCTTTCAAAACATCCACTATGTACCCTACATTTTCCACAGTTTTGAATGAGACCACAGGACGACTCATCACATCACAAGCATGTATATTACTGGAGAGTGGAGGTGGTTGCCAAGGAAGTATAGGAACACCAGAAAGTTGAATGTGGATGTCATATATACCCTAAAATATAAAAATGAGCATAAATGAATGAAGCTACAACATATAGGGATCAACGCAAATTGTTTCACGTTGTATACAGTTAATTCAGACTGCTATGACTTTCATAGATTGACTAGTGACTGGTGACCCAATGACTTCACTAGCACTATAGTAGGCATTTTAAATTCTGGAAAAATAAATGCCCACCATGACCACCTATAAATTGCTGTTCACCACCCACATTGGAGATTACTTTTGGTTATTTCTTCAGCTCATTTGCCACAGGAGTGACATCTTCAAATATTCAAAGAGCACAATGTTTGGTGCAGTGGTATTCTATTGGAAGCCAAAGGAGGGTGAATTTATACTCTGTTCAAAGTGGCCTTTGGTCTCAGAGAGAGAGTGAAGCAGAGACCATTTTACCAATGTGATTCAGGGAGAACCTGTAGCATTGGAATGGAGTGAAGCTTGACCTATGCTTGCTAGCTAAGCTTGACCTATGAGAGCTCATTCTCTCTCTGATGTCCATTTTGTTCGAATTGTCATCAAATGCAGTGTTACGTAGTGCTTCTCAGGTTCATGGTGCACTCTTTTATGGTTAATAACCATTCTGTTGGCATTTTGTATACATTGTTTCACTCAGAATTCATTTCTGGGTCAGAATAAGACAAACTGTAGCCATAAATTTAATTAAGTCAGATGAAGAAAGCAGCAGAGAAGAGGAAACTTTGGTCTTAGTCAACTAATGGATTAACCAATCTATAATCTAATCCTACGTAGTTTGTGAGAGGGAACAATCATTTCTCCTTCAATAAATTCTTATATCCCTTATACACCTGTGCCATAAGGAAAATTTCTCTTGTCAGTGTATTTTTCTACCATCAGGAAGATGGAGGGAGATAGAGGTAGGAAGAGGGATAAAAAAATTTCAAGAAACTGTGGGAGATGCCGCAACAGTAACTTTTTACGGAGTTATCCGCTAACATGCATTTCACTGCAACTATTTCAGAGTAGTAATTATCGCAGAGACAATAAACAAAAGATAGTATGAATGTAAAGGTAAGAACATTTAGCAATGCCAACCATGAAATGTTCCAGGAAAATAAATTAATCAATAATTTTTAATAAGCATTAGCAAGCATTACTGAGGGATTCCCTTGTAATTTTGAACAGAGCATAAATGGGTCCAAGATTAGAGACATAGCATTTCATTGATTCCCATTCCAAAATTTGGTCAATTTCCCCTAAGACAATTTGGTCTTTTTCCCTGAATTTTCTCACAGGTTTCCAGAATCTGATTTGGTATTTTTAATGGATCATGCCTTATCACGTCACATGACACTGGTATCACTGAAGTTAGCCTCAAATTATAGTTTTGGTTTTTGCAAGGACCACAAGAGCCTCTAACAAGCACTGATCCCACAGCTTTCCTGACGAGTTGATGATTGAATGGCCACCCTACTTACATACTCCTTGAGTATTAATATAAGTATGGTGAAGTAAACTACAGTTGATAATAGAAAACCCCGAAATTAGTACTTTAAAGAAATGATTTTCTCATCAACTTAACTCTAAGGTTTATTACGATGAATGAAGACAATTTGCTTTTCCACATAGAATTTATTTATTACTAGTAATAAAAAAATGTGTAAAAGCAAAGTGTCTTCTTTAATCATGAAGGGTTTCTATCATGTTACACCTGAAACTGTGTCATTTTCTAAGATTTATTGTTTGAAACAAAAGCAACCATAGTTTCCTTCAGCCACTGAGTGCTCTATTAACTTTTCTAACTTTTAGCCTGATTTTCTGAAACTTAATACTTTGAAAAATGCAATTAGCTTAATATAATTTTCAGATCATAATTAGTGGGCTTGCCAGTGAACAAAAAATTTCAATTATGCACATGGATAATTTTTGAAAAATATCACTCCCTAAATTGTGCTATTAAAGTATCATATCTCATTATAACAGTGAAAAATTCAACTATGCTAAAATGCATGAAATGTGTAGTGGGTTGCAATATTTTTCAGATTGCCTACCTGAATGAATAGTTGTAAATTTTGCAGCCTATTGTTTCATATCATAAAACAACATTATGCTTCAAAGTTTACAACAAAGAATAATAATGGATTTTCATATGCACTGCTAATAAATGCTGTATTTTAAATTAATTCATAATCATATATTTCAAGTTATTTTACACGCATAAAGCAAAGCAAAATTATTATTAATAATATTTATAATTATAATTAATAGTTACAAGCCCTGTAAATTATGATCATCAGCTTCCAAAAGTTAAGCTTTATTGTAAATTATTGGTGCAAAACAAATTGAACAAATTACATGGTATAAAACAATGTTTACATGTTGAAGAATGGAATACCCCACTGTTTGTAATAGTATGATGGTAGGGCAGTTAAAAAAAGTGGCTGGCTTAAAAGTGATCCTTCGATCCTCCAGATTGGTGCCATTCACTAAGTTAGATAGCCCCTAAAACAGTTTTTCCAATTTATCAAAGGGTAGAGTAGTCCAATAGGCTCTCAGACCTGTATCGAGCTTTTGCAACATATTTATAATACAGTGAAACCAGGAGGCCTTCATTGGGCTCAACAAATGATAGCCACTCAAACAAATCACTACTTTTGTGAATTCTAAACTGAAAAATGACAGTGCTTCTCATGGACCAGGAAATACTGTATATGACTTAAAAATTATATTCCTTATTTAAGCTTTTGCCTAGACCTTTTGAATGTATTTCTTAATCAAAGTTCCATGATAAGGAGCAAAAAAAATTTTCATTATTATTTACAGAAATAATTGAATTAAAAATTTGATTTGGCAAAATATTCTTTGGTATGAGATGAAAATAATTGTTAATCTACATTCTTCTCCATCATCAACAAAAGGATGGAATCGCTTCTGCATTCATCCGTTGGACGTTGGAGATGACGAACGCCCTGGATGCCCCAGCACATCAACAATCTATGAAAACGTGGAAATAGTTGAAGGAATGTTTATGAACGATCACCGAATCACAATTAGAGAAGTTGCTGATGATGTTGGCATATCAATTGGATCATGTCATGACATTTTTTCAAATTTTTTGGGTATTTTTCAAATTATTTGGGTATAAATTTCAAATTCGGATTGCGTGAAGCAATCCGAAAAAAATGCCCAGATCTGTGGAAAAACAATTCATGGCTTTTGCTTCACGATAATGCACCAGTTCACACTTCATTGCTTGTACGTGAATTTTTGGCCAAAAACAATACTGTAACGATGCCCCAGCCTCCATATTCGCCAGTTATGGCTCCGTGTGACTTTTTCCTATTTCCAAAAATTAAGAGAGCCTTGAAGGGCCGTCATTTTACAGCCGTAGATGACATCAAAAGCGCATCACTAAAAGAACTAAAGGCTATCTCAAAGTTTGAGAGGTGTTTCGGGGATTGGAAGAAGCGCTGGCACAAGAGCATAATCTCCAATGGGGACTATTTTGAAGGTGACAACATCAATGTATAAGATTAAATAAATATTATTGTCCAAAAAATTAAAATTCTCATTATTTTTTTAACACACCTGGTACATGGCAGGTGCCCTGTCAAAGTCAATTTTGTTTATGAAAGAACACTTTTCTCACAAATGTATGATTGAAAGTACATGTAAAATCAGTAGCGGAGAAACAGAATAAAGATTCATAAAATAATCACCTCATTGAAGTAATCTCCCATCCATTTCGCAGTGATAAGGACTATCATTAATGGCAGACCAAAGGATATGTTACCAGTAGCTTCGATTAAGATCACAGTCAGGCTAATTGTCATCCGAACAACTCCTCCAAGCTGAGCGGCTGCACCTACAAGGGCATACTTTCCTGGTGTAGCCCACCCCTGAAAAGGGAAATTAGAAATAGATTAGATAGAAAATCCCATGCTAACTCTTACTTATTCCCTACTTTGAGGAAAACATGAAATTTTATGTAATTTTATATTTAATTAACCATTACACAAAGTGTGTTCTAAACCTAGGTTCAATACCATATTATCCCAGAGTAAAATCTGATTTTGAGACAAAAATCCTCTAAAATGTTCACATATTCACATTCTATCTTCAAAATTTAATGCCATGACAACACAATATGAGGAATTAATTCAAAACAAAATTTACCATTTGTTATTCCCTGAATATCCTACATCATGTTGCTGACCAGGTCAGTCAGGTGAGAAATGTATTGCAAAACATTATTGTCCATGAAAAATAATTTTTATAACCAAATCTTATCTGATCTTGAACACTATCCAACAATTTGATGGTGTATATATCAGGAGTAAATTTTGGAAAATGTGATAGAAACATTAATGCATATCTTAAGATCTATCTTACTGCATTGGGAGAAAGTGCTTCCAGACCCATTCCAACGAGACGGCCCCAGGCAGCTCCTGTGAGCAGTGTGGGAATGAAAAGTCCACTGGACACACTAAGGCCATATGTCCAACACGACAGAATAAAGTAGAGAGCAAAGAATAATGCCACTGATACTGCCTTATGAGAACCTGAAAATCAAGAATATAACTGAGTGTTGTAATTTATTGTATAGATTAAATTTTATAGCCGGTGGCATTCAAACATAATATTCATAAGATATATTGTAATGTACTTGATGTATCTGTCACCTCAATGAGTAAGCTGATACTGCCAAAAGTGCCACTTTTCAGAAAAGTAAAGACAACTCTGAATGCAAGGATTAAGTTTTATAGTAATGTGCTAAAACCCTCCTTAGGGAAGATATTGTTGCGCATAACTATTTTTTGTCATTTGATATGCAATCAAACTAATTCATCAGATTACAACACATACTACATACCATTTAATAAAATCAAGTTCACCACATACATGAGACCTTTGCCAGACAAGTTAGTTCTTGTCCCACCTTAACAAGTATGCAAAACAATGAATGATTAACATAGTTCAATCAACTCAGGAACTCATAATTTATTTATATATATATATATATATATATATATATATATATATATATATATATATATATATATATAATAAATTATTTGTTATATATATAAAATAAATTATAAGTTTTGATATATGCTGAGTTGATTGAACTATATTATATAAAATCTATTATCTAAATTTATTATCTAATCTATCTATAAATAACTATTATAATCATCATCAAAATACAAATAATACTTGAAAATGTTCCCTACTTGCTAATTGAGAATTAGATGTAGCACAAGAAGGCAATTTTTGAAGGAAAGAGGAAGTTATAATAGTATATGTAATGGTGGGGTGATATTATTATCAGGTAATCTACCGGTTGAGGTAGGTTTTTGGATGGACACAACTATCAAATAAACATTTTTGTAACTCCAAACAAAACCCAATCCAGCAACATAATCTACATCAGGTCCCTCTTCATCTCTGTGTACTTCTTTCCTCCCTTCATCCCATCCAACATCTCTATCCTGTTCCTGCCCTTTCCTCGCTTGCCCAACATTCAGCCCTCCATTACCTTCTTCAACATCCCACTGCCGCTCAATATACCTTTCATCCATTTTTCCTGCCTCCATAGAATTTCTCACAACAATCGCCTCTCCTCACCCACCATCCCTGGTACTTCCTCATTTGTTTTCCTTTTGGTCCATTTCACCTTCTCCATTTTTCTCAACACCCACATTTCAAAAGCCTCCAATCTACATCTATCCTCCTGCTTCAGTGACCACGTTTCCGCACCGTACATAGCTATGCTCCATATCAGAGTTTTTACGAGTCTTGCCTTAACCTCCCTACTCAACGTCCCCGTAATCAACTCCCTCCTCCTTGAGAAAGCCTCCTTGCCTAGTGCAATTCTTCTACTTCTGTCCCTACTACTTTGGTTGGTCCAAAATACTCTTGAGATACGTAAACTGTTCTACCTGCTCTACTTTTTTCCCTCCTATTTTAATGTTTAGCTTTGCCTTTTTCTTTCTGGAAAATCGCATAACTTTTGTTTTATTAATATTGATTCTCATCCCATATCTATCGCACTGAACCTCCAATTCACTCAGCAATGCTTGCAACCCCATGGCTGACTGAGCAAGTAATGCTTGGTCATCAGCAAACCTAACCGATTTTACCGATTCCCCTCCGACTTTCATTCCTACCTCCAGTTCTTCCCATGCCTCTTTAATCATTTCCTCCACAAATACGTTGAACAGAACCGGTGACAATGGGCAACCCTGCCTTACACCTCTTCCTAACACTGCCCATCCGGACTCTCCGTTCCCCACTCGCACTTGAGCAGTCTGAGACATGTACAGGTTGGGGTGATATACTATTAAATTTATTCTTAATAATGAGATGCATAGTTGCATAATACGTTTATAATTTATGTTTAAAATCAAAATTACCAGGCCAATTATGTGTTTGCAAAATTTAGAAACAAAAATTCAGTGATTCATTTTGAAAATTTGACTTTATACTTAATTTACTGCAGTTTTATCATGTGTTTACATTTTATTTGAAGTTAGAATTACTTCCAGGGGAGATAACACAATAACAATAATACTTTATTCATTTAAAAAAATGGTATAACTATATTAAATGTCTTCACATAAATATTACCTAATATATAAACATTAGTTCTTCAATGTGATGAAGATTGTTGCCAAAGAATTCAACAAATGAATAAAATGGTCCTTCAACATGATCTCAGATATTTTAAAGTAGAAAAATCAACTATTACTGTTGAATGGAAACTTTCAATGTATAACCAACTTTTTTTGCAATAAATGACCACTATGAACAATCTCATGATGATATCTTTCACTTTCCAGCATTCTGGTGAAGCATTTCCAAAATGAAAATTAGGCCTTGTATTAAACACAGATCAAACTACATAAAATATGGTACTTATATGCTTGTGGAGGTTGTGTAGATGTACTGCAACATCTTGTGATGTGGTGTTCTTTTTCATAAATGTGTTTGGAAACAGCAAATTTTTCTAATCATCGAGTGGAAAGTATTCTGACTGCTCCTTTATTCAGGATAGTTTTTTGTTTGCCCAGGGCACAAGTGGAAGTGCCACATTGGATCATGTGCAGCATAGAGGAGCTAGATTTGTAAAACATTGTTATGACAACTGAACAGTGCATCAAAATTATTATAGGATCTAGGTTGGAAATCACTCATGGAGTGAAGGTTAAATTACAAAATAAATTTCTTACATAAATTTGAAAGGATGTCTCTTTAGCAATGATGTTGAAAATGTATGCGCCAAGGTACTATGGTAGATCATATTAATCATTGGAGAGATCATGTTAATAAAATTAGAGGGATTAAGTGGAGAATAGAAAGATTTTAGATGTTATTTTCCCCATAAACAATAAGGGATCAGAACAATACTTGAAGGGAAAGGTGTTTCAGTGTATAATCACCCCCTGCCACACCCCCAAGTGGTGGCTTGCAGTGTACCATGTCAAAAAAACTACTGCTTTCAAAAGTCAGGTCAAAATTTTCAAATTTTATACTGACAATTGATTATGCACCATTATTTTTTATCCATCATTATGCACTATTAACATTTACAAACAATAAACAAAAAGCAACACTTTATATTAGAAGCTGTTATAAAAGTTTTTATGGACTACTTTGATGAAATACTGCATTTAGACACTCTGGCTAATGCATCACTTGACATTTGAAGGGAAGAGTTGATGTGGGAGTGTAACTGAGTAGCGCCTCCATAACGAATTAATCTAAACTAGTGGCCATGTTGCACTATTGAGCCAAAGCTTCAATCACTAGATGAAAGCTAAAAAGGAGGAAGCTATCTGGCTAAGAATACAAGAGACTAATGAGCTTTGTGCCATAGTGTAACCTTAAGAAAAGGGTAATACCTGGCACAAACAAAACACACAGAGAGGTTAAAACGAAGGATATTGCACACTTCAAATTATACTTAATATATGATATAATATATATAATTATAGAGTGATATACAGCGGCGGGGACGAGAGCCAACGAGGGGTTGCCGTAATTTTAAATAAAGGGGTAGGAAGAAGCGTAGTCAACATAGAACAAGCGACAGATAGAATTTTACTCGTAGAGATTAAAGCAGAGCCGACGAACTTGGTCATTGTTCAGGTATACATGCCACCGAGCAACCACAAGGAGGAAGAAGTCGATAGGATGTATGATGAGTTAGAGGATATCATCGCGAGTGTTCCTGCAGGGAAACATTTGATAGTGATGGGGGATTGGAATGCGACGGTAGGCGAAGGAAGAGATGGTGGTGAGGTGGGGGACTATGGGTTAGGCACGAGGAATGAACGCGGGGAGAAAGCAATTGAATTCTGCAGGAGACAGGGGTTAGTCATCACTAACACATGGTTTAGACACCACAAAAGGCGTAGGTATACATGGAAAATACCAGGTGACTCAGAAAGGTATCAGTTAGATTATATTATGGTTAGGCACAGGTTTAGGAACAGTGCGATAAATTCGCAGTTTCCCAGGAGCGGATGCGGACTCTGACCACAATTTAGTTGTTATGAAATGTAATGTTCGTTTCAAGAAGATAATGCAAGGGCAGCGGGTTAGGAAATGGAATTTAGAAGCAGTAAATGGATTAACGAGGAAGGAGTATCAGCAGGCTGTAGAGAAAATGATGGATGACGGTAAAGAACTGAGTACTATCGAAGAAAAATGGGAATGTATCAAGAAAGGGATATTGGAAGCCGCTAAAGACACTATAGGAACCATTAACGGGAAAAGGATAAGGAAACCATGGGTCACGGATGAGATGATTGCAAAGATGGATGAGAGAAGAAGATGGAAGAATGTAAGCACAGAGTTAGGCAAAATGAAGTACAAGGGTTTAAACAATAAATTCAGAAGGGCCACAAATAAAGCAAAGGAAAAATGGTGGAAAACTCAATGCGAGGATATGGAAAGTTTACAGAAGAAGGGTGAAATTGGTGCTCTATACAGCAAGGTTAAGCTATTATCGGGAAGTAAGAAGGCAAGATCTGTGCTAACAGTTAAAGATAAGTGGGGTAAGATAGTAGTTGAACCAGAAAAAATTCAAGAGAGATGGAAGGAATATATAGAAACACTGTATGGTAAAGAACTTAGGCCGACAAGGTTAGACATAGAAAAGGAACATGACGTAGAAGAAGATAGATTAGGTCCAGGCATACTCGACGATGAAATAGAAAGGGCATTAAAGGAGATGAAAGCAAATAAGGCTGTGGGGGTGGACAATATTCCTGTAGAAATGTTGAAATGGTTAGGGAAAGGAGGGAAGAAGGCCATATATGGACTGATTCGTAGTATTTATGAGGAAGGAATCTGGCCGGAAGATTTTGTGGGATCGGTGTTAGTTCCTATTCCAAAAAAGGCAAAGGCTTCATCATGTGAGGATTACAGAACAATAAGCTTAATATCCCATGCTGCTAATGTTATTCTCAGGATCATCAACAGAAGGATAGAGAGTAAGGCAAATGATTACTTAGGGGATGATCAGTTTGGGTTTAGGAAAGGAAGAGGTACGCGTGATGCCATTGCAGTAATGAGATCACTAGTCGAGAGGAATATAGAATACAATCAGGACGTTTTTGCCTGTTTTGTAGATTTCGAAAAAGCATTTGATAGAGTGAATTGGGAAAAATTAATGCGTGTATTGCAGAAAATAGGAATGGATTGGAGGGACAGGAGACTGATCCGCAACCTGTACATGGCTCAGACTGCTCGGACCTGTACATGGCTCAGAGTCCGGATGGGCAGTGTTAGGAAGAGGTGTAAGGCAGGGTTGCCCATTGTCACCGGTACTGTTCAACGTATATGTAGAGGAAATGATTAAAGAGGCATGGGAAGAACTGGAGGTAGGAATGAAAGTCGGATGGGAATTCGTAAAATCGGTTAGGTTGGCTGATGACCAAGCATTAGTTGCTCAGTCAGCCAAGGGGTTGCAAGCATTGTTGAGTGAATTGGAGGTTCAGTGCGATAAATATGGGATGAGAATCAATATTAATAAAACAAAGGTTATGTGATTTTCCAGAAAGAAAAAAGCTAAGCTAAATATTAAAATAGGCGGGGAAAAAATAGAGCAGGTAGAACAGTTTACATATCTCGGAAGTGTTTTGGACCAATACGGTCAAAGTGGTAGGGACGTAAGGAGAAGAATTGCGCTAGGCAAGGAGGCTTTCTCAAGGAGGAGGGAGTTGATGACGGGGACGTTGAGTATGGATGTTAAGACAAGACTCGTAAAATCTCTGATATGGAGCATATATGAAATGTGGGTGTGGAGAAGAATGGAGAAGGTGAAATGGACCGAAAGGAAAACAAATGAGGAAGTACTAAAAATGGTGGGTGAGGAGAGGGGTTTGTTGAGAGAAATCCTATGGAGGCAGGAAAAATGGATGAAAGGCGTATTGAGCGGTAGTGGAATGTTGAAGAGGGTAATAGGGGGAGAATGTTGGGCAAGCGAGGTAAGGGTAGGAACAGGATAGGGATGTTGGATGGGATGAAGGGAGGAAAGAAGTACACCGAGATGAAGAGGGACCTGATATAGATTAGTTTGCTAGGTGGGGAGTCACAAAATGTTTACTTGATAGTTGTGTCAATCCAAAAACCTACCTTAACCGGTAGATTACCTAATAATATGATATAAGACAGATAAAGATACAAAGCAATTTTTTATGTGAAACATGGGAGGATCCATAATACTCATATGACCAGTCAAAGTGTGACCATTTGAACATGAATAGGCAAAAAAAACAAGCATCAGAAGATCAATGCCAGCAACACGGTCAAAGTCACAGTCAAAGCAACACGGCATTGGTCATTCTACCAAATAGATTAACTTACTTAGAATACTGAGATGGTGATAAACTTCAAACCATTAATGACAAAATATAATTACTTAAATTTTACAGTGATAAATATTGATTTCCATATATAAAGAATATCTATTGCTAAAGAAACATGTATTTGTGGAATGCATAAAATAATTGTCATTATATTACCTGGAGGATCATGGAAAAGGGATCGCACACTAGCTTCTGGAGTTTGAAACCATATGGAGGCAACAGCATTATATTCACCATCATTGCAGTGCATCTGAAAATAAAATGTACAAACTCATGAAAGAAATTGAGAAATCATTTTGCTGCCACATTTTAATTAGTCACTCAAATGTGAAGAAATGCTATTTCAAATGACATTAGAACCTCCTATGCACATTTTAAACTCCACCTCCAAGCATGAAAATATCTCTATTTTAAGAGATCATTAAAGTTCTACCCTCACTTCCCCAGCAACAATTTTCCTGCATTCATTGTCTCCTAATTAGGGATGCACTGACTGATCAGTATGTAACCAGTATTCAGGCAAAATGACTCTCTTGCTGATTAATGAGTGCTCAATAACTTCAATTCTCCCTTATATTTTTCTGTCATTCCATCTCTGCCAAGAGAATCGCCAATTAGTTTTATAAACAGACTGAATAAATAATCCTACTTCCTCCACTTCCACCTAATTATTCTGATTGGCAGCTAATTACTTGAGTGTTAAGGTTCAGCTTGGGTTCAACAAGATACTGGCATCAATAAAGAATTTTATAAATAATTTTCATTAAAAATTATGTTATCCTTCCTCCAGTGCATAATTTTGATCTTAGAAATGTAGATATCAAGGTTGTTAGATTTTTAATTTATATTTTTTTAAACAAAACAGTTAATGCAACCTAGAAATCATAATATATATAACCATATACTATATTCAGACATGCCAACTTTCAAAAATGAAAAATCGGGAGGACATGCCAACTTTCAAAAATGAAAAATCGGGAGATTTTTAGAAGTGTATCACGAAGTAATCACTTTTAATTACCACAATATTTGCATGGCACCTTAATCCCTTTATGACACTTTGCCAATTTTTAATGAATGTCACACTTTATTAACATGTTAAGCTAAGTACACAATTTGAACAGTTCATCAAGAACGTAAGAAGGAAAAATCGGGAGTCTCCCGCTTAAATCGGGAGAGTTGGCATGTCTGTATATTCAATGATTTTATTTATGGACTATTTTATTGGATGCCTTAATTAACCAGAGAGAGTTATATCTCTTTGGTAACACAAAATTTCTGTGAAAACATTCTCAAAGATGGTTCACACAAAATGGAAATAAAGGAATAGTAAAAATATCAGCTAAATTAGGGGCATTGGGTCACTTTGGATCCCAATACACCCAATCCCTTCATTTCTATTTATTTTCTTCAGGCATTGGTGAAAGTCACCACCCTTCAACCTGGCCAGCAAACACCGCATTAATATACACCAGCCAGCCTCTGTTCATTCATCTTATAGAGCCAATATATGATGCACAACACCTCTATACATATTTTCAGTTGCATAGTAGTAGGACTTAGAGAATGGGCTTGTACACGTTCAAAAACATGCCACTAAAATTGTAGAGCAGCTTATATCCTTGCAGGTGTGTAAAATTTACAACGTCTGTCTAACAAGCAGTAGAGCTTACTTTTTCCCAGATAGATGGCGGTGGTTTCTCTAGCTGGGTTCGTGGGAGGGGAGTCTCAGGATTGTCTGGAGGCTAGTGGCAGTTGGCTCCCAGCCTTTGCAAAGTGTGGATCGCTTGTTTGCGAAACCTCTATAATGTGACTTCGTTACGTTCAATCAATGAATTGGATTGAAACAGCGATACACCATCAAATTTTGCATGAAACAGGCCAATCTGGGAAAGAGACCCATGACATGCTCAAGACAGCTCATGGTGATAATGACATGGGTAGATCGGGCGTTTTTGACTAGCACAAGTTGTTTTGGGAGGGCAGGGAAGATGTTGAAGATGTCAAACGTTTAGGATGCCCTTCGACCTAAAATGTGACAAAAATCTTGCAAGAGGCCTTTGTTGGACAGGGATCACAGATTAAGTGTTTGCATGGTTTCTGATAGCTTGGCATCCCTAAAAATGATTTGCATCAACTTGAGACTGAAAACATGGGCATAAGAAAGGTGAGTGCAAAGTTGGTTGCAAAGTACTCTCAGAAGAACAAAAGGAAACTCGCACGCAGATCCAGAATTGCCAGAAACTGTTTTATTTATATGACAGCATATCATGTAAAAACTAAAAAAATATTAATCACAATAATCATATTTTGTGAATGCATTAATCGAGTAACCTAATGAATCATAATGAGCAAAAGTCAGTGATAGCCCAATTAACTGGAAACTGGCCATTTACCTAAGGATGTTTACCTGGCACAAAATATGCTATTAGTGAACACTGTCCTCTGGATTTTGTCAGATCTTATATTCTTCATGAGTTCCATTGTATTCACATGAGTCATTTCTAGATTTGAACTGTTCTTTTTACTCCTTAACTTATGCCTTTTTTCATGTAAAAGCCCAATATTCCTATGTCATAAAGAAATATTAACAGATGAGAAAATATAGCCTCCTTTGAGCAAGGGAGAACAAGAGAATTAAAAGACTTCAAAGAACATTTTATGAAGATATCACTCAGCATGAGGATCACTAGACGCAAGTTTATAAACACAATGTCTGCTGAAGATCTTTCTGCTTAAATTTCAATTTTTCCAAGATTGCTACGTATCCTATATTTACATACTCATCCATACTAGTTATTTTATGCACCCTGTAGATATAATTAAGCCATACATTTTTAACTTATAAAGATTGTGGAGATGATTCCAAATCTCACAACATTTGTGAGTTTAATGTGCTTATGGTACAAGGTCTCTCATTCAGAGAAAAGATCATGCTTTTAAGTACACTGAAGAAAATCAGTTAAGAGTATGAGTAAGAATGTTAACTTTTTGAATTCAAAGTCAAATGTTACTGCAAGTTTAGTTACTTGAATGAGTTTTGGTGACCCAGGACAAACTTCTGGAGTTATGGTGTTCCATGAAAATCACAATAGATGATTGAGATAGCATATATTTAATTGCAGGTGATTTTCTTCGAACACAGGGAGATAAATTCCATGATAATTTGTTTAAAACATTAATATTGTCAATTTTTGAGCAGAAATAATCCAAATATAATCCCTAGTATTTTCTAATTTAGAAAATGCAATAAAAAAATTTTTGAAACAGACATGGTGAATTAAATTTTACCATATTCAATTGTATTTTCCATAAAATAATCAAATATAATACAATAACATCTTAGTAAAGTTTCTTATGATTTCCTCCTTTAAATTTAATAAAGAGTAATAACTAAACTGATAACAAAAGTTTGCTTTGACAAAATGCAATCGAAAGCAATTGAGTACATTTCTCTCATGCACAACTAATAATCATTAATGATGATGGCCTAATAGTAATCAGTAAATAATTACATTTGGAATGCCATTTTTACAGCCATTACTATGGGTAATCTCAGAAATTGCTAGTTTGATCTGGGTCACTCTTTTCAACATTCAAGAGGATGATATGCAAAACCTGATTTCTTTTTAATGAACTACACTTAATGGCTTAATCTACACTTAATCATTACAGTGGTTGAAAGGTAAAATGAGCATCAATTGACAAGAGCTGGAATTACGGTTGTGTTCAGAGAGAAACCCTTATTTCATTTCATAAAACATTATCTAATTTCCAACAGATGCTGCATGACATAGACACACTATACCTGGATAGGAAACTTGGTTGGATCTTGGCCAAGTGGTTTACAGTCGTTTAGAAAATATATCATCCCAAACCCTACAGTTGCAGTGACTGCAGCAACTATTACAGCTTCAAATACTTTGAACACTCTTTTCGTCACATATCTATAAGAAGAGATTAATAAAGTTAATTAGCAAATAAATATGCTTTCATTATGATGTTATGCAATGGCAAAAAATACAGCATACTTATGCTCAGGTTAGAATGATACTTTTTCATTCACTTATTTTAATGCTCTATCAATTATAGTTAGATGGGAATGTATCACCATGATATTTCACTAAAATAACCTTGATAGTACAGCTTTTTAAACATTGGGAACTATTTTATCCTTTCCAACATTACTTGATGGAAATTTTTGGGTGATACCCTTAAGTTCTAACTTTTGGATAAAGAATGTTAAAACCAATAAATGCTGTATTGATTAAATAAATATAACAACTGGCAAAGCAACTGATACCTCTTGTTACAGAGAGGGAGACTAAAGATCTCTTGGCAAATAAATCATTACCATTTAGTAATGTATTCAAGTAACCAAAACCCAAAAGCATGAAGAGAATCAAACCTTTGCCTAATCTAGAAAAAACTGAAAAGTTAGTTATTTCCCTCTTCTGTAAAGCCTTATCTCAATGGTATTCAACTGGTCTCTCTCATGCACATGATATTCACCGAAAAATTGCTCTCCATTAATCAAAGATAGAAAGATATTTCTCTTATGTTTGTCAGTAAACAATGACTCATTTAATAATATTTTCTTTAGCAGGAAAGACTGTCAGGAAAACCATTACCATTCATTTGAGTTCTAAGATGCATGGTTTTATTAAAACTAGAATTCACAAATATTAGACTTTCAGTTTCATGAATTTTAGCTTTATAAAATTACAAAACTCCAGCTAAACAATACATATCAATGCATATATGTCTTCATACATACCTCATTCGGAAAACAGTCAGTTTGTAGTTGATGTGATTGAAGAGAGAGCCAAGGAGACCACCAATCATTCCCATAAAGAGGAAAATAGGGAACTCAAAGAACTCATATGAGATACTATCAAACTGACCAAAGTTAAGTAATCCAGCATATGAGAGCTCGCCAGGGTGTTGATGATAAGAACTTAGGGCCACATTAAGAGTAAAAGTTGATATCATTGACGCAAAAAATATACGCCATGTCAAACTTTGATTCCAGAAGCTGGCACCTTCTTCTAAGCTGAAGAGAACCCCACCTTTTGAAAATAGTTATACCATATAGATAACATGAAAGGAAGCATGATTAAATTAAATAATATACAATAAAACATTCTCTAGGAGAAATTAAATGACCATTTCAGGAAAACATCACAAAACACAACATTAAGTAGGGCAAAGGCACAGAGACAAATTACATGGGAAGATGGGTCCAGAAGTACCCGGCCTGACCTAGAGATGGCAGTAGTCGTTTGATAAATATCACTGAATTAGAAAGTATGCAATCAAAAAAGCATATGTTTCAAGTTTTAAGATGTTACGTTGTTCAGTATTTGTTTGGCAGCCATTAATATTGAACGTTTTCAGTGAATTTGTGAAAATGGAGAAAATTGGTCATCGTTATGTGATACAATACTTTTATTTGAAAGGCCTCAGCCCAACCAATATAAAAGTTGAACTGAATTCTACTCTGGGTAAGTCTGCTCCTTCACTTACAACATTACAATATTGGGTAGCAAAGTTTAAACGAGGCGGTACGAGTTGTCAAGACAAGCATCGCATTGGTCAACCAAATCAGATGACGACTCCAGAAACAGTGATGAAAATCCACAAAGTGATACTGGATGATCGTCGCCTGAAAGTGCACGAGCTAGCAGATATAGTAGGCATTTCAAAAAGTGAAGTACATTGCATACTGACTGAAATTTTGGACATGAGAAAGCTGTGTCCAAGATGGGTGCCGAGTTTGCTCACACTTGAGCAAAACCAGTGTCGTGAAGATGTTTCATTTGAGTTTTGCAAAGTTTCACAAAAACAAAGCAGAAATTTTGTGCATTGCATGACCATGAATGAAACATGGGTCCGTTATTTCACACCCAAGACAAAAGAACAATGAAAACAATGGATTCAAAAGGGAGAACCGGCTCCAAAGAAAGCAAAGACCGTTTCATCTGCAGGCAAGGTCATGGTGTTGGTTTTTTGGGATGCCCGTGGGATAATTTTCATTGACTATCTTGAAAAAGGGAAAACTATCAATGGTGAGTATTATGTGAACATATTGCAATGTTTGAGCAAAGAAATCAAGCAAAAGTGGCTGTATTTGGCTAAGAAGAAAGTGACAACTCATCAAGACAATGCACCAGCTCACAAATCTGTTACTGCAATGGCCAAAATTCATGAATTAAGTTTGAATTGCTACATTATACACCCTATTAGCCAGATTTAGCCCTGTCAGACTATTTTTTGTTCGCAAACTTGAAAAAATGGCATGGTGGTCAAAGATTTTCCAACCGTGAAGAAGTGATGTCGGCAGTTCATGGCTATTTTGAGGAGCAAGACAGTACTTATTATAAAAAAGGTATCAAACTTATTGAACATTGCTGGGAAAAGTGTATAGTGCTGAAAGGAGATTATGTTGAAAAATAAATACATTTTTTTTCCAAAATTTTTGTTTTTTCTTAGTTGGGTCGGGTACTTCTGGTTCTTCAGTGTAATGATACTTACTGTAAGTGTTCACTCAGCCCAAAAACCCCATTCTTTACCTTCTTCCCCATCCTTATGGAAACATTATCCCTTCAATCAAGGAATTCATCATTTCATTACCTCTCAATATGTATCACATATACCTTTATTGTCTTCTTTTATGTAATATTGAGAGGTGAGATGCTATTGGGTTGGTATTTTTGGGATTACCCTCGCATAGGGGATAAATTAGAAAGCTTCAACTTCACTCTGGGTATGTACCTACTGTGTATGATACCTGGGGCTAACCTTACTATTTCATGAATAATAATAACAAACTCTTTATTAAAATGAGCATCTAACACCTATCAATGCTGGTGACTAGACTTGGGGGCCTTACTAAAATTATTGGAGCAGTAAGCATCTTTACCATTTGAAACATATTTTATTCATATTATGCTTTATGGCATAATGATGAAATTATCTACTACAGGTATATATTGCATCTAGGTGAAAGAGCTGTCGATTATAAAGTAAAGAAGACTTAGCACACGACACCATAGTCGGCCTAAGGTCATGTACATTGCTTTTTGGGAGTAATGCTTTTCACACTAAATTTATTACTCTGGTATTTTATAAAGTGACTGATATCAGTTTATTTTTTAGCTTTAATAATGTGACCACATTAGTAGTAGTCGAGTAGTTCGAATTTTTGGCACGTCAACGGCTGGTGTCATTTTCTAAAGCACTATGCAACCTAATATGATGAAATTGTTATATTTAAAAAAATTAATAATATTCAGTGGCTATTTATGCATGCAAATTTGACATCATCAATGGTGTAGTTTCTTTGAACAACATATTTATGCATATAAGAATGAAGTGCATGCATGAGTGTATATGTACTAGTTACATCTATTGCTAAAACTAAGAAATGAGAATTACGTGGGTAATATCTTTAATTTTGGATGGTATGAGAAAACTCTTCCTTAATTTACTGTACAATCCATTAATGTCTTTCATCACCAACAATAGGTTAATCATACTTATGCAGACTCTACTCACCGACAGGAGCTCCAAAAGCAGCAGCTACCCCAGCAGCTGCTCCTCCAGAAACAAAATCTCTCTTCTCGTGGTCTTCTCGAAAATATGTGAAGATTTTTAAATCACTGGCTAGAGTTGTACTTTTTCCTTGAGATATCCCAGCAGCAACAACTGCACCAGAATGAATCATTGGTCCTTCCTGGTGATTATTGAAATGTCAAGTTATTCACTATATCCAAAATGTGCAACTTATACCTGGTAATAAACAATTCTGCAACATCATACCTTTCCAACTGCAAGTCCACCAACAACAGAAGTTATCACACCTACAGCTTTAACAAACAGAGTCTTTATTCTAACAACTCTTGGAACTTTAACACCATTTAAATAACACTTCACTTGTGGAATACCACTACCAGCAGCACAGGGCTGAAAACAGAAGGAATATGCATTATTATTAAATCAACATATGCTTACAATCAGAAATCATATCAACTCAGTACTTACCTCTACATATGTCACTAATACTGATCCTACAAAGACTGGAATGATATTTGCAGCAATCCATGACAAAAACGGGTATATCAAATTTTTCTTGGTAATCCATTTATCCACAGCTAAATACTTATATTAAGGAAGCATGTGGCTGACTATATATGCCTGGCTGAAGCATTGTAGGCTGACTATTATCTCTTTTTAGGATTTAACACAATTGTTTACTAATTGTTTTTAGGAGTATTTAATTTTCAACTAAAATGGTTTAAAATACAATTATGTACTTACAGTACTCTTTCCAAAAATATTTTCAAAACTTTTATGTTCCCATAAAATTTTAATGAATTTGAAAATTTGAACTCAGTTCTGAGTTCTGTCCTCTTCTTTGAGAAAGGTGGCATGGACCACCGAAAATTCAAAACCTAGTGAGTTTCTTTTCTTTTTTTGTGTGTTTCTGTCTTTGTCCACTAGTGCTAACTTCATATACATTATATTATGTATCCCTCCCATGGACTAAAATCTTGACTTGGTGGAAAGGTTTTTGCATTCCGATGACCCTTAGAGCTGTGCTAGCAGGAGTAATAATAATTGCTCCTGGTAGGGTCACCCATGCCAGATAGGTCAAAGGTTAGGAGCCAGAAAAAAGGTAGTCCATGCAGCGTCTATTCTTCAGTAAGGCAGCTGCAAAGACATCTGACCCCAGTGGGGTGGCCATTGAGTGATGGTGTCTAATGGCATGAGTATTTTGAATTGCCTTTCATGTTGTGCTTAGGGGATAGGGGGATGAAGGGACTATATTGTACACCCCAATAAAATAAGACATTACATCCCAAAAAAAAAATATTGCCAGCATGTATACCTGAATTACCACAAGTTTGACTAGGTTAGCTCTTATATCTACCAATAATATTGCCACTTCCGTTTCACATTTACTACTCCTCTTCCCCTCAGTTTCCTGTTGAGTGCTATGGCGACCCCATGTTGACTATCCACACAATGCTAAACATCACTGTGTAACTACCGTTCCAACAATCTTTTGTGAATCCTTCCACCCCATCTCACATTGGCCCAGCAAGTCTACATTTCCTCTCTTCACCTCTCATTTGATATTTTTCAATTTCCTTCTCCTCCACATCATCCTAACATTCCATGTCCCCATTTTCTTGATGGCTTTCCTCTTTTGTTTCTTCTTTCAGTTGCCATAACCTCAGCTGTACAAAGATTTCATATGATGACAACCACCAGTTGCCAGGACTCATTTTCAAATTTGGCTCAATCATATTTTCTTGGAATGAATAATTGAGGTGGTGTCCAGCTTCCTCCATAATGCTTTTAACATGACACTATAGCTCATATAGCCGCACAACAGGGATCAGATGCCTTTGTAGCTATCTCACTGAGGAATAGGCATAGTGCAGACTACCTTCTTCCTGGTTCCTAACCTTCACCCCATCTGGCATGAGTGACCTGACTAGAAGCAATAACGATTTCTCCCACAACCACTGTTCTAAGAGTCACAGGAATACACCACGTCACGGTTGTAGTCCATGGGGAGGTATATTTCTACACAACACTCATTAATAACTTAGCACTTTGCAGTCCTGAATTCCCGTACACAATTCTGTTTCAAAGAATTCCATTTGGCTTAGTTACAGCCTTAAGAAAATCCTTTATTAAACACCTGGGAAGATGTTAAAGTTATTTTGAATATATCCTTTGAACCTAATTCTCTGACCATTTTTGACGTGACTCATAAAAAGGATACATAATTTTAAGCCATTATACTTTATGTTTGATAATTCTTTTATGGCTATGTCAATGCAGAAGGCTATGATTGCTGTGATGATCCCAATCCAGAAAAATACTAGCCATCTTGCAAGGTTCTTTTTTACAACAAATGTATATCCTTTATTCTCGTCCTCTTCGAGCAGTAGATCATTTTCACATATGTCGTAATCAAGTGACTATAATTAAAATAAAAATGAGTTCAAATAGTGCATGCTTCCTCACAAATTACTCAAATAACAATTAATTCATTGACTGAAAGAAAATGACAGTATTATTCATTGACCGGGGACGACCATTTAATAATCATCATGAGCACTAGCCAAGTGTGGTTTAACTAACCAAAACCTTAATTAACATTAACAAATTACCTCTAATTTAGCCGATAACACATTTAAAGAACCAGGTTCTACAGTTCCATTAGTTGATCTGCGAAGGCGATTTTCTTCCTCTTCAGGAACATCTTCGACGTCATTATTGATAGAGATACCCTTAAAGAAACAAGTAATAAACAAGGCAGATAATGTCAGCGATTAACCTACGGTCTAACGACGAGTTGACGTTGTTCCTCAAAAATTATCGTTACGAACATACCTCGTCAGGCGCTAATAACATGGCATCGTCTTCTTCGACAAGTGGTTGATTACTATCATCCTGAAGTGACTCATCTGCCATTGCTGAGTGAATCGGACGATTTCCTTGAGTGTGTTGCCATCAACCACCACATTGAACTGATTGCGATTCCCAGATACCAAGTTTGCCACTATCGCTGCTTTCATGTTCTATTGTTTCAAGCTTTGGCCACTATTACTAACTTGGCGTTGGGCGCGCTACGTACTGGTGGTAAAGATGACGGATGGCGGAGGTGGAATAGGAGATTTTCTAGGGCAGTACAGGGCAATATCGAGCAAATTGAAAAAGTAAGCAATTCGTCAAATGTCTTCGCTAGAGTTTTTCTCTTTGTAAAAATCATCTCCATGGACATGTATTCCATTGTGGCCCTGTGTTAGGGTAATGGGTACATCATTTGTTTACTAATTGCATTATTCTTTTTCAGGCGATTTTTAAGAAACCCTAACGTTAAGGAAGCAAGTGAGCAATTTGGTGAGTTAACAAGTCATATTTGGCTCTGTTAATACGCATGTCTTATTACATGCTGTAACATTATTAAATGAATTAACCGGCCAAGTTTATGTTAAGCAATGTCACATTCAAACATTTTAGGAGCGTTAGCGAAGAACTTGCAAAGTGAAGGTCAGCCACAATATTCTGGATATTGCTGTTTAGCTGTTGCTCGGTGCGAACAAAAGTTAGGAAATCCTTGTGGAGAAATAGCAGCTTTGGTGAAGGGTGCTCGCCTGTTTCTGGAAGCTGAGAAAAGGAACCATAGTTTACGTTGCCCCAGCTTTGATGAGCATTTACAGGTACAAGTCGCACATTTAGGAAATTAATTAAATATTGCATTCATGTCATTTCTTCCATTAGGTTTTGCATGGTTTCTTAAAGTTTCAACATCCATCTTAACCTCTCCATTCTTCTAGTGGTTACATTCCAAAGCCACAATTTACATCCTTGACCTTTCTGTAAAAAACAGATTTGGGAACAATGCAGTCCCACTCCCCGTACGCATGTTCCCTCTTCTCTTTTTAAATCATTCTTTTGCTTAAAATTCTGTTAAATTTGTTTCGCTCTTCACCAATATTCTTTCAAATTAACCTGAATATTTGGATTGCTCCCTATGCTATAATTTATGCTTTAATACTTTAATGCGCAACTTAGTTCTATTTAATTTTTTTTTATGATTTATTCCATTCCCATACTACAGTTACTTATCCTTTATTGTGCTCAAAAATCGCCAAAATGCCATAACTGGCTGGAAACCAAAGATTTCTAAGCCCTAATTGATCCTCAACGAAGTTGTTGATTGTCCTGTCTTTCCAATTTATTATTGTAAATACCCATTGCTGCATAGAAAATTAGTGTATGGTACTATTATCTTCTCCTACTGCTGCTTAGTTCTTTTCTAAGGATGTCTTCAGGCCTGATTTCTCCCTCTTCAATATCACAAATATATGCACAAAAAGTTCCATTTTCTTTACACCCTTTCAGTAAGGTATATTGTATTCCAATTACATGTAATGTATTCATTTTCCAAACACTTTTTAATATTTTATATGTTACATTCCGTGACTTATTCATGTCACAAACCTAGTTGTATAGGTAAGCAAGATAGCTGAACTCTTAAATTTTAGTGCTTAGTTCTTCCATGAATTCATTCCACTTTCCCATTATCACTTCAGCTCCATTAATAATATCTTCAGTCAAAATTATTTTCTTTGGTTTACCTACTATCCTATAAGATCTGTTGGCTGTTTGTATAATGTTGAATGACCTAGCATCTCATTTCTATTCCTAATTACCTCTATGTATTCAATATCTCCCATTTCTTCTTCATTATAATTCGTTAGATTCAGGGGGATCAGGATGGTGCGGTGGCTAATGTACAGGCTTCCCACCTAGAGGGCCCAGGTTCAAATTCTGGGAGCAGCAGATATTTTTCCTGATCCTTACTGAGATGCTTTGTGGAGATTTTATGCCAAAAATGCCACTTGGAGTGAGAGCGACGTCTGTCACATGGGACATTAAAACTTCAGATCCCTTGGCACCTTTCGACAAGAGTAGACTAATGCCACACAATTTTTCTCTCCACCCTTCCTTTTCCACCCATCCCTAATAGTGCAAATGACCTTAGCTGTCGGTTACCTCCCTTAAAACTACTACTCATAGATTGCGTCATAAATTAATAAGACTGTTCCTAAATTTATTAACAACCCTAATATATTATACTTGGTATCTTCATATCTGCAGGTATTTTTCATGTGTACATATTTATTTATTTATTAGTCTTGGTCCAAAAACAGCACTTTTTGGCCTTTACATCGGACAACAATGACAACACAACAATAACAACAACACTAATGCCTCAGCCCTAGGTGGAAAAATCCCACCCTGGCGGGAATCGAACCCGCGACCCTTGGATTGACAGATGAGGACGTTACCCCGCCGCCACTAGGGCCGGCAGGTTACATACAAATATATTGAATTTGAAGGTTTTATTTGTTATTAAACCTATTTTATGCCAAAAAAAAATTCCCAATCATCATTCTTTGTTCCTAAATAACACTCATTTTATGAATTCTCATTCTCTCTCTCACACTCTCCCATCATCTGTTACTACATTCCCCCTTCTGTTACCCAATAATTGGTTGAATTTTTAATTAAAACATTCCTTAGTTTGACAACAGTTAAACACCTATGAAGTCCTCTGAACAGATTTTCCTTTTTCTTTTTTTCCTTAATTCTCTAATGATAACTGCTCTTTGACTCCTTAGGCAGCCATAAGTTGCTACAACAGTGCGATAAAGCTGCACACTGAATCTGGTCAGGGTGGACCAGCAGCTGCTCTTCGCTTAGAGCTAGGCAGTGCTCTTGAGGAATTAGACCGCCCAGCTGAAGCTGCTGAACAGTTTGCTGCGGCTTCAGCCTTGCTGAGGCACAGCCCTCCTCTTTGTCGTAATGCTCTAGGGTACCTGGCATCATGCAAGATACGTTTGGGTTGGTACCATGTTTGGTTTTCTATAATTTCATTATTATCTGATAATATAAGAGTAAAGAAAAGAAAAGACCAAAAAAGAAAAGACTCTCATTAGGTTTCAAAGTTTCGGTGGTCCGTGGCACCTTTCTCAAGGAAGAGAAGGGCAGAACTGAGAGAAGGACTATTTGAGTTCTGTCCTTTGTGTAGAGCTAATTTTTATTTTATGTATGTATAATTATTATTATTAGGTAATCTACCGGCTATGGTAGGTTTTTGGATGGACACAATTATCACATAAATATTTTGTAACTCCAAACAAAACCCAATCCAGCAACCTACTCTACATCAGGTCTCTCTTCATCTCTGTGTACTTCTTTCCTCCTTTCATCTGATCCAACATCCCTAACTTGTTGCTGCCCTTTCCTCATTTCCCTAACATTTTCCCCTCTATTACCTTCTTCAACGTCCCACTGCCGCTCAATATACCTTTCATCCATTTTTCCTGCCTCCATAGAATTTCTCACAACAAACGCCTCTCCTCACCCACCATCCCTGGTACTTCCTCATTTGTTTTCCTTTCGGTCCAGTTCACCTTCTCCATTTTTCTCCACACCCACATTTCAAAAGCCTGCAATCTACGTCTATCCTCCTGCTTCAGCAACCACATTTCCACGCTGTACATAGCTACGCTCCATATCAGAGTTTTTTGAGTTTTCTTAACCTTCCTACTCAACGTCCCCGT
This sequence comes from Hetaerina titia, assembly GCA_037158775.1. Lineage (NCBI taxonomy): Eukaryota > Metazoa > Arthropoda > Insecta > Odonata > Calopterygidae > Hetaerina > Hetaerina titia. The sequence goes on from CM073769.1 coordinate 123,705,208, forward strand.
CATCAACTCCCTCCTCCTTGAGAAAGCCTCCTTGCCTAGTGCAATTCTTCTCCTTACGTCCCTACTACTTTGGTTGGTCCAAAATACTCTTGAGATACGTAAACTGTTCTACCTGCTCTACTTTTTTCCCTCCTATTTTAATGTTTAGCTTAGCCTTTTTCTTTCTGGAAAATCGCATAACCTTTGTTTTATTAATATTGATTCTCATCCCATATCTATCGCACTGAACCTCCAATTCACTCAGCAATGCTTGCAACCCCTTGGCTGACTGAGCAACTAATGCTTGGTCATCAGCAAACCTAACCAATTTTACCAAATCCCCTCCGACTTTCATTCCTACCTTCAGTTCTTCCCATGCCTCTTTAATCATTTCCTCCACAGATACATTGAACAGTACCGGTGACAATGGGCAACCCTGCCTTACACCTCTTCCTAACACTGCCCATCCAGACTCCGTTGCCCACTCGCACCTTAGCAGTCCGAGATATATACAGGTTGCGGATCAGTCTCCTGTCCCTTCAATCCATTCCTATTTTATATATATTTATATAATATATAAAAAATTAATATATAAAAAAAAAAATGCGGGTCGCGGTGGTCTAGTGGGTAGAGCGTTGGACTACTGACCGGAGGGTCCCGGGTTCGATTCCCGGGCAAGGCACTTTGGGCACCTGCAGCTCCACCCAAACTAGTTGATTTTTCGGGTACCAGGTCTTCCTGGGAAACCATAACCGGCACAGGGAAAGGAACTGGCCCCCCTACCCTGATGTGTGAATATTCACACGCCGTCGGGCTTGGTACATGGGTGAGCTCTACCATCACCTACTAAACCGACCTTCGGGTTGATTACTGTGTTTATGGTTTATAATAAAAAATGCAGCTTAGTGATCCACTTCCCTTAGACACATTGACTATGCTCAAAGCATAAATCAACTTTCACAGCTAGCCAATTTTATTTAATGTCTAGTTTTTCATTATTCCTTAGAGCAATTATCTTTAGCAACTCAGTATCAGCATACATTTTAAGGTGAACATCTGGCATTATTAGTAATATATGTATGATAATCTTTCTATTGCCATGTAAAGGAGATTATGATGGTGCCCTTGGTGTTTTCAATGAAATGGCCTCCTTAGCCAAGTATGGTGGCATGTCTGAACACAGCGGCCCCGGTGTTGGCTCATATCGAGACATGCAGTGTCGTTGTGAAGTTACAAGAGTGCTACTGTTGCTGGTTTTGCAACCTACACCCCAGCGCCTTTCGCCTAATCTGGCAAGAGTGTTAGAAAAATATGCATGGGCAGGGAATGAAGGCGATGACTCTGGTGCTCATCAAACTGGTATGTCTTGTTAGTTTTGTCATAAGATTGATAATTGGCATTTGTAGTGTAGTGGGTTCCAAGCTAAGTTATCCAAGGTACTTGGATGATTTTTCTACAACGGCCATGGTATTTCCATAATTGCATTTTAATTTTTTGAAGACTAACAACAATTAATTCTCAGAATATTTTCATTTTCCCATGGTTGTACACATGTTCTAATTGCTATGATAGATCTTAAGTCATGTGGGATAATATATTTGGCAACAAATTTATAGCAAGCTGGAGTCATACCCTATTATTTAATGATTCTGTGGGCTTAATGTGAAAGCTATTTATATACTAGGTGTGTTCAAAAATTAATGGGAATGTTAATTTTTCGGACAATAATATTTATTTATTTTTATGCATTGATGTTGTCACCTTCAAAGTAGTCCCCATTGGAGATTATGCCAGCCCTTCTTCCAATCCCCGAAACACTTCTCAAACTCGATCTTTGAGATAGCCTTTAGTTCTTTCAGCAATGTGCTTTTAATGTCATCTACGGCTATAAAACGACGGCCCTTCAAGGTTCTCTTAATTTTTGGAAATAGGAAAAAGTCACACTGAGCCATATCTGGCGAATATGGAGGTTGGGGCATCGTTACAGTATTGTTTTTGGCCAAAAATTCACGAACAAGCAATAAAGTGTGAGCTGGTGCATTATCGTGGTGCAAAAGCCATTTTGGAACGAATTTTGCTGCCATGCGTTTCATACCCAAAAAATTGGAAAAAATGTCTTGACATGATCCAATCGATATGCCAGCATCATCAGCGACTTCTCTAATTGTGATTCGGTGATCGTTCATAACCATTCCTTCGACTATTTTCACATTTTCATCGATTGTTGATGTGCTGGGGCATCCAGGGCATTCGTCATCTTCAAGGTCTTCACGGCCTTCTTGGAAATGCTTATACTACTCGTAAACTCTTGATTTACTCACAGTAGACTCACCATAGGCCTTTGTTAACTTTTCACACACTTTGTTACACTTTATTTGATTTTTTACACAAAATTTGATACAAATTCTTTGACCCATTTCTTTAAACAAACGAAAATCGCCGAGCTCATAAAACACATCTAACCTTAGTGGCTATCACAGACAAAGTCCACAATGAAAATAGCTGCAAGTTTTATCATACTTCAAGGGCATGTATACCAACATAATAAAAAAAAGTTTGACTATTGGACTCTCCAAGCCTGCAAAATGAAAATATTCCCTTTAATTTTTGAACACACTTCGTATATGTATTTGGAGTTGATAACTTTTTTGTCAGAATGTGCCATTTTTTTTAGTTTTTTTTCCTTAAAATTTGCAGTGGAATATAGTTTGTCCAAAAAGGTAAAAATGTATTATCTCCTTGCTGTAACCACATTAAAACAGTTACCAAATGTTTCTGTTATGTGTGAAATAGCATTTGTGGTTACAGTGTCAGTTGAATTTAAAATTAAAAATTATATTGCATGGCAGTTGCTATGCACTTGATATTTTTTCATCCTTCTGTAGAAGGCACGCTACAGCCTATTTATCTCAAAAAGTAAAAGTTGCTCATTTTGATTAAAAATTCCTATTTATGTCTTAAAATAGACTCAAGACTTCTAAAGCTTATAGATAAATGAACATTTTTGATGTGGTTACAATGTTACAAGGGTAATCTCAAAATTAAGGTCTCCAATTTTTTCGAAAAAGAAAGGATCATTTTTAATGATTGTTACATCATTTTAAAGCTTGAACATTCCTCTATTTTACTACAGAATCACCATTTCAGTCGATGGATTCTCATAGGCACTGGAGCAGTTTTTGTATGCCCATGTCACTCAAACTTGCCGTCATGTTAATTGAGGTTGCATTGGACCTCATCTTTCTCCTTTTCATTGTTGCTGTAGTGCCTCCTGGCCAAATGTTCTTCAAATTTAGGAAGCAAATGGTACTTTCTGTATCAACATTTATTCTGATCCCAAAAGTCATGAAGCTAACCAACAAAACCTGGTTACAATCTCAAATTGCAGTTAACTTGATTTTGCTGGTAAATTGTGTTTCTTAGCATTGCCGCTGCTTGGGCAATGAGGAATGCTGCCACTCATATGATTGCTGTTTGGTGTCAGGTTTGAAGTGGAATACCAAGCTTTCATCACCATAACAAACAACAGTGGCAAGGTGAAAAATGAAGCTCATCGCTTCCTAAATGGTAGAAAGCTGGTGTGACACATGTGTACAAAAACTTCCCCATTGCCTTTAAAAAACATCAACCAAAATTTTGGTTACATGTAAAATAGATGAATTTTCAACCTTTAAAATGTATCAGTTATTGGATAGAAATGTTTCTTTCTATTTCTCAAAAAATTGGGGAACTTTATTTTGGGATTACCCTCGTATAACCATGGAGAAATATTAGTTGCTGCTAACATTAACCTTGATTTAACTGAACTTAACAGGGCTGGATTAACCCTGATTGGGGAGGAGGGGGGTGGAGTTGAAACGAGTTCCCCCCAAATTGAAAATATCACATTTTGAAGCTTTAAGCTGTCCCAAAACAAAATCTTGAACATAGCATTCTGTTTGGTACGGGTAAATAAGAACACTAACTAGCTCAATTTGACAGTGATAAAGAATTAGATGTTTGATAATCAGTAATTTTGGTATACTTTTATTGATAATTGTATGGAAAATTGCATTTTTTATGTTGTAAAAAGTTATCCTTTTACAAAAATCATTACAGTCATGATATAATTCACTTCATTGACAGCTCACGCAAAAAAATCATTGAGGAAAATGTATATTATTATCATAAAAAGAAATGATAATTCTAATTTGGATAACTGTATGATATGCATGCCCACGTGGAGGATCCTAAAAACCAATATGAAATCAACATAGTGTGGACTCAAAGGAAGGTTCTCTTCTGTGAGTGATGTTTCAGAGAGTCCTGTCTTAGCCCAAGAAACAGAATGAACTTACAATTAAAAATGTTCACTTTTCAGCACTCAACCAAACAAGTACATATGCGTGATGCTATTTGATACCAGCTACAATTCTGTTGTATTTTAAAGAATATTTTGTGAATGTTCACAGAAAAACCTCCAGGCTTAGCAAAATCATACTTCGAAAAAATTTAATAAAATGGCATGTGCATGCACACCAGTACTGCAATATCACAAAAATTGCCACTTGAATACGAAAGATAGGTCATAAGGTACCAACCTTTAAAATTTTGTTTTTTAAAAACCTTTAAAAAAAGGTTTTTAAATTTGAATTTATTTCCATTGCAAGTTTAGTGTTAAATCACATAAAACTTAAAATTTAATTTGTATTTCTTGCAAATAAAAAGTAAGCAAAGGCACTATAATTTAGAATTGCATTTTTCTGCTGTTTTTTCTGTTGCCATTTTTATGCTGTTGTATTATCTGATTTCAAACTATGTACTACACACTACAAGCAACAAAGACATAAGTTATCATTAACTTTGGAGCAACATGTGAAAGTGGCCCCACTAATATTGATGGAACATTTCAATTATTTAGGGTATTCTTTTCCTAAAATGATGAGCTGTAGGTGTAAAACTATGGTTATATACTCATAAGAAGTTATAATGAAATGCATAACTCTTTTTACTGGCCAACCCTTGTCCCATGCTCCTTCTTCCATCCCTGGTCATTGCCTCTCCTCTAACTCAGCATTGCTTGTCTTGCCCTCCCATTCTGGCAGTGATGAAGTGTGCATATTCCACCATGCTTGGGGAAGCACTTATAACAAAGCAGAGGGTCTCTCTTGGCCAGGCCTCAGATTTCTCCAGGACATCCAGCCCCTCATCTTCTCTTTGGGAAGGAGGGTAGGCAGTTTCATTGGAAAGTGGGCAAATAGGCAATTTTAACATGTATACGTATATAATAGATATCTAATGATGCACTTATTGAAGTACATGCAAAGTCATATACAGGCCTATGCATGATTTTGCATATACAGGCATTGTCATCTTTTTCATGTAATAAAAATCACGACCAAGGTCCATTCAAAGTCTGGTGCTTTTACTAATGGTCATTATTATGTAGGTAGGCTTTGACTTCATGTAATTCCATAGGGAATCTTAAAAAAATTTCTCAATGCAGGTGGCATGATAGTAACATAGAGCACTCATGACAAGAATATCGAGGTGCTATCGTAATTAATAGCATATCTGTTGTGTGTAATAATTGGTCCCTTGCTAAACATGTAGACCAAGGTACCTGGCAAGTAGACTGTAAAATGCCTTTGGTTTTGAAATACCTTGTTAATTCTAATCCCAGCGAGTACCTCACAGTGATTGTTCTCTTTTAGCAGTGTGGCAAATTTCTTGATTATACACAATATTTTGTAATGCTTGACTGGCCATGATATTGTGCCAAAGTAACTCAAGCTTTGTTTTTAGAAGACTAATTGCCTAAGCAGTGTTGGATCATGGTTCAAATTTGTGGGAAGGCTCATTTGGATACATTTTATTGATTGTTTTAGTATTGTATTAAACAAAGAAAACATGTAAAAAGAATATTTCTACATAAAATGGATAAAATCCCAATCTAAAAGAATATATTTAAGGCTTACTGCTTAAGTTTTCTCAGTTAATATTTGATCCATTTATTTAACAACAAAATTTATTCATCTTTTTTTACTTTGTCTGAAAAGGTTAATAATTTCTCCTTGATCAGTTTTGAGGAAAATTTTCTTGATTGAGATTTTGTGTCTATTTGATTGAGTGTGATAAATAATTGGACAGGTACAGGACAAAATTATCTGATAACTTAAACTTTCGAGTTAATTTTGCTGGTCATAAGACTTCAAAATATATTTCAGAGCACTTAAATTTAATCTGTAATATTCGTGAGAAATTTGAGAAAGATTTAGAATTTGAGATTTAGGATTTGAATAAGTGGTATACTTTTTTGAAAATAGAACATCAATAACACAAAAAAATATACTGGAACCACTCATAAGCAAGGAAATCAGTTGTGTGTGACAAAAGGATAGTTAATTACTGTAGTTAGTGTTTTAAGTTCAACTTTAATTGTTTATTGGTTACCAGGTGCATAGTGATTCCTACGCTGTGATATTCCTTCATTTCATGTTTTTAAATATCTACTGTGCACATGCAAAAATCACGTTCCCTTTTTTCTGATTTTTACAATTCTTGTTTCATTTCCACATCATCTGCAATGATTGGAATGTATAGTGGACTTTCTGAGCCAAGATTTGTTCCTGCTCCTACAGTCACTAGTTATGGCATGCCAGTCACATGACACAGATTCACTGCCAACTCTGGAAGCTGATCTCTGGCCCCATCTGCAATCAGCAGAACAAAGGGATCTGCTTCGAGTTTTGGTTAGCAGAATGACTCAGTGATGGAAGCTCTTTGAGTGATCATTTAGTTTTCTCATTTGGTGTAATGTGGTGTGCATGGGAGGAACATTGTCCAAGGGTGTGCTGCATATCAACGTGTGAGTTGACCCCAGTTCTTGTGGAATAAATTTTAAAACTGGATAAAATGGCATGTTTGCTTTCCAAGAGGAATGATTGTGATCTATTATTAATTTTATCTCCTTGTTTTGTAATGTGAGCAACATTGGATGGCCATTTCTGTACTGTGATATATTTTAAAAGAATCCTTGTGTTTTAAGTGGAGGCTGATAACATGTTACTCTGTGTTTAAACTGTGGGAAATGTTTTCTCATAGATTTATTGCCATTTTGGTGAATCTTCAAAATCAATGGCACATGTTTGTGTCTTAGAAAGTGTTTTGGTCTTAACTGTTAAACTATTCACGAATGAAAATACATCTAAATGAAATGTGATTTTGTAGAATATGACAATGAGAGTATTGTGCGTTATTGTTACTATGTATTTATCAAAAAGTTTTTGATGCCTCATTCATATTTTTTAAAGGTGAAAAATGTAAAGGATGAATATGCTTCTTAGGTCCTACAATATATGATAGTACAAATTTATCCAATTACCAAGTATATTTGATGCTATCAATAACCTCTCAATTTCAGTTCAAATGATTTGTTCTATAGAAAAATATAATTGACAATGATTCTACTTGTATACTGTCTTTTTTGTTTTGGAATTACTTAATAATTCTGGTATTAGATTAAGTAAGAATAATTCATTAATGTTGAACTTATTTAATATGCTAATGTAATTCAGAGTTAGGGAATTAGTTTTGGACTGTTAATTAGCCAGTTACATTTTCTGGAATTATTTTCAAATGTATATTCATTGATCATTATAGAATAACTAATAATAGTGTCAATAAACTTTTGTTAAAAATAAATATTAGATACAATTTTTTTTGTAATCAGTCAAATTATAATTCATTCAAGCAATTATTACTTTGCATAAACCGTCAATTAGAAATTTTGAGGAAGTTGGAAGGAAAAATCATAATATTCAAAATTTCACAAAGAAGCCATTCTTACTTTATTAGTATGGCAAGTTTCAAGAAACTGGGAGAGATGCCACAACAGTAACTTTTAACAGAGTCATCCACTAAGTTTGCATTACAATGCAACAATTTCAGAGCTTAAAAATCATTCACCTTGACCTGGATTCAAACCCGTTGTTGCATTGTAATGCACACTTAGCGGATGACTCCGTTAAAAGTTACCATTGTGGCATCTCCTGCAGTTTCTTGAAATTTGTATAAGGTATAAACAGCCTAAATGTTTCAAATTGGCTTTAACCTCATGGACTGTGGCATGTCACGCACGACTTACGAATGCCTGTGACATTGTATGCACAGTATTTCATCACATCTTCTTCCTTCAAAGCCACCAAATTTTCAGAGTTTAAGAGGATGCCTCGGTAACTTAACTGGCTAAAGTACTCGGCCGGACATCGAGGGATCCGGGTTCGAATCCCAGCGAATGATTTTTACGCTCTGAAATTGTTGCATAGTAGTCTGGCAAGCTTTTACGGCCATGCAGTTGTCTAAACTGTTCCCTTACTTTTCAATAATCATGAGTTCTTTAAAAATGAATAGAAATAAGAATTAACCATTTGTACTTAAGAAAAGGAATAGAAAGAAACCCTTCTAATTTCTACTAATATTTTGTTTTTATGACTTGCATTTTAAATCCTTGAGTCAATTTCAGGTGGCATCATGCAAGCCATTTTCCATGCACCTGTACTGGGTGAGGGAAAATGGCACCATAGAGAGAGGTGCATTGGTGGGACACAATAGGTGGGGGAGAATCGCCAGGATGGTTGGAATAAGATATGGCTCCAACCACTGGTGAGTGAGTGCATGTGGAGTGGCATGGGAAAGGACTTTCTTTTCCACTGATTTTCCTTAGGTTCTTCGGCAGTGCTAGTTGTTGATAGGCTCACATAGCTGTGTTGGCATGCCTATGCCAGCAGTTAGATGGCAGTTTTGGGTCCGAGTAAGGCTTGCAAGGAACATTGAAAGTGGAGAGTTGGAGAGACAAACTTGCTCATCAACTAGGGTTGCATTGTCCATTGCAATATTTTTAGGATCTCAAGTGTATTCAGTTTTCCTCCTTCCACCTTAGAATTATTTTTTGGCATTTATGTCTCCAATGAGTATTGGGGGATATATCATTCACTTCTATGCTTATTTTCAGAAATTTTGGCATATTGTGTGAGTTAGGTTCTTTATAAGTTGAATTCTGCACCACATACTAAAGTTACAAGTATCTTCTGGCTTAAGGTTTGAACTTTCCGATTTGGCTGGTTTCTGTAGGGATTATCATAAATTGTTGTCTACTACCATCGAGGTACATCATTATTTATAGCGTCATGTTTAATTGCTTGAGTTCTTCTGCATGATTGATTTTCTGAATGGTATTTTGATTAGCCTATTGATCATTGAATAGAAGGAGAAGGATGTTTGTGAGAAAGGACAGCGTGGGTTGGCTGGGATTAATGCACCTTGTATGTGGGTATATAATAAGTTAAAATTTGTGTTTCTTATTCTGATTGCAATGTCTAGGAAATTTATTTATGGTCCTTCTCAGTTTCCAATTTGAATTTAACTTAACTGTGAATCGTGTTGATTTGTTTTAAAAAGGATTTGATCTGTTTTGTGGTGTTATTCCAGCAGTAGAGTATGTCATCAGCACACCTTTGCCAGTAGAATACATTTGTAACTAGAGAGTTTCTTGAAGTTAACAATGCATCCTTAAAGTCATTCAAGGATCTTTCTGCCAGCAGAGGACATAAGGATGATTCCATTACCAGGCCTTATTATTGTCTGTTAATTTGTTGAAAAGGGAAAAAAATTTGGTTGAGGCATAATTGTGTTAATTATTGGATTTTATCAATGAACATTGGATTAAATCACCTTTTCCTAAGAGATAAGTTGTTAAGTTTGTTTTGTTTTTGGTAAACTAGTGAATAAATTATTACCATTAAATGAGATTTGAGAGTGCTATTACATTTGGTAGCACAAGGGTTTTTTTGGTTTTCTGCACCATAATTATGTTTCTCTCTGTGCTTTGTCCAAAATGGAAAGTTTCCACAAAATTAAGCCTGAGACTATAATATGTGCACAGTTTGTGTAGCTTGAACATTTCATTTAAATTATGACCAAATATGACCATATCAATAATAGTAATTTCAAAAAATGTCAGTTGATCAATATGACAGATAAAAATCATGACCTCCCAGATCTGGATGCTGTTCTGTGCCAGAGTAAGAAATTAACCATAATGGGAGGTAATTTATACTCTTGCAAATTGCTTATAGCTTGGGCTATTTAACTAGGACAAGCAGTTACTTCAGCATAAAATGATTGTACAGTCATGGCTCCTGAATTGTCTCCAGAACAACCAAAGTAAATGCTCTAGAGATAATTCTTAATACAGACTTCAGAGGATGGCTGTTTTAAATTAAAAATTATTACTTGAACAAATAGTTTAGTTGTCATTCCACCGTAATTCACTGAATTTTCAGGAAACTGCGGGAGATACCGCAACAGTAACTTTTAACGGAGTCATCCGCAAACATGCATTTCAATGCAACAATTTCAGAGTGTAAAAATCATTCACCTTGACTGGGATCCTGGTCAAGGTGAATGATTGTTGCATTGTAATTCACTGAATATTAATGAAAACCATAGACCTTGTTTACCTGATTCATGATCTATAATAAGAACCTGTGGTCAAATTAATTTGCTTATTTTGTATGAAATCAGTACTGTTCCATGCATTTTATGGAAAATATGTTTGGTCCCTTTTCCTTCACTCTGAAGGATTCGCTGCTAGAAGTCATACTGCTGCCATTATGAATGTATCTTAGGTGTCTTCATAGCCATTACAATGCTTATGGTGTGCATGAAGTATACAACTCTAGCCATACTACTTTCAATGCATATAGGAAAATAGGAGATGCTGCTTCAGATGTGATATGATTGTCATTAAATTTTTTGAGTTTTGTACTTTATATATCATATTCCAAGTGAGAGACTTCTAAATAATTTTTTTCAAACTTGCATATAATGCTTGGTATGTCCCCAGTGATTTTGAAATGGAAACAGCCTTAACCATTGTTAACTTCATATCTATCAATAAAATATTTTTCATTAAAAAGGATTTGTCATTTTGGTGAAAAGTTATTAAAGAGCATAAGCCTTATGAAATAACCTCATATGAGCCTTTTTTTAACTAGGCCTACCATAAAATGGAACTGGATGAAGAGTATGTAAATTCCACCAATTAACCAAATGCTTATCATCTTGTAACTAAATTGAAGGGGGAAGTTTTTCTTTTGTACTGCTAAATGCTCTATCCTGCCCTATGAGTAAAATGTTTAGTCATTTTCCCAAAAAGAACAAACAATTTTGCAGTGCTTTGTACTGCTGTGAACCATGGCTGGAGAAGTTTTCAGGGAGGGTATATTTGTTACTTCTCCATGGACATAAAACACATTTAATGTGTTTGAAAAATAATTGAGATATCCTGTAAAGTAAACAAATCATTTGCAAAAGCAGGAAGGTTTCAGCCAGTGGCTGGTGTTTCACTCTCCAATTTGTTTCCCCAATTTATTACATAAGATAGCTCATGAAAAACATGAATGAGTATTGCCTGTTACATTAAAGTTATCTGCCCTTTACAAACTAATCTGGTAAGTAAATTAAAATCACATGAAATTATTAAATCAATGAAAGTTCACCAGAATCATCTTTTACACTAGAATGTCAAAAGTAACCATATCACCAGAAGCATCAGATCAGTCAGAAGTAAATTTCATTTATTAGTATTAGGCTTTTGAGGAAGAAAAGGAGAAATACATGTATATTTCTTTATTTAAAAATGTTTATGTTGAGTAGTTAAAAGATTGGAATAAACTCTAACTTATGCTTGGAATATTGTAATTCTCAGACCCCTTTGACTGTATTGCATTTTGATGCTGTATTTTCACAGTCTTACTGAGCTAATCTAAACAAGTCTTTCTTTGAAAAAGTAAATGTTCTCCCACTAATCTGAATTTTGCAAGTTCTACAGAAGGTACCTAATTGAATTTTATGACCATTTGTATTACCCCTACAATATCTTATAATACATCTTGGCAAATGGTGGAAAATTAATTTTTGATACCAATTGAAATATACTAAGTTCCAATTCCAATTGACAGAGAAATCAAGTTAAATATTTTCCTGAAATTGATAAATGAGATGGACTTAACTGCAATTGGAGGATGACATCACAACTACAACACAAGAAAGAATTATTGCATTTACCTGACCTTCTGTAGGCTAAAGAAAGCAATGGACGAGTATCATATGATGAGAGTAAAATTATTCTACAAATTATCTGTTGATAGACAAAATGATCCTCTATTAAGATTTAAAATTAAATTGAGTTCTTGGCTATTCTTAATCCATTTTAAAGAGACTGGATGAAACCTGTTGACATAATGGAAAAATGGCATTTATGTATGTTTGCAAAATTCTCCTCTGGATAACTTGGCAAAAACTGTAGCATTTGCAATACTTCCCTTTCCAATAAAATTATTAATGATTATTAATACAATCAAAATTTTTAATTGGCTAGAAGAAAACCAATCAATACATAAAATTTGTTGTCTCCAGCATAACTTTATGGAATTTGCGTAACATATTGAAGTGAAATTATTGAGTAAAAATCATTCGCCTTGACCGGAATTCGAACCCGGATCCCTCGATATCCGGCCGAGTGCTTTAACCACTTAAGCTACCGAGACGTCCTCTTACACACTGAAATTTTCGTCATAACATCTTGTTCCTTTAAAGCCCCCAAAATTTCAGAGTGTAAGAGTAGCTAAAGTGGTCTCGGTAAGGCTTAAGTGGTCTGGCTTAACGTCTTGGTAGCTTAAGTGGTTAAAGCACTCGGCCGGATATCGAGGGATCCGGGTTCGAGTCCCGCTCAAGGCGAATGATTTTTACTCTCTGAAATGGTTGCATTATAATGAACACATAGCGGGTGACTCCGTTAAAGTTACTGTTACAGTTTCTTGAAATTTGAAATTATTGACTTTGTAATTTCACACACTTTATTTAAACACGACCCAGGTTTTGATGTCAAACATCATCATTAGGTGATCTGATTTCGTTTCAATCAATTAATTTTTTAATTTAGAAACATTGCAATCAGAAATTCTCACATATAGTAATTTTTAAACTGTTTAACACTAGTAAAACATGTGACTTAATACTCTATACCACAAGCACAGGGTCACTGTGCTGCTTGCAAGAATTGATATTAGTATTATTTCAGCCCTAAAGTTTCAGCGATAACAGTCTTACTGCACCCTAGATGTCACATTAAAAACACTATTAAGAAAGGCAACAGGAAACCACTTCATTTAATTATCCAACAAAACAATGATGGACCTAGATCCAACTACAAGTCCTAGCAACCTGATCATTTGTCAAATAGCTCTAGTGTAAGTGGCTGATGGAAATCAAGGTTATCAGCATTAGGCAGAGAAACAAGACAGGGATGTCCATTATCACCTATACTTTTCAGCATATATGTGGAAAAGATGATAAAAACAGTATAGAAATAATTGGAGTTGGAAAGTCAGGTTTTGTCCTTTTAGGAGAGGCTAAGAAATATAAGAGTGTACTGTCTGTGCCTATCCAATATCTACCTTATATAGTAAACTACCAAATAATAAATACGGTACTGCCAAGCCCATAATAAGATACTGAATTTTCAGGTAAGAATTTTCTAAAAATACTTGTCAGACTGAAAAGATCAAATTATTTTTATGTTAACGCTGCTGCTTACCACTGATTCAAAACAGTGACATTATTGACATTTGTAATAACAACAACCATTTTCTATGCCTAATCTGGAAAAATGTGCATAATAAATAAAAATAAAAGTATTTTTCTGGTGAATCACCTTGCACTTATAGGTTAAAATTATACCATAGTCCCCTCGGACAATAAGATTCAGTAAAAACAAGATAGCCAAGACTGTAAACTTGATTGGCGCTAAGTCTTGGCTGTCTCATTTTTATTGCTTTATGACCATAGATACGTTCATTTTTACAATATTTACAATAAGATTGAGGCCTATTTTAGAGCACATTTGAAGTAAAGAAAGTGCATCTTATGGGCCGGAAAACTTATATCAATCTTTCTAGGAAGCTGCTAATAGATATGTTGGGAAGAGGATGCAACTCACCTTTCTGAAATAATTTGCACACCCTTTCAAGCTTAGTAAGCTCTACTCTTATCTACTCATATGTATCCTGTCTTCATGCTATTGGCTTCTGTTATCACTGATTAAACATAATGGTGTGGGGTGAGCTTGTTTGTACAAGCAAAAAAAAAAATGAATGGAAAAAGTGACAAAAGGCTTTATTGAAACTTCATAATGCTGGAAATAATTTATTTTCCCCTGTATAAAAATTATTAAATATTGAAATAGTAAATTCTTTGAGTACATACATGAAGGCATGTTTTCCGGAAGCAAGTTTCTAGTCTGTTTTCATGAAGAATGTTTCAGAAGATGGCCGCTTCAAAATCTTCGTAGCCAAGATAAGATGTATCATAGCTTACTCAAATTATTGAATCATTATTTTCCTCTGATAGTCTCATATACTGGTTAGAGAGGAAAGAAGTGAGGTGTGCCTTTTTCTGGTGCTTTCCATGATATCATCGTTCCTTTCTGATATTGAAGACATAGGAGAGGACCTGAATGTATTCATGAACAAAGTAAAAAGAACTGACATATAATATTCAATTATTTTTGCAACTTAAATAAATTAAACTCATTTTAGCTAATTATTTTGATCAATATGGTATGTAGTGAATGCTCTCTACATGGATACCCATTAATGAATAATGTATGTAATCATTTTATTTTGGCTTGTATTATTTTATAGTTTACAGGTATCAAGGTTTTTACTTCTTGGATAATCATAATAGGCATGGCACTGCTTACAGGAGTGAATGGAGCCCTTCAGGTCAGAAAATTTGAATCCATAATTATTAATCCAACTAGTTCCTAATTATCCCAGTTAGAATCAATTCTGCCACAGCCCCAGCTGGCATATTTGTATAAAAACCATAAACACAGTAATCAACCCGAAGGTCGGTTTAGTAGGTGATGGTAGAGATCACCCATGTACCAAGCCCGACGGCATGTGAATATTTACACATCAGGGTAGGGGGGCCAGTTCCTTTCCCTGTGCCGGTTATGCCTTGCCCGGGAATCGAACCCGGGACCCTCCGGTCAGTAGTCCAACGCTCTACCCACTAGACCACCGCGACCCGCCATATTTGTATATTTATACTAAATATTATATTTTGTTGAAAAGTATGTTGTACCTTCTAATATAGATATATGCAACTTCCACAAAGTGAAGCTTGAAAATTTATAGTATGTATTGTTGAAAACAACCTGTTGACTGATTTTCTCATCTGAATCTTGGGCTTTGGTGATATACACATCTCAATTTATAATTTTGCTAATGCCTCAGAAAGTATTAATTGATTGTCTAAGATGGTCAAGTTCTGAAAGTTTAAGAATAAAAGTTTTTAGAAGGATGAGGAACATCCTTGTTGACTGATAACAATGCATTTTTTCTAATTGGTATATATTTGGTAATTCTCTGTAATTGATTAAGCTTCAGACTTTTCAATTGGGAAACACTGTCAGTCTCATTGCTGCTTCAAATTTGATGTGATTATCAAATTTTTAAAATATGGTCAAAATGTGTTTTTCTGCTTGATCATTGAATGGGCAAATTAGGCACTTTCCATGTACATAAGTAAGTTATTGCTTTTTACATATAATTTTCAATATTTGGTCAGTATTCAAACAACTGGTAATGCATGTGAGGGGCAGCCAAATGCAAATCGAACACGCACCATAACACACCATCCACACGAAAGGTGGCAACACTGTTGTAATGTATCAATACTGCCATCACTGTGGTAGGAGAATTGCATAGTGACAACTCACAGGCACATGCAGTTGTTGGGTTATGTCCTTGTTAGTGCACGGATTGTTCTAGTGAGTTCGTCCATCTGTAGAAATGGAGGCGAGGAAAAGAGGAGAGAGGTGTGGTTTGTTTTCTGGTGGCTGAGAGTGCTGGACTAAGTGAAATTCATTATTGATTGTCTGTTGTGTATGGTGAACACTGTATGTCCCTGACAAGTGGCATAAGAGATTCCGTGAAGAGTGCACATCACTGCAAGGCAATGTGTGGTCGGGGCAAGTCCATGAAGCCATTACCCATGATGTGATGGGGTGGATTTGATGGCCTTATCTGGGAAAGCTAACAAATCACAGCAGAAGAAATTCATGTTCAGGTTGGCATTAGCCATGGCTCTGTGCGTGCCATTATCAAAAGATAACTTGCGTTTCCATGAAGTTTGAGCGTAGTGTGTTTTGCATCATCCGACAGAGGGATAAAAGATTGACAGAATGGCATAATGCCTGAGACATATGCTCCGGTACCATAAGGAAGAGTATGCATTTCTGCCCTGTATCATCACAGGGAAAAAATTTGGTGCCACCATTTCGACCCTAAGAGCAAACCACAAAGTCAACAATGGAAACATCCCAATTCTTCCCCACAAAAGAAATCCAAAGCTAGTCGCACAAGTTCTGGTAAATTCATGATGACCTTCTTCTTTGACTTCTTTGTCAGGGGCCCTCTGCTTGTCGAATTCTCGAGCGTGGAACCACAATGGATGCGCTATGAAGGCACTTTGCAGAAACTGCAATGTGCCATAAAGTCAAAATGCCCCAGAATGCTGTTGGACTGAACCATCCTGTTGCATAGTAATACTTGCCCCCATACTGCCAACCTGATGAAGGCTACTTTTCTGTGATTTGGTAGGGAAACACTTGTACATCCTCTGTGCAGCCCAGATCTTTTACCTTGTGATTTTCACATCTTTGGTGACCTAAAGAAAGACATTTATGGATGTTGGTTTCACTCGGACAAGGTATTGCAAAAGTGGGTGTGGTTGTGGATCTTTCAGCCACCTATCTCTCTCTACAAAACTGGAATTGATCATGTCATCTCCCCGTAGGATGAATGTATACATGCTTTTGGTCATTAATTTTGAATAAAACCAATCCATGGTCACGTTGTAGCGGGTGTTCATATTTCATTTGACTGCCCCTCACACACATAAATTTACAATAAATTGCCCTCAAATTATGAAAATTGCTAAGATAGCTTAATTATCTTTTGATTTTTTCAGGAAAATTTGGCATTTAATTATTCGAGGGAAGCACTTCATCCAGATATTGCTATACTGATGGACATGGGTGATACTGCAAAACTTGTATGTCATTTACTTAGAATTCATTACAGAATATATATGGTGGGATCTCATAGTATTCATATTATATGTAAAATTATTACTCCATAGTATTTATGAACAATTTAGTTGCGATAAACTGCCCACTGATTTATTTATTGCACATAATTGTTTCAGGCACATTGTCACAGGAGTTGAATTCTGGTGAAAATAATGATAAAATTCTGCCTCAACTTCAAGCCAGCTTATCCCCCAAAAATTGGTGAAAAATGTGTAGTCACTTGTGAAAAAGCTTCAATCAATTGTAAAATATTTGATTCCATTTGAAAATCTTCAGCACTGCTGCAAATTTTATGATAACTATAAGTGACTGAAAATTATTAAGTTTTCTTGGTAAAAAAGTTAGTTTTTCTCTCCAATTGGCTTGATTATCAGCAAAGAATGATTGCCTTTCTAGATAGTCTGTGCTATTGTTCATGAGTTGACCATAAAATGATGTCCTATGAGGTAATGGCTGGCTAAGAAAGAGAATGCACTATTGCGCTGCCTCTGATTGTGTATTTAGCTTATTTGTAATCTACTGAGAGCAGAAAAATGGATTTACTGCTGGAGCACCGCTCAGAACTAAAAGCATTCAATAATTGAGTAAACTTTTTAAAAATTCCTTTGACCCTGGTAATACTTAACATCTGGATTGCCACTAGAAATCTTAATTCTAACTTAAAGTAACTCTAAGCCATAGAAATCTTAGCTTTTAATTTTAATAAATTGAATCTTTGGGTTGAGTGGAAAACCAGTTTTTTAATTGAAATTTTCATACAATGAAAACATGGAATAACTCCTGTGATAGTATTCTCTGTAAGTTGGTGTTTTCTCAAGCTTGAAACTTAAATATATATCATATATATGATTTGTACCACTATCATTGGCAATGTATGCCTAGATTAATTTGATGCAGCTCTCCAATCTATTCTTCTATCAGGTATCCTCTTTGTATCTATATTCTTTTTATTCTTTGGCATTTGTCATTATTTGTTCCACATTTTCATGCAGGATTTTCCAATATAGTCCTTTCCATTCACCTTAACCTTATTGGCTTTCTTCAATTGTAGATTTTAGCTTCAATTTTAGCTTTGCAGTCTTGAGACCCATTTCAAGAGATCCTAATGTAGCTCTTTTCATGTAGACATATGTGTATTTATAGATCTTGTAGTGTGTTAATGGAAATCAGAATTTCTGGAAAAATCCTGCAAAATAGTTTAAACTTGTAACATTGCTATAAAATAGAGTGAGAAACATAGAAATATGATGCAATTTCAAAGTAAAAAAATGGTCTGGATGGTGAATCATAACTTTTGCCAAAAACTTCTTGCATATCCTTTATACATTATAAATATTTGAATGGAACAATGTGAATATCTCTAGATAATATAGAATGTGAATTATAGAATACTGTTATAACAGATTCAAAAGATTATTTATGTACGGAACATATGTTGGTCAAAATAGCAATGGTATCATCTGGAACCCAAAAAAATATCAAACAGCTTGGTGAAGCTGAGGGTGTCCAGAGAAATTAGCCAGAATAAAACCCAGGCTCTCCTTCAGTAACCAAGAGGAACGTATATTTGAAAAAGAGAAACACATTAGAATAAAAATAATATCCGACTAAATCTTGCCTCCCAACTCCTTTAATATTACATTCAAGTTGTCCCCTTCAAAGTAATCCTTCCCAGATACAATACACTTGTGCCAATGCCTTTTCCAATCCTTGCACCATTTCTATTAAGCACTTTTTGGTAGAGCCTTGAGCTCTTCCAGTGATGCAGTCTTTATCTCCTCAAACATTGCAAAGCTCTGTCCTTTCATAGGTCTCTTCAATTTTGGGAACAGGAAAAAGTTGCAGGGGGCCAAATCCAGTGAATATGGTGGCCGAGGCATGATTGTGGTGTTGTTTTTGGCCAAAAAATCTTTCACAAGCAACGATGAATGAGCAGGTTCATTTCCGTGATGCAAAAGCCACACATTGTTATTCCAAAATTCCAGATGTTTTTTTCGTATTGCTACTCGCAAACAGCACATAACTTCAAGGTAATACTTCTTATTGACAGTAAAACCTTGTGGTAAGAATTCCTGATGCACTATGTCACGGTAATCAAAGAAAACAGTAAGCAAAACCTTGACGTTTGATCAAACTTTGCATGTTTTTTTTCGATCTTGGTTTTCTGGGTTCTTCCATTGGGATGATTGGGCTTTTTTTTCGATGTCATAACCATATTCTTATGATTTGTCACCAGTTATGATCCTTTTGAGCAAATCAGGATCATCATTAACGTCATTCAACAGCTCCTGAGCAATGCTTGGGCGACAGTTCTTCTGGTCAAAATTAAGCCATTTTGGAACAAAATTCGCTGACACATGTCTCATGCCCAAAACATCCAGAAAAAATTGCATGGCATGAGCCAACCGATATGCCAACATCCTCAGCAACTTCTCTAATAGTGATTTGATGCGTTTTCAAAACAATTTTCTTCACTGCTTCAATGTTTTCATCTGTTGTTGACGTGCTGGGGTGTTCAGAGCAAGGTTTGTCATTGGCATCTTCTCGGCCATCTTGGAAGAGATTGTACTGCATTTACACATTTTTTTACTCAGAGCAGACACAACATATACCACTGTCAATATTTAAAGTGTTTTAGAGCACTCAATACCATTTTTTACACAAAATTAGATGCAAATTCTTTGCTTCATTTTTTATATAGCAGAAAATCTCCATTACCATGTAAACCATAAACAGAGTAATCAACCCAAAGGTCAGTTTAGTAGGTGATGGTAGAGCTCACCCATTAATAATAATTAAAGTTAGGAATATTTGAATTTTTTATATTGGGAAACCTTTTTGGATATTCAAATGAAATTATTTGCTTCAAGAATGCTTAAAAATATCAAAATTATATTCATTCCATTTGAAATTAAATCTCTGTACAGAATTAATGAACAAAAGTTATGCCACATAAAACAATTTAATGTTTCAATTGGTAAAAATCAGATGTCAGGAGTAAACTTTAAGAGTATTATGATAGCATGTATGAACTGATGTTAATAATTTTATAATTTCAAGAGATTTAGTTAAATATTACTGGTTTTAATATTTATTTTATTAAGAACAGTAATATTTAACTAAATCTCTTGAAATTATAAAATTGTTCTTAATAAAATAAATATTGAGCATGAACTTCCACAAAGTTGAGCTTCAAACAATGGAAAGCATGGTTTTAATATAATTATTGATTGTAATCTAAGGGTAGAACCTAAACTTATTCTTTCTTATACATTTAATTAACCTAACTGCAAATTTAAAATTATTGCATAGTAGGTTAGTTCAGGTCTTTGAGCATTAGAGTTGATTTTTATTTTATCTTATCTTTATACACTGAGAGTGAGAGACAGTTTCTTTGTTGATTTTAGAATGGGATGGATCAACATATAACAAGAACTGTTAAACGTTGGATTAAATACAGTGTACCAGAAGGTGAACACATTGGAGTTTCTCAAATTGGGTAAGCATGAGTATTCAACTAAATCTCGAAATTTAAAAATAAGTTTTCTATATGTTGGCCACAGGTGATGAGATCCATGCTTTGGGTCGAATTGTAATGCATATGACCTAGTGAAAGTCAGCTTACAAGCGCATTTCTCACTAAGCTACACTAAGTCACTAAGGTTGACTTTGTATATAATTAGAGATTAGTCTAACTGACTGCCCGCTGCAACTACTTAACTGCATTTTAGTGAAGAGGCTTCCTTCTGGAAATAGATTGAAGAGCATTCCCTTCAGTAAAATTCACTATTTAAAAATTATTAGAAATTGAAATACAGAATGTGGTGCATTTCTGTGGTAATATCTGGGCCCAGAAAACTATAATGAAATAAATACATACGGTACACAATTCACTGCACCTTGTAATGATCACAGTGAATTGCGTGACTTGATAGTAATTACATCATTTCAAAATAAAATAAAACAGAGAGAAGAATGTATTTTTTTAAACAATATGTGTTTATGAGCAGCAAATACCCTAGATCACATAAATCCTTTCATAAGTATGAATTACAGAGTCAGGTATGATGTGGTGGAACTGTTCCATAATAACAGAGGCGAAGACTATTACAATTTTCCACATATTAATGTTATTTAGTGGGAAATTGTAATAGTCTTCATCTCCCCTTTCATAAGCTTAAAAACAAACTGTCTTTGAGCTTATGAAATATGTCTGTTCTTGTAAGAAGCAAAGGGCAAGGATAGGAGTATTACAAAAAGAGAAATATTTGAGATGTTTTGGATTCAATGTCAATATTATAAAATTCTTTCTCAGCATGTTATTTCAGTATTTATTAGAAGAGCATTTAACTCCAACATTTTTTTGAACAGACGACTAAGACATTGCAATACATATTTTTTTCTGGGCAGACTATTAAAAAAATGATACATCATTTTTGTTGGACTAATGTAATTTTGATAATTTATTTCTTCAATGTCAAAAATATTATTTATATTTGCATGACTGCCAAGTAAGCAACCTTAATTATATGTTGTTAGTAATGTTACAGTAGCCTGAAATTTAACATTTGTATGTTCCAGTTTCTGTCAACAAGAATGTGTAAAGTATATATATATATATATATATATATATATATATATATATATATATATATATATATATATATATATATATACACACAGTATATAAATTAAATCAATAGTATAATTGTTGTGATGTAGTGATTTATTAGAATTTAAAGTGAGAGAAAGAAGCTAAATGTGAAAATCAAATTTGAATAGTGCCTATCCATAAAAATACATATACTTACATTCACAGATGGTCAGAGTAGAATGGAATTAAGAAGAAGAATTATGTTAGGAAAAGAAGCTTTCACAAGTAGGAAGGAATTGATGGCAGGGCTGTTATGGAGGTTAAGGAAAGGTTAGAGAACACCTTGGGTGAAGAGTGTAGTTTTTGGTATAGTGTAGAAACTTGATCATTGAAGCAAGATGCTAGGTGAAGATTTTGAGCCTGAGGTATTTGAGATGTGATTTTAGAGAAGGATGGAAAAGTTCAAATTGATCAAAAGTGAAACAAACAAAGAAGTACAAGACATGGTGTGATAGGAGAGGGAATTGTTGGAAGAAGTCCAATGGAAGCAGGAAAGGAGGATGGAAAGCATTTCAATTGGCTATGGGATGTTGTGGACTGTGATATAGGGGTCAGCATGTGGCAAACAAGGTAAGGTTGGGAAAACGATAGGCACGTTAAATGGAATGAATGGAGGAAGGAAGAATGTGGAGTTGAAGGGTTTAATTTAGTGTCTTGTATCAGAATACATTTCCTTTGGAGAGGCTAAGAAATAAGATGATGATCATGTTTTTTAAGCCCATTTGCTCCATTGCTACTTGCTTGTAGTTAGGGAGAACTGGCAACGATGAGGGGTCTTAGAGAGGGAAGTGCAGCTTTGCAAGATAAGTTTTAAAAGTTAAATGGTTGAAAAGTTGAAAGTCTGTCGGCTGCCTCTAATGCTTTCTTGTACTGAATAAACCTTTTAGAGCTTCCAATAAAATACATCTACCTGTGACCATTATGGGAGACATGAGTGAGAGAAGTACCTTGGCATCAAAAATCATACCAGTTGTTCATGGGGAAAGTAATGTACTGAAAGGGATTCAAATTGCTGAAAAGGTATGTACTTTAAAGTTTTATTTTACCACATTATATTCTACTGTCTATTTAGTTGGATTCTCAAAAAATGGTAAAAACATAACTGTGATTGGAAATAATGAAAGATATCTCTTACTTATGCCGGCCCTGGTGGCAGCGGGGTAATTTCCTCGTCTGCCAATCCAAGGGTCGAGGGTTCAACTCCTGCCTGGGTGGGTTTTTTCCACCTAGGGCTTGGATGTTTGTATTGTTGTCACTGTTGTCTTGTCATTGTTATCCGATATAAAGGCCAAAAATTGCTGTTTTTGGACCAAGTCAAATAAATAAGTTGTATAATCAGGAAGTTTTATACAAGCCAGGAAGTTTTAGATGAGCCATAAATAAACCAACTGGTAGGAATGATTGAGGTAAAAAATGTATATATTCACTACTATCAACTGCCCCATTGGCTATTTAATGGTAATCATTGAGAACTTCCAAGATTCTCATTATAATTTCCCCATCTCATTTTCACAAAAGTATTCAGCTTTATAGTTACTTCCCTAAATGGGATACCAACTCCAATATCATTTATTCAATGCTCCACCCATTAATATTTCATATTTTTTTATGTCCCTCAAATTTAGTTCTGTCATGTCACTGATTTCTATTGTATCAGTGATGTGCTGATAATGATAACAAAATATCAGATAGCTCCTTCCCCTAAAGGCTTTTGATATGTGGCTATGAAGAGTAATGGATAGAATAAGCTAATAATAAATCTTTATTCAACAAAGAGCAGCCAGCACTTGCCACTATAGATGTCATCAAAAGAAAAACATATAAATGCATACATTCATTACTGTAGTGAAGAAATACACATGAATCATCAAATACACTGTATTAATGCCAGCCTTAGAGGGTGGCAAGTGGTATGAAGGCGCCGGGCCCCATGCTAACAGGGCCCCAGAGATGTCAATTACAAATATATATGAATTACAATCACGTGAGAGATTTTGTAACTTTGCAAGTGCCTCACAGAAAAAGCCATGGAATTTACAGCTGGGATTTCCAAATGTGGAGCCTCTTTTTGTGGAGTGGGGCCAGTGCTGGTAAAACTAGTCAAAACTTATCACACACACAACTACCTCCCCTTTCCCTTTTTCGTGCTTCTTGCATGGACCACCTGTGGGCTTCAAGCCTCCCAGTCTTAATGGGTTTTACATGTTGTCAAATGTAGCTGAGCCCTGGACTTTTCTTAAAATAGCTTACACAATAGATTCTTCTTCTGTTTTTTTTTTGGAAAAATAAAGATAAGATTATGTCACAGTCAGTGGGGGCCCACACAGTGGCGGCTGCACAAGGCCCTGCTCACCAGTAAGGCTGCCTCTGGGTGTGAATTGAAAATTCAAAAACTGCCAAATTTTCTTAATAAAAGTATTGGAAATTATTTTATAAAATTCTGTAGAATAGTTAATATTTAATATAAATTTAGATTTTATGTTGAAACTGAGATGTTTTTAGAGGGTATTCATTGAGATTTTCATATTGATTTTCTTCTAAAGAATCATCTTGCTCATGCAATTCATTTCACTGTTTATGATAGCATTTTCTCTATCTATTATGATCTTTTTTCTCTCATATTACCTACTACATTGTTGTGGGGTTCTTTTCCTCAAGCCTTTTCTGTGTTTAAAAGGCAAAAGAAAATTCTATGCTAAATAGCCAATGTTATGTGTGATCCCCATAATATTCCCCTTTGTGTGAAGTTCCATGTGTTGCCTCTTCCATATATTTATATTTTTGCTGCAATTGTGTTTGTAAAAAAGAATATTTTCAAACAATATTTTCTAGCAATGCTGATGTACATTAGTATAACACTCGTAAGGTTAATAACTTGTATATTTCTTATGTATGTACTATTTTTATCTAGGGCCTCTTATTTTACATAACAAACTGCCAGTTGAATATAAAACCTCAATGGGCCTTACATCCTTTAAGTGTAAGTTTAAATGTCTCATGCTGAAGAGAATGTTCTATAGTGCGAGTGAATACCTTTCTTATTGCTCATGTTGTTTATTCCAATTTGACATGTCCTATGCTAGATGTGCAATTTTTCTTTTGTATTACCTGGTCCATGGGCAAATAACTTGAGTTTTATTTATTTCAAAATTATTGTTATTACTGGTTGAATATACAATTTAAGACCATTGAAGTTGTAGTTTTTTGCTCTACAGAAAAAATTTTATCTCAGGAGAAGGAATCTGAAATGTTTTCTGTCCTTTAGAGATACCTGTGTTCCTCTCTGGTAGCTTTACCAGAGAGGAACACTTTTTTACTTTAAGTAGAGATTACATAATGTAAATTATAGTAGCTTATAATCAATGCACATGACTGTAAGTTATCTGTGCCAGTAAAATTTCATTTTCAAGATTTTTTCTCATAACAGATGATTTCAAGAAAGGGAAGCTTTGTTTTTCTCTTAAGTCATAAAAAGTGGAAAGAGCCATATATTGGGAAAAATGAGAAAAAAACATTATTAAAATTATTGGAAAGAAATCTTAAGATATTCAATATTTTCATGAGGTGAGTCCTACCAATTCTTGAAATACTGTATAAAAAGTAATGCATTGAATAAAAATTTTTGTGTGTATTAAAAATTATGATGTTTTTTCTAATGAAATTTACTGTGATTCAAGTATGTACCTTGTCAATATGTTTATTAACTGTGTAACTATATACATTTCTACTTATTTGAGATTATTTCCATTTCAATAAAAATGTTGTAATAGGTATGGAAAATATCTATATTTACACTCGTTCCCAATTAATAGCCCTTTATTCATAGCGCCTTATTTATTACAACAATTTATAAACCCTTACCTTGTACCCCAGGTAATCCTCATTTGGCGCTGACAATACAGAGACTACACTTTGGAAATTCATTCTGGTAGAATAGTGGTAGTTCTACCAGAGTGAATTTACAAAGTAGTCTCTGCATGGCATACAGGTAGAGACTGTTAACAGAGAGAATTAATTAAAAGTACAAATAGGAATTTAAATGTAATAAGATGAAAAGAACAATTTTCATTTTTTCAACTTTAACTGAAGCCAGTAAGAGTCTTGGTAGGAGTTGAAATTTTTGTTACAGTTATAAGATGGTAACAAGACCTGGGGAAGCATACTTCCTAAAGCTTAATAAGAGATTAGTGAATGATATAAGTTCAAGAATTTTTCTCGGGTTTCCCACCGGTTCAGGTTGATGAAGTGCACCGACGTTTCGAAGGCTGACTCTGCCATCGTCTTCAGGGTGAAGTCACTTCACCCTGAAGACGATGGCAGAGTCAGCCTTCAAAACGTCGGTGCACTTCATCAACCTGACCTGGTGGGAAACCCGAGAAAAATTCTTGAATACCATACGCCGAGAAAACCTGAGATCCTTCATTAATGATATAAGTGTTTACTTCACCAAAATTATTCTTTCCACAGTATGAATACATCTGCATGTAAAACTAATGAACTCAACTCTAATGTTCAATTTCTACACATAAGTGAAAATTCACTTTATGTACAACATGAAATGCAAGTAATGAGCATTGACACAGCATTGGCAGAAGTAATGGCTGTTTATACATCTGATTGGGGGCACAATAACATGTCTACCGCCACAGTAAGTACCTGCATTCTATAAATACAAACTTAATATTGAATACCTATAATCAATTTTAGGTCACCAGCCTAGGAAAATACGCAACATTTTATCATTATTTATTATTGTATCCTGTTTAGATTAGGATTAATCACTCAATTAATTGCTAAAAACTATTTTATTAGTTACATTCTTCATCTGACAATAGAATTTCCATTTACACAGTGGATAGTAATCATGAAAATGAAAGCAAACTTATTCTGGCAAATTAATCAAATTAATGAATCAAAATATTGGGAAACATTAGTCATTGACTCTGGAAATGTAGTAGGCAATTCAAAAGCCCTGAAGTTTGCTTATTAAGAATCAAGTATTTATAGTTGCTGCACTATTGGTTAAAGTTGATATTTAGCTGTAATTAAAGTGGAAGTGATTTCCTTTTAGGTTTGTAAATCATGCTTTTGCTATATTACTTTATCAAGTACCTTAGCATTCAGAATAATTTATAAATTAGTTAGTGTGAATGCATGACTTAATTAAAATCCAAATGCTTACATTTTCATCACATTAAAAAGCTACCCAATGTATTTCTAGTTTTGATATGATGGCTACCTTGTTCAGCATGCTAAAGAGCTAAGACGGGGGATTAAACTAAATTTTGCACTATGTATTCTAAATTTACCATTTGGTGACTTGAAAAAAAATGATAATTTGACAAATGAAAAGAATATTTCTGTTAAATTTAGCAAAAGTTTTTTCTGTTCACCATACAAAATGCATTATTTTATTACACAATATAATCATATATTTAATTTTTAACATCAAACTCTTAGAATTAAAAAAATGCTTATAAAATCTGAAAACATACATTCTATTTCAACAAAGATTAAGAATTTAGTCACTAACCTTCCAATTGCTATAAATTTTTGCATACTTTAATGCTCCAATTTTAATCCATGGGATTAAAATATTTTAACTGATAACTTTGCCAACTCATTCTATTAAAATATGTTTTAGGACACATAAAGGTGTTAAGGGAAATTGTAGTCCAGTGGGTGAAACATTGATATTTGCTGACTTGAGGGCTTCTATGGTATTGTATAAAGCCTTTAACCTTTCTTTTAGTGAATAAGTTTTTTGATGGCTGTTTAAGGTAGGAAGGGATATGAAGTATAATTGCTTAAAGTTAAATTTGATTAGTGATTATTGAATTATTATTTTAGTTAGTAGGAAGTTGAGTTATAGGATAGGGAGTTGAGTTATATAGGATTGCAGAGTCACTTCAGTTTCTACAGAATAACTTTGTTGGTTCTTAGTTTTGAGAAATATTTAAAATAGAAATAACCTATGTGTGGTTTTTCCTTTCACCCTAGTGATTAACATATGTTTCCATTTTAATTGTGAAGCAAATGTCAGTAAGTGTAAGGACAGGGTAACCTGGAACATTCATGCTCTAAATTGTTCATTGTCGCACAAATTATTTTAAATTTGTGGAAAAATGAAAAATTTAGAGCATGAATGTTCCCTGTCTAACTCCCTGGAGAGTTCATGCACAACCCTCTCTTTTGTTTTAGTTTGCAGAGAGAGCCACTTTCCTTTGCACCAACCCCTAAATGTTCAATTTAGAGACCTAGAGCCAATTTTAATAATTAGAATAGAATTTCATGAAACCATTATAATGCATATTCATTTGTGTTTTTATCTTCATTATTTTTTCAGGTACTAGAGAAAGAAACACTATTGAATCAGGAGTATGGTGCAGGCACTAATATCTCCTTTACAGTTTTCCACTGCAAGCAGTTTAGAAGATTAGAAATTTCAATGCGATTGCGGTGTGGAAGCAGTACATGTGAGTTGAGGCACAACTTGCCTGAATGCAATGGAGTACAGTATGGAATTGACAAAGAGTTGAATACTTCGTGGATTTCATACCCATGTTCCCTGGTAAGTTTATAGTTAACTCAGTTATACATCATCATTGCCTTGATCATGAATTAATTAGCACAACAACATTTGCAACCAAAATACTTGTTTTATGGGTGGCTTTTAACAAATATATTTACATGATGTGATAGACCTGCAGACCAATGGATGAGAGAATGAGAATGCAGGGAATAGGGAAAGAAGCATCTTTTACTTCTGTCCCCAAATCAATATAGATATGTAATAATAAACTGCTTGACATGCAGGACATTGTGTTTCTTGATATTACAGTGGTGACATTATCTAATTTATAATTATTAATGAATCATATTTGCCTATTTGCTGGATAATCTTGTAATGAGGAAATGTCTTCATCTAAAAATTCAAATATAGTTGCATTTAAAAAAGACAACTTCTTACATAATAATGTATTGGAAATAAAATATATATTAAAAATGTTATTAGCTACCTGAAAAACCTTTTGTTCATATCTGTATTTGCTTGTAACACCTTACAAATCTTTTACTCTTACTCCCAAAATAGAATGGCACATGGGCTTTATCTATTTCATGCCTCACAAATAATGAGGAAACTAGCATTCACAATATTTTTACCAAAGTGAATGAAGTATGCATTTTCCAAGATAATGATGAAAAGCCTATAGAGTTCACCTGTGTTGCTTGCAAGCATTGGAAAATCCCTAAATACATTGAAAATAAACTGACTATTGATAAAAGTGAGTATATGTACTTCATAGAAAATATTACTAACAATTCATGAGTATTGAAAATCTTTGCCATCAATTGGCATTAATTTATTTATAGGTTGATAAGTGCCAAAATACAATGCAGGTAAAATTTGTTTTAATAAATATTAATGTACTCATGAATACAAAGGAAATATTTTTACACTAGTGGTCTGCTTGATTCCACCTTCCCCACCTCTCCTGTGTTTGTCTTTTAAGTGTTCCTATCCCCTTTCCTTATATCTATTTCCATAAGAATAAATATTTGTTCACCGTATGTATGTATATATATATATATATATGTATGTATATATATATATATATATATATATATATATATATATATATATATATATATATATATATATATATATATATATATATATATATATATATATATATACACATAAAACTATATATATATAAACATAAATATATATATATGTTATATATATATATATATAAACATAAATATATATATATATGTTATATATATATATATATATATATATATATATATATAACATAAAACTTTTGTCACTTTTTTGAAAGTCCCACAAACGTGCACAATAATGTAAATGGACTAGTCAACACACACACAGAAACTGAAACACATAAAAAAGGGACTCACTGGGTCTCGAATTTTTGGTGGTGCAACCACCTTTCTCAAGAGGAGTTAGGAACAGAACTCATAAACTCATATATATATATATATATATATATATATATATATAAACACACAAACACTAACACAAAAAACACCACACACATAGAAACATAAAAGAAGGACACTTACATTGGATATTTACGTTTCGACGGCACGGCCGTCGTCATCAGATTCTGATGACGACGGCCGTGCCGTCGAAACGTAAATATCCAATGTAAGTGTCCTTCTTTTATGTTTCTATGTGTGTGGTGTTTTTTGTGTTAGTGTTTGTGTGTTTGTGCGTCGCCGGAGAGCGTCTTTTCCAAGTTTATATATATATATATATATATATATATATATATATATATATATATATATATATATATATATATATATATATATATATATATATATATATATATATAACTTTTGGACGGCACAATAGAACACAGAATAAAACAGATAACATGTAAAAGGTCACTCACACTGTAGATGATTTAAGCTTTCAGCCTACTCCGAGGCCTTCTTCAGGTCAGCTGACCTGAAGAAGGCCTCGGAGGTGTGGGTGTCCTTTTACGTGTTATCTGTTTTATTCTGTGTTCTATTGTGCCGTCCAAAAGTTATATTGCTCTCATGAGTACTTCCGCATCATCGATATATATATATATATATATATATATATATATATATATATATATATATATATATATATATATATATATATATATATTCATTTACATAGAAATAGAGATAAGGAAATGGGAAAGACTAAACCGCAAAGATAAACCTCAACTTCTGCATAATGGGCAGGGGTAAAATATGGCTCATTGATTCAGGGTTTCTGCTATTTATTTTTTAATTATCCATAGCATGTTCCTTGCTCTATGTATTTTGCACAAGATTTATAAAATATAATTGGTACTCTTGGCACATAACAAGATTGTGTAAGAGTCTGAAAAAATTTTTCTGGCTTTATACTTAATCTAAGTAGGTCATGAGAATAGGTAAAACTTTAAAAAGGATTAGGAAATTAGGAAATAGGGAGATTATTCCCTTGCTGGAAAACCTAGATATTAATATGTTCACTCTTGTGAATTACTTTTATAATGAAATGCACAAATGTTTTTGTATTAATTTTGGTTTAGTCACTATTGGCAGAAGAATTGCAGTTGTTTAGCTATAGTGTATGATAATAACTATATGATAGAAATAATTGTGATAAAATATTTTTTACTAATTCTTTTACAGATCTATGTACTAGGGGTGACAACCATGCATACTTGAATGATTTCCATCTTCAGCCAGTGTTAATTTTCTCACAAATTGAAGAAAATGATCATCTTTTGGAAAATATTAAGATAACGTATGTGATATTAAGCTCTCATTAAATGAATCTATGAAATTTGTCTTGCTGTAATTTATTACCATCTTCATTATCAATATCACTTATAATATACAGACCTTGAAAAATTTTGTTTTAAATCTCAAATTGTATTGTTTCAATAGAATAAATAAGAATATAGCACCTTAAATTTAAAGATGTGAAAATGTAATTGAACTTGAATGACATATTATAAGTTATTGCCAAGATTATACTATAATATACTACTAATATACTGCCTCATTCAAATGAAAATTATTCTGAAAAAATAATGAAAAAATAGCTATACTTCTTTACTTAAATATTTCCTGCCAATCATTAAATCCATGGATTCTCCAGTCATCTGGATTGATACTAATTATCCCATTGATTAAAAGCAATGAGAATTTTTACTAATAAATATATGGAGAAGTCATTTTGTTGTTCTAAAATAAGTTGAGGGCCAAAAGGTACATATATAATGTATTTTTTTAAATTGCATAGGTACTATACTATGTCATGCACTAAAACTTCAGGTGATTATATACTAACGTTTGTTACATTTTTCCATAGGGTAACATCTGAAGATGTAGGAAATCTAATGAATACCTACATGAGTAGTAAAGAGACTATAAGACTACATGATGGTGGGTGGGGAGCCGATAGAGCCAATAATGACCGAATATACTCAGGATATTTTTATCCATCAGGAAACTCTTCTAATCACTGTTTGGACGATTCATTACCATGCAATTTCTCTCTGGTTTGTTCTGCTAGTGGCTACAGTCCCAAATATGGAAATTTTCAAATTGAAATCAGAGGTCCTCCATTTCAGGTAAGTTATTTCAAATAATGTTCAAGGACATTTCAAATGACATTTAAATTCATATCAGTTACATAGAACATTTTCCAATACCATTTAATAATAATAACCATATGAGTTGTACAGATTATGTATTTTTCAGATTATTATACTGATATCAGACACACTTTGGTTTATATGTAATACCTTTATTTATATAATCTATCTTAACCCAGGGCCATAAAAGGGCACAAAATGTTTAAGGGGATGAAAGAGAAATACATTCAAACATAATAAAATTAGAAGAGCTAATCCTTGAGTGGCACCCAATCTCTGACTCAATTTTGTGAAACAGTGACCCTCATGAGTCTCACAAACTCAGTTTATGGGGAGTCACTCCTATCAATGACCCATTAGTTACACATTAGTTAGTACATTAATACAATTAAATACATTTAAGTTATTACAATGAACTCGCTTAATGAGAGGTTTGGCACACACTCTCCTACTCAGGTGCTTGAAACTGCAATGATCCTTTTGAATTCTCAATCTCCTACACTAACCTGGTCAAACACACTGAGAACACAACAAAGAGTAAGAGCGGCAAAGAATCAGCCATCAGGATTTTTCTGCTAAGGTGCTCACTTCAGAGAAAAGAGAAAGTATCAATACTTATAGTAATATATGGAGAGTTAGGAATCTGGAATGGGGTGAGAAGTCTAAGTGAAGGAAGGATTCGTGGTGGATGATGGGATGAAAGTTAAAGTGAATCAACTATTGTGGGGTGAAACACTCATGAGGGTCACTGAGCATCAAGATTTTGATTCATACAAAAGTCATTCTTTCACATACCTGAGGGAGAGGATGTGTGATAGCTTTGGTTAGTCCTTAATATTAATTCATTTATTTTTAGTCTGGTTAGTCAGCCACCAGTGTTGAATTTAACTACCATTAACTCATGTGAGTGTGTGTTTGAGACTCATGGTAGTCACGGTGTTTCACTCATTAAAGTGACCTATTTATTAATTTTTTGAAGGGAGTGGATGTCAATCAAGGGTCATTTCTTTTAATGAATTTCAACTGTATCTGAAGTTATTTTTCTTCATCCTCTTCATCTTCCAAATTCAATGCCTCTTAAATATTATGTCCTGGGGTTAAAACTCATTATTCATTTCCTGGAAAAAGTTACATTCTTCCTTCAATTAATACATTTATCTAACACAAAATGATTTTTCAGATTTCAGTCTCATAGATCTAAAACTTCTTTTGAAAATATCCTATAATTGTTTTAAAATGTCAAAGCTAGCATTTGTAAAACAAATATAGGAGAACTTTGGTTCAAGAAATTTGTTTCAAGAAACTGTAACAGTAACTTTAACGGAATCACCCGTTATGTGTGTATTATAATGCAACCATTCAGAGAGTAAAAATCATTCGCCTTGACCGGGATTCGAACCCGGATCCCTCGACATCCGGCCGAGTACTTTAACCAATTAAGCTACCGAGACGTCCTCTTACACTCTGAAATTTTGGGGGCTTTAAAGGAACAAGATGTTATGACGAAATACCGTACATACAATGTCACAGGCATTCGTAGTCGTGCGCGACGCGCCACAGTCCACGATGTTAATAAAGCCAATTTCAAACACTTAGGCTGTTCATACCTTAGACAAATTTCAAGAAACTGTAACAGTAACTTTAACGGAGTCACCCGCTATGTGTGCATTATAATGCAACCATTTCAGAGAGTAAAAATCATTCGCCTTGACTGGGATTCGAGTATAAGAGGACGTCTCGGTAGCTTAATTGGTTAAAGCACTCGGCCGGATATCGAGGGATCCGGGTTCGAATCCCGGTCAAGGCGAATGATTCTCTCTGAAATGGTTGCATTACAAAAAATTTGTTTCTAAAAACTGAAAATATATTTTCTGTTTTAGGAGAAAAACCTTTTTTGGTTATTGCCAGCAAATTTTATTTTCAATGAAATCTTTTGTAAATATTATTGAATAATAAAATAAATAAAAAGGCAATTGCGTTTAGATCTGCACTGGTGAAATATGGCAATATGATATGAAAAATCAAGTGGGATTCAAACACACATGGGTCCATATGTTGGTGAATTGTATTTGGCACCACCAAGCGTAATAAATAGTAGGTAAACATATAACAACAGATAAACATGTAATGGCAAAATTAAATATAAATGTGTAATGTGGTGATGTGGAATGACTGGTGATGAATTGTGATTTCAAAAAAGTTACTTGGAGAAATGGAGCCAAATTTTGTAATTTTGTTTCATTTTGCCATTCTAACATTTAGTTCATTTTAAGATTCTAGAAATAATTTCTTACCATAGTCTGAATTTCACCAATACCATTTGTTGTCATTTACACTTGGATTTAAGTGCAAATGTGCATTTATATGATCTGCTCCTAACTCCATCATCCATTAAGTATTACTAACCTCTTCTCCATTGTCAACCTCCTAGATTCATGGTCAATGGTGAATTTAAATATTTGCCCTTCACTATAAGTTATCCTTGTGTTTTGGGCATAAAATATTATTATATTTGCCACTTACCAGACATAACCCTAAAATATCAACTTCTATTTTCTTTTTTTCTCAACTCCTGTTTTCTGCTTCCTTTCTGTTAATATTGTTCCTAAATTCCACATTTTCAGCTAATTTTTGTTCAACATTAATGAAACGTTTGCATGTTCTTTTTTCTTCTGTTATTCTGGCAGAGCCAGGGTTTTAAGTTTTTTCTTTGCCACTATTGGACTCAAGATAGATGCTGTTGGGATGAGTTATGTAATTGTCATAGTCAGTAGCAAAGTATAGGTTAAAGTATTAGGTTTTCCTGTTGGTTAATTAAGAGGCTAGGACAGGTAAGACATCTATTATGGGGGTTGCCTAAAATTTAAGGATATACTATGTGAATGAATACTTTAAGGTCTGGTAATTTTTAGTAGCAGTACTAGAGAAAACATATGTTGTTTTAGCAAGTTGCATTTAACTAATAACATTGAAGCTGCATGTTGAAAGGGAGTACATATTTTACTAGGACTTTATAAAACCACCCATCTCTTGGTATATCTCCAACATCTTCTCCCTAACCTGTTTGAAATCAGTCACCGAAAATTCTTCACCTTTTCTGAAATACCCTATAGTGTTGAATCTATTATTTTACATTATAATATGCCATTGGGCAATGCTTTATTTAAAATGCGAAGCACTAGAGTTATATAAATAAATTGTTATTGGTATTTTCAACATCTTGAATTTATAATGTTTTTTTTAGCAGGTACACTTAATCCCCCATTTCTACTCCGTTTTCTTGATATTTTGAGCTTGGAGTATTTCCCTATCATCTGTTTCAAAATAGTAAAAAGAAATCCTCTAGCAAAGAATCCTTACTCAAAAAAGTAATTGTCAGAAATGAAGGGCATTAGGAAAGATATTTTTCTTTTGGGTTCTGCTTCACATTCTTTGCATTGGGAGATAAAAAGCTTTCCCTAAATACTTTGCACAATATCAAATAAAATAATGGAATATGTGAATATTCTGTTGAAAATGAGCAGCAAAAATATAAATGTATATTCATTCAAAATTTAGTTATCCCCATTGCCATCTGTGAAAAATATGAATCCTAACTTTTCTTTTCCATAACATCTTGAAAAGTTGCCATCAATAGTGCAGTGTTCAACAATTGTCAACACAATTAATGAATAATAATTCTACATAGTTTCCAATGGTCAAGATAACTTGAAGCCTCTTTCTCTAAATAGATCTTTTACTTAGGTGGCTGGAGAAATTGTGACATTGAGTTAATATACAGGGTCTGCCCCAAAAATAAATAGAACAGATATGGGAAAAAAATTATTGTAGCTCAAAGTACCATTTACTGAAATTCTTCAAAACAGTACCCTTGTGCATCAACATAATAATGCCTGTACCTCTGCCAGTCATGATATTTTTCCTGGAAGGCTCCAACATGAACCTTGTTCAGGCACCTCTTCATTGCCCCTTTGATATTATCCAGCATTTCAAAACAGTTGCCTTTCAAGCTCCTTTTTAGTCTTGGGATCAAAAGAAGTCTGATGGCACCACATTGGAGATCTAGGTCACTTCCATAGTGGCCCAAGAGATCACACAAGATTGTCTCACGAACAGCCTTCTGATCTTCTAACAGCAACTTGTGGACCATCCAGGCATACGTCTTTCTCATGGCTGCTACTTCTGTGAGATTGCAATGCACTGTGTTTTTTGGAATATTGCACTTTTCTGCTAACATTCAGTCACTCAGATATCGATCGGAACTGAGCATGCCTCTCACTTTTTGTGCATTTTTGTCCCAATGTACTATTGATGGACATCCAGGGCATTCCTTTTCATTAACCTCTTCTCTCTACCCTCCTGGAACATCTTTTGCCTGTGAAAAATCATTCCTTGGGACATAGTGCTTCATCTCTGTAAGCATCCTTAACCATGGTCGTGGTCTCCGAAAACCATTCTTATCTCAAAATTTAATTATTTATGGTGGCTCCATGGATCATGACACGCCCCTCAAAATGGGGTACAGTCTAGCAGTGATCTATTCACTGTAATGGCTTGCAAATAACTAATGCCGATCGCATTGCTTTTACAAGACCTACCACCTTTCCTGCCACAAATATTCCACTCCAGCCTTCATTGGTGGGAAAAAATCTTTCTAGTTATTTTTGGGACAGGCCCTGTCTTGGTAGTAATAAAATTTACATGTGCCTTAATGTTCATAGTAGTCAGCTACACGCTGACATAGAACTTAATTAAGGTTGAGCCCAGAAGCTTTGTTTGTAATGGAGGGTCTGATACTCTGATTTGCCCATAGCATATTCACATTTCCTCTCTTAATTCGGATTGACTAAGTATTCTGGAATTTTTTAGATACCTTGAATTGACATCATAAATATGTGTATTAAAAGTTTAACAAGGTCTAATTTTTTAATGCCCTACCTTAGCAATTATGTTAGGAGAGAGAGAGAGAGTTGTTAGCAAATATGTCAGGAGGGACAAGAGAATTATTTAGTAGTTTGTGTCCATCCAAAATCTACCTTAACCGGTAGATTACCTATTATTATTATTATGATAAAAGAATGATCGAGGTCTTTGGAATTACCCCCATTGCTCCCCTTTGGATCTGCATATGATCAAGATTTTTTGTCACTCAAAATATTTCCATCCATAAATTTAGCGATAGAAGAAGAAGACTGAAGAAGTTCGTTTAAATACTTTTGGTTGTTTAAATTAACTTTTGAGTGACTCCCTTGCTCTGGTAAAAATTTGGATGTTTTTTGTGATTCCCCTTGTTCATTAACATTTCAGATTCATCATGGCCATGTTAAGTCAATTCTTGCCATGACAAATACAAGTTCACTTGCATGTATCACCCTACAGAGGTAAGTCTTTGTCTTTTAAGAATAGGTCTCCTGTGATTGACTTTCTTATTACATTTTGATGAAGCAAAGCATGGCATTTTGTATAAATTCATGCTCAATTCTAATTTTGCCTAATTGCCTAGCACTATACACTTTTTTGATACTAAGTGCTCCTGCATGTGCAGCTGCGGGTCTTGCTGATGTGCAACAATACTGTGCTCATTGAGGATCAGGGATCTCCAAGTAGTAGAAACTACAGTATGGCATAGAATTCAGTCTAACCTGAAAACTCCATGCAATTATGACATTGGTCTCACAGCATCTAAACTTTTCAGAACTTGTTCTCATCCCATTGACCTCATACACTGTCAATGGTCATATGTGTAGCTTAATGACACAGTATCCAAGGGATCAGTGCTCTTACTGCACACACTACTCGAGGAGATATGTTCCAAATGGGTGTGAACCAAATGAATTGACTGTTTGATATAATGTGTTGCAGCTCTTGGCTTGTGCAAAGCCATTCTTCAATCTTTTATTGTGTAACATTTGTTACTAATCTTATATATAAATGAATCCAAGAATGACATTTGGAAGTCAGTTTTTCTTTAATAGATTTTTATCAAGTACCTATTTTTTTGGGTAGGCTGAGCTCTTCATCCTTAATGGATACTTTCTCCAGTCAGACTTTCCTTTGAAAGGGTCACTGTGAAGCAGAAACCAGAGGGGGGTCTTCATGTCTTACTTATGCATGTACATCATTTGTAACTCTTCATTCCCTTCAACATCTTCATGCTATTAAGAATTTTAAGACACTGTAAATATGTTCCTCAAATTATAACCAACCAAATATTGAGCTTGGAACCCTTACATTTGTTTACAACCCAGATGCTCTGGCAGAAAATAAGTATTTTAAAGGTTTTGTGGGCCTGAAAATTTGCTTGGTCCTATTTTAAACTAAATTCATAGCCTCTTTTGTGGCCAACTCTTTGATCATTATTTTATGGTATATATTTTCCTATTTTCATGTTATTTTCCTCTGGTTTTTTTCTATTTTATCTTTCATTATGTTATTCCTTAATTCTTCATACCTTACTTCATAATCGATCAAAATATTTTCATTTCAATTTTCTCTCATTAGGTGGACTGATGCACACTTACTTAAGTTTTTAGGGATAATTAGAAATGGAATAAAATATCTAGCTGTACAGTATTTGGTTAAAATGCTGCATGTATGTAGTCTGAAGTTAGTGCAGTTTAAATGTAATATAAATTTAATATTAATATCAGGAAGTAAGTCATACAACCATTAGTCAATGACAGGCAATTCATTAAAGGTGTTCTTATTTTAAGTATTAGGTTATCTTGAGCGGCATTTTGAAATGTAAAATATTGTTGTTCACATCCATGCTAAACATATGTACAAATGAGTGTTTGGAAAAACATATTACCTTTCATTCAATCTAGTTTACTGTATTTTACCTTAATACAAAATAATTTTAATGTTCCAGTTCCAAAAAACACATGAATCTTACCCTCCAGATAAAATAAGGGATCTTAAAGGGGAGCAAGATGGAATGCATTCCAGGATAAAACTATCATGGACAGCACCAGGGAGATCTTTGGGAAGAGGAAAAGGTAAATATGTTATGCATAAGGTATATTGATAAATAAAAATTTGACACGTTAGGTGGGACATCTTGCAAAGTTGTTCATAATGCATGTTTGCTTTAAATGGGCTACATACAAGCAACTTTATTTTTTATATTTACAAATTTTACTGGTTGTTAGGGTAGCCACTACAGTCCCAGTATACTTGTTTATACTATTTGGGCTGCGATCCAGTGATTAGCCACCAGGGTTCCAGAATGCCCATGCTCTAACCGAGACTCACTTGGAAATAAACACACCACGTTCACAAACCTGAAGTCTGTTTCTCTGCTTGGAAATAAGCTGAATGACTGCCTTAAAACCACGTTCCACCAAATATGAAGTCAGAAATGCAAGAAATAGTTTGTTAACCACCATCCATAATGCAGGATAATGATCGGAAACCTCTTGTAACCAAAACTCTTGATAATATTTATAAACTTTGGTGTCAATTCAATGTCATTGTGTAGTCCAATTAATTTTTCCTCTAGTACTCCTACTTCCTCAATATCTGCAAACAGATTTATCACCAATCTGGAATTTCCAACCAAAGAAGATCCTCAAATCGCTGCATCATATTTTTTGCAAGATGACTAAATGGTCACAAAAGACTCAAATTATCAACACCTATACCAGCTTGCTCTTCTAGTTTAAGTGGGGAATGAAAAATATAAACCTTGCAGTGACCTATGTTATGCTTAAATAAAAGCAACTTGGAAATAAACACAGTCACCACAGATTTTGACTTTATAAGATTAGTATCATTTCCCTGCAATTGTAAATTCATTTCATTGAACTTTGCAAATAGTTCAGGCAAAAATACAGCGTCACTCCTAATCTCATTAAGTTTTTTGCTGAGAAAAACATCTATCTCCTCAAAAAACTGCACGGCAGTGTCAAAAAGATTATAGAAGTGCCTTATACAATTGCATTTTGATAACCAATGAACTTCCGTGTGTAGTAATAAACATTTGAAATCTCATCATTCTCATCACACAATTCCCAAAAGAGTTGATCATTAAGGCTTTGATTTTGTTAACCGATGTAATTACAATATTTAAGGACTTGTGAAAGCAATCACTCAGTAATTAGGTACTAGGCATTGACAGTGAATGACAGAATGAATAGTAAAAACATTTGGTACATATTTTCTCAAGTATGCAATACAACCATGGTGATGACCAGTCATTGACTCGGTTGGAGCTCCATCTATCCCAACTGCAAGTATGTTAGAAAGTGGATTGTTTTTGTTCCTGAAGAACTGCTCTACAATATGAAATATTGGCTTTCCTTTAGTGTCAGTTCCTAATACCCTTGCGAACAACAACTCTTAAGACAGATTTTCATCATTAATAAAACATATATTAGCACAGGTCTCGCGTAGCTGACTCGTCCAACTGTAATGCAAATTCTGTTGTTCTCAAGATGCTGCGCAATATATTTTCCACATTTTCAGCCATTTCATCTATTCATTGCTGAACTGAAGTGTTACCTAAGGGAATTATTTTTATTGTATCATATGGTGGCTTATGCAGAACACTCAGGACTTCACACACTGCTGGTAAGATGAGCTCTTCACCAATTGTATGTGTCTTTCTAGATTTGGCAATTTATATTGAAATATTTTATTATGCACCCAAACAATTATTGATTTGTTTTGAAACAATACTCAACATGCTTTAAAGTGTAGGACAATTTTGAAATCTGTCACAAAGTGACTGAAAAAATTTTAAAAGTCTTTTCTGTCTTGTCAGGATATGCCTTCTTAAAATAGTCAATTAGTCTGGAAGGTTTCATCACCTCAGTTGAAAACAACCTTTTGCATAGTAAGCACATGTGCTTATTGATAGGTGACTCCATAAATCCATACTTAAGATAATCCACATTATTCAGTCTACATTTCTTCTGTGATGAGTCATTTCCTGACATTCTGTTTCTACATTTAAGGTTTAAACATTAAATTTTGCTAAAATAAAATTTAATATATATTAACTAAATAGAATACAGGTATGAGTTAATGATAAGATGTGACTTTAATCTTTAAGTGGTTGCTTTTTAAAATAAAATTACTGATAACTTTTCAAAAAACATCAAAACAAAATATTTATCTGCTTGCAGCATAATTTAACATATATATAAGCAATGCTGAATAAATGTATTTGTTCTGCTTACCTGGTATAAAACAGAATTTATACACGCATTATTTTGCTCTTGAACAGTAGTAGTTTCACTTCAGGTAATTTGAAAATATTAATAGCTTATTTATTGAAAATAAATATTGTATATTTCATATTGTATACCAATGCAATACATTTATAACACGAACACAAAATCGAAAATTGTGCATAGGGAGTTCATGCTGGAGATCTGCACATGCACCTTTGCCATCTCTCATAGAGAAACCAAACACTTGGCTGCAGAGTAAGCTCCTCTCAAATTCCAGTTATAATACTAGTCTAGTCAGGTGAGGATGAATTAATATTTCTTTAGCTCGTATTCTGTCGTTATGACCATATTAGTTCAGGCAATTCCCTAAAGTGTATTAAAAAAAAGGTTGTACAAGAGACTGTTGCAGTGAAATTTCCTAATTCAATTTTTGGATACTTATGTGTGCCTTGGTTCAACTAAAGTTTATTCCTTTGCAAGGCCACCTTTTCATTTGATGATATATTATTGAAAGGAATTTTGTGAAGAAGTATGTTTACTACTCAATTTTTGTATTTAGCATGTTTAATACTAAATGAAGGTGAAATATTTCCGAAGTTTTATTTTTATTCAAAGAAATATTGTGAATATTACCCATTGTTTGAAAAAATCTGTGCTTCAAGGAGATGCACAATGTCAACAAAACCGTGGCTTAGATCAGTGAACAGAGAATTAATTTAATTGATATCTAGCTGGCAAAGAGAAAGTTCAATCGTATAATACAAAGTATGAGAGAAAAGGTCCTCTTTTTGAATTTCTGTTAACATTTTCTGAAAACATAAACAATATACTGGTCGTTTATTTTCATAATATACTTCATCATCATAAAATAATACAAAAAATTATGTAATAGTACTATAACAAGGATGATATCATGCGATAAATGAAAAATAACTTACCAATACAGCCTTGATAATATCATTGGAACCGAATAGTTTGGAAAATGATTATCCAGGTAAATATTTGATCTAAAACCACCGAATCTAATTATCAGATGAGCTGATTCCTCTCTGGATTCACACCAACCATAGGTCAAATGAGATTAAACCCCATCAAAAATCTTCCTTGTGCAAGAAGGGCTTGGAAATACTTTCTAACCATTCATACTTTAAAATGTAAAGAAGCACATGGTTTAAATTACTTCCAGATGCAGGAAACAATGTAAACTTTAAAAACAAAGATTTAAAATGGAGACAAAGGGAAGGTTATCGAGCCTTTACAAATGTCACATTGTCAGGACCCTCTGGCACCTCCCTGCCACTTCCTTGCTTCTTTTTGCCCCCATAGACTAGAGCACTGCCCCCGGGGGAGTGAAACCACCTACTTTGGAAGCCATTGGTGTACGAGAATCTCGTCAAGTACTCGTACATGAATCAGTCAATAAAGTATGGTATTTTTTCGTGATAAACCATAAACACAATAATCAACCAGAAGGTCGGTTTAGTAGGTGATGGTAGAGCTCACCCATGTACCAAGCCCGACGGCGTGTGAATATTCACACATCAGGGTAGGGGGGCCAGTTCCTTTCCCTGTGCCGGTTATGGTTTCCCAGGAAACTCTGGTACCCGAAAAATCAACTAGCTTGGGTGGAGCTGCAGGTGCCAAGAGTGCCTCGTCCGGGAATCGAACCCAGGACCCTCCGGTCAGTAGTCCAACGCTCTACCCACTGGACCACTACGACCCGCTTTTTCGTGATATCTGTG
Source organism: Hetaerina titia (assembly GCA_037158775.1). Classification (NCBI taxonomy): domain Eukaryota; kingdom Metazoa; phylum Arthropoda; class Insecta; order Odonata; family Calopterygidae; genus Hetaerina; species Hetaerina titia. The sequence goes on from CM073769.1 coordinate 123,748,119, forward strand.
TGAAATAAAATTCCATTTTTCAACCACATTATCAATTCTCTAGAATGTAAATTACATCCATCTAAGCTTAAAATATTTTTCTCTGATCACACTATTAAAACAGTAGACCTAAAAAATAAATTGGTGATCTTAATCACTTATTTGGAACTGTTAAACTAATATCAATTCCAAGGTCAGTTATGCAAAAACAATGGCATATGGGATGTGGCAAACCCAGGGTCAACCATAGAATGATTCCTCTCATTATGTGTTAAGAAAAGAAATTGACATAATTGGTCATTCCATATGACTTTAGACCAAAGACTAAGCAAGGGCTAAAAATGAACACTGGCTGGCATGCTGATCTAGTAAAAAAGAAATCTGGTTTTGTTTATCTTATCTTGTAATCAATGCAGCAATTTAAATAAATAAATAAAAATTAAATTAAATACTCTTATATTCTTTTTTAGAGTGGTGATTTCAACAAATTAAATGAAAACCCAAACTCCATGTGAAGAGTCTTGTGTATTTTACCCAACATGGTTGTTTACTGAGCTATGGAGTAAAGTATACAATTTGGAACAAAACAGACTTTGCAAATAAAGGGTAAAGTGGATAGCAAGTTATAGAAAAATGATACAATTGAAAAAATGCAGGAATTAGAAAAGGCAATTCTGGAATTAAGGAAAGCTTAGAAAAATATGATATGCTATTGAAGAAAGTGCATTTTATAGAGTGAATTGGGAAAAACGAATGAGCATACTGCAGAAAATAGGAATAGATTGGAGGAGCAGGTGAATACATGTCTCAGACTGCTCAGATGTGAGTGGGGAACTGGATGGGCAGTGTTATGAAGAGGTGTAAGGCAGGGTTGTCCATTATCACTCGTGCTGTTCAACGTATATGTGGAGGAAATGATTAAAGAGTCATGGGAAGAACTGGAGGTAGGAATGAACATCAGAGGGAAATTTGTAAAATCAGTTAGGTTTGCTAACAGCCAAGCTTTAGTTTGTCAGTCAGGCAAGGGGTTGCAAGCATTGCTTAGTGAATTGGAGGTTCAGTGCAATAGATATGGGATGAGAATCAATAAAAATAAAACAAAGGTTATACGATTTTCCAAAAAGAAAAAGGCTAAGCTAAATATTAAAATGGGAGGGCAAAAACTAGAGTTGGTAGAAGAGTTTATGTATCTCGTAACTGTTTACATGTGTAAGTAGTAGGGATGTAAGGAGAAGAATTGTAAAGCAAAGGCAAAGGCAAAGAGTCTTTCACAAGTAGGAGGGAGTTGATGACAGGGACATTGAGTTATGATGTTAAGAAAAGACTTGTCAAAACTTTGATATGGAGCATAGTTATGTATGGCACGGAAACGTGGTCATTGAAACAGGAGGATAGGGGTGGATTGGAGGCTTTTGAAATGTGGGTGTGTAGAAGGATGGAGAAGGTGAAATGGAGTGAAAGGAAAGCAAATCTATGTATGGTGGGCAAGGAGTGGGGTTTGTTGGGAGACAGTAAAAAATCCTAAGGAGACAGTAAAAATGGATGAAGGGCATATTGATCGGCAATGGGATGATGAAGACTGCAATAGAGGGGAGAATGTTAAGCAAATGAGGAAAGGGCAGGAACAGGATAGAAATTTAAATATACAAGGAATGTAGCTACGGTCGTGAATCAATGTAAACAAAAAATACCAGGACCGTAAACTTGATTTACGGTCCCGGTATTTTTTGTTTACAGGATAGAAATTTCAGACAGGATAAAGGAAGTACGCAGAGATGAAGAAGGACTTGATGTAAAGTAAGTGGCTGGATTGTGTTTTGTTAGGAGTAACAAAATATTTATTTAGAAGTTGTGTCCATCCAAAACCTACCTTAACCAGTAGATTACTTAATAATAACTGGAGAAATTAAATGTCTCTACCATAAATTTCCTCAATTACGTAGTTTACAAGATTCATGGCTTTTAGTCTATGTAAATTTCACAGATGCATTCAGTTAATGTAAATAGTTAACTTCATTTAGAATCTGATTTAGACTACTCTTTTTAAAGTGTTCGCCCTGAAGTAAGTGATTTGCTATTTTTTAAGTACATTCGTATATCTAATTAGGAGGATATGGTATTGGGTTGAGTATTTTACTACTGATTGGAAGGTCTGCACTCGTTTCTCAGGCTGGGTGGATAGCTCTGGACACCCTCAGCTTCACTCAAGCTGTGTGATTTTTTGGGTACAGAAGTCTTCCTGGGAAACCATTGGCAGTGGCACAGGGAAAAGAATTATCCCCTGTCCTGAAATGTGACTTTCACATGTCATTGGGCTTTAGTGCTAGGTGAGCTTTACACTCACCTATCAAACTGGCCTTGGATTTTTAACAGTGGTTATAACAAATTATTATTAATGCAATTTCTATTGCTAAAAAAATCATCCAGAGTGTACCAGGTTTTTAATAATCTTTTTATTTTTCAGTATTTGATTATGAATTTCAATATGTGGAGAAGTGCCATGACAATTCTACAGGTGAGCATGAGGAAGATGAGGACTTGAACAATAAAAAAAATGAGTACCTACATTTCCAACAGCTTTGTCTGCCTGGAGAAATCTGTCATTTTACTGTGCCCTTTGAAAATAACAAGAGTATGTTATCAGACTCTAAAAAATGTTTTCTGATTGAAGCTCTAGGAGGATCTCAGAAGTCTAAATCTAATTGTGCATGTTCTCAAGTAAAATTAGCTAAAGCTACCAAAGATTCATTTAATATAGAACAAATGGTGATGATTATAGTTGGTGTTTTAATTTTTATGGTTTTATTTTTACTAATATATGCATATAGAAAAGGATTTAGCTTCCAGGTTTGCCATAATTTTTTTCTAAGAAATAGAGAAGAGAATGGCATTGAACTTCCTGAAGGTATAACCCTGAAGGACAACCTCTTAGAGGCGAAGAATTAAACTCATGAGAACTCATTGTCTCCACAATGAATGCTTCATAAAATCTTTTATAGTTTCCTCACCATCCAAAGTATCACTCTACTATGTATTCAGAATGAATGAGAAACTTGTTTTTTCCATCTATTTTAAAATTAAGGTGTGTCAAATTCATGTGGATATTTATTGTTGTATTCTTTGAAAGTTGTAATTTGTACCATCGTATGTATGTCATATTGTATTCTCACCAAGCCTGTATATTCTCAAAATATATCTTTCGAACAATATTTCACTTTCTAAATGATATTTTGAATGTGTGTTGTTTTGTGATTTTTTCATTTTTTGTAACCTTACTATTTTTACCATGAATATCAGTAACTAATAAAATATTTTGAGAGTAATTTCTTTCATTATTTTGTAATTCAACTAATTAATGACCATAAAAAATTTAATTTTTGCATTACATTTAAGAGCTGGTATTTGCCCCAGTTTCAAGTGCATATTTAACCCTGTTATTACAGCAAATATTTTGATGGATATACCAAGAGTCATTCAGGGAAAATGCCAGGAGAAACAAGTAGGTTTCATCTAGTAAATTATGTTATGGTTGGACATAGATTTAAGAAGAGCATCATCAACTCACAAAGCTAAGTGGGAAATTCCTGGAATGATTGTGTGCCTGCTACTGCAGTTTGTGTTTGGCACTTGTTCCGGTAGCATCTTAGTGTTGCTAGTAATCATGCATTTTTCCAAATGAGTTCAGGCATAATTTGTGACATTTTTGTGCAAAGTTAAATAATATTTTGTGCATAGTTTAAATAAACCTCCCCTAGAAAAAGCTGCAAGAAGATAGATATAAGAGAATAAAAATAACAGTAGAGATGAAAAGTAAAATCATTGAAAAGCAAGGACAGGGTGTGAGCGGGGATGATCTAGCATGCACATAAAATTGGTCAACATCAGTTATTTACACAATCCTCAAGAACAAGGACAAAATTAAGGAGATATATGCTTCAAAGAGAGTATGCTATGTATTCTCAACAATGTTGAAAGGTTGCTTCTCACATAGATAAGTGGCAATGTGACACTATTTACAAGAATATCATTTGTGAGAAGGCAAAAGTGGTGCATCGACCTTGTTAAGAAGCTACCAAGACCATCAAAAACTGAAGAAGGGAATTCATCAGTGGTTTGAGAAGTTTAAGAGAAGAGCTGGAATCCAAGGCATTATGAAGCAGTATGCTCCAACTTAAAGGCAGCAGAGAACTTCATTGGTGTCTTCAAGAATTTATCAGATTCTGAGATTGCCTGCCACAACACATTTATAATTGAGACAAGTCTCTCCTGGAAGAAGATGCTGAAGTGAGCCTATATATGTACAATACAATACAATACAATACAATTTATTTGTCCAGCGATCAAGTTGTACAACTGTATTTGATATAAGACACGTCAGAGTAAGTAACAGAATACATACATGGATACATGATACACATCAGGCATTAACAAGAAATTCGGCAATTGAATAAAACATTTTTAATTTTAAGAACCTGAGTAGGTTGACCTTAAAAGCGGCCACACTTTTTTGGGACTTAATCTCAGTTGGGAGTTTATTGTAAAGTTGGAGGCCCATAAAATTTGGGCCAGCACCTGCATTTTTTGTACGTACATATAAAACGTGCAGCTGCTCATTCTGCCTAGTAGAATATTTATGGATATCACAATTTTTCACATACTCAGATAGATTTCTTTTTGTATGTACTAATACATGAAAAATATAAATGCATGGTACTGGCAGTATATCCAATTTTTTAAACAGGGGACGGCAAGGGGCATCATGTTTCGCAAAACACATGAGCCGAATGGCTCTCTTTTGGACCCTGAAAATGATCATGGCCTTAGAAGACGAACCCCAGTAGAGGATACTATAGGTTATGTGAGAATAAAATTCTCCATAGTAAAGTGCACAGAGAACAGCCACTGAAACTGTGGATCTAATGGACCTTATTAAAAAGCAGACAGAGCTTAACTTACTGGTTAGAGTACTTATGTGCTCATCCCAAGAGATTTGAGAATTTATGAGGAAACCCAAAAATTTGGTATTTTGTACCTGTGGGATCACCTTCCCATCAACTTCAATAGACAGTACTTTACTTGCTTTATTTTTATTTGCAAAGTAGATTAGGTGAGACTTTTCTATATTCAAATCTAGTAAATTATTATGACACCAGGAAAGTAAGGTGTGACTAGCTTGTTTACACTTAACTATCAATTCATTAAAAGTAGGCGATACAAGAATAATGTTGGTGTCATCAGCATATAACAAGGGGGTAGCACCATTTATATGTTGAAAACTTTCTGCAAGGTCATTTATATAAGAAAGAAACAAGACAGGCCCAAGAACAGAGCCTTGAGGAACACCTCGATTAAGGACCTTACTTGGGGAAACAAAAGATGCACCATTTTTAGAAACAACCACGTGTTGAATTCTATCGAATAGGTAGGATTTAATCCAAGCATTAGGTATGCCACGAATACCCATCCTGTGGAGTTTCTTGAGAAGTAATTGGTGGTCAACACAATCGAAAGCTTTCGAGAAATCGAAAAACATTGCAACAACTTCCATTTTTTTATCTAGAGCATTTAAAGTCTGGGTTATTAACTGATAGTTAGCAGAAGATGTAGATTTATGTTCCCTAAAGCCATGCTGAGATGGTGAAAGGAGATTGGAAATCTCTAGGTAGGAAATTAACCTAACATTGAATGCCTTCTCAAATATTTTGCTGAATTGGTTCAGCAGAGAAATTGGACGGTAGGAGTTAATGTCATGTCTGTCACCCTTGTTTTTATAAAGTGGAATGACTTTTGACACCTTCAGAGGAGATGGAAACACTCCTAATTGGAAAGATTCATTTATGAGAAAAAGAAGAGGCTGCAAAATGAAGTCAATAGATTGCTTAATAATGAAACTGGGAATGCCATCAAAACCAGAGCTTCGTTTTGTACCTAGATTCTTCACTATATCATTCAGTTCAGCTCTTGTGAGGGGATGGAGAAATAGGGATTTTGAGTGGGTAGCAGTAATGGCTTCTAAATTAGGAGAGTTGCTCTGCTTAGCAATAGAAGAAGGTTGAAAGTGATCCGCAAAGCTACAGGCAAGTTTGGAAAAGTCCGATATAATAATTCCAGATGAATCATTAATCTGTAATTGAGACTGCTTCCTGGGTTTGTTTCTGGAGGTATTAATGATTTTCCAGATTTCTCTAGATTTATTGACAGAGTTAATGATCCTGTGGTCATTATAACAACGTTTAGCTGACTGTATCATTTGACGGTAATGCTTTTTCCTTTTTACATATTCAGTCTTAAGTTTGCAATTAGTTTTACAAGAAATGGCCAGCTCTTTAAGATATTGGGCCATGAAACGTATTTCATTACTTATCCAAGGTTTACACTTAGGAGACTTGGTTCTTATTTTGCAGTGAACAGGGAATGACATGTTAAAGTAGTGCAGAAATTTGGTATAAAAATTATTAAAGCTTTCATCAAAGGAGGCAGTGTTATACACATTGTGCCACTCCTCAAGCCTCAAGAGATTCATAAAATGATGAGTGTTATAGCTATTGAAATATCGAGTGGGATAAGCCTCAAAAGGAGTGTTAGAATCCATTAGAAAAGTAGCAACAATGGGGTAATGGTCCGAAAAAACAGTAAGTATGTAACAGTATGTAACAGTAGAGGAGAACCTTGTGAGAGGATATTGAAGAGGACAATGCCCAGCCACAAGCCAATGAAAGGCCATCTCATGCTGCTATTTTGTCCCAATGCAGCTTTGGTTTAAATGAACTGAATCCTGTTAAATAAGTCTTTTTGCATAGGGAAATTGGTTTAAAAGATTCTCCAACAGCTGTGCACAGTTTCAACTACAGAAATGGATTTAAATTATTATAGGTACAAATTTGGAATTTAAAAAAATATTATTAACACATTGATTCCCCTCTGGCACATACTAATTTCAACAAAGGGATTCTTCTCTTAATGTTCTTAAATCTAAATTCTGACATCTGTCTTACTACAAAATTCTGTGTAAATACTACAACTGCTCTGATTTTCTAGGTCTGTACAAAAAAGATGAGCCTGGTCTTTCTACATGTGAACTGCTTGACAGCTCACATCAGCGAGGTGTTGCCTTCTAGCTGTCAGTGAAAGGTAAAACAACACCATCTTATGGCCCTCTCTCTCCTCACAACAGGGACTCTTTGTGTGAGCTTGCAACTGCTTGCTGTACAAATTCTTGTGTCAGAGAGAATGAAGGCATTAGAAAATCAGCGCATGTGCATTGAATTTTGTTTCAACCTTGGGAAAAGTGCAATGGAAACTTTTGCAATAATTCAAGAGGCATTTAGCAATGAATCTTCGAGTTGGGCACAATGTTTTTGTTGGTACAATCGCTTTGTCTGGACAAACCTTGACCCATGAAAATCGAGAGGTTGGAAACCATTGACGTCAACAATGTGAATTATTTAGTGCAAGCCAGCCATAGGTTAACTGTCAGTGTTGGATTATGCTTCACCATCTTGACATAAATTTTGGGCATGCAGTGCATTGTGTCCAAATTTGCCCTGCAAGTGTTAACAGATGAACAGAGACAAAAATGTCTTGATATTGGGTGAACAGAGGCAAAAAGTCTTGATATCAGTTAGAAGCTGCTCAATGGTCTGAACAACCAAAACTTCTTAAAAGCAATTGTCACAGGTGATGAAACCTGGATTTATTGATATGATATAGAAACAAAAGCCCAGTCTTTACAGCGGAAGGAGCCAGCTTCCCCACAACCCAAAAAAGCTCAGATATCGCAATCAAACATGAAGGTGATGCAGATACTTTTCTCGACTGGGAGGGGATTATTCATTATAAATTTGTCCCCAAAGGACAAACAGTTATTGGGCAGCACTATACAGAAGTTATGAGAAGGTTAAGACATGCAATGTTGCAGAAGAGACCACAAATGTGGAAAAACAACTCTTGGTTTTTTCATCATGACAGTGCACAAGCACACACATTGATTTTTACAGTTTTTGGCCAAAAACAGCACACCGGTGATCCCCCAGTTATCCTACTCTCTGGATCTTGCTCTAGAGGACTTTTTCGTAAGTTGAAATTTACCTTAAAAGGATGTTGATTTGAAACTATTGAAAACATCTAACAAAATTAGACCACAGACTTAAAAGCTATCCCAAAAGAAGGATTTCAGGTGATATTCGAAAGCTGAAAAAAAATGTTGGGAGAATTGTATTGGCAGCCAAGGGCTGTATTTTAAAGGCAATAAGCATTATTAAATGGTAATAAATAAAATCCAAGTATTTTTCCAAACAGCTTCGTATTTTTTAAACAGACCTCGTACCATAGATATTAACTTATACTTGTTTTTACACATACATGATAGAAGAGGTGAAAATGATTCATGATCCTAAACAATGTAAATATAATTTTCTTTGAATAAACCTGGCACACAGTATTTTTCCCACATGGAACGCATTATCATATTTTACATTAATTTATATGGGAAAAATTGTTTCACTATATAAGTGTCTATGAGAATGATCTCAGGATGAATTATGCCCATTGTAAGAGGTTCCACTATATTATTATTCCATCGGTTTCACTATAATAAGTATTAATACTAAATCCCCAAAATGAGAACAGCTGTTACATAATAAACAAGAGGATAGACATACCATGAAAATATGTCCCCCTTCTGCTAATGAATTTCTTTCCTTGTAACATGCTTATACTTACTTTTACACATCAGGGTAATTTTCACAAGATCATTTGGTGAACGAGCATTCATTTATGTTTAATTAGTTGTTTAGTTCTCAACACATGGCAAGGGATATGACAACCATGCCATGTATGTAAGTACAATAAATTGACTGTACATTAGAGAGACAGCATAGTTTAAAAGCTTTCAGAAAAATGGATAAAATAAGTTTTGATGAATTGGAAAGAAAAAATAAAGTTTAACAAAACCATTAGAGTTATTTTTTATGAAATTATAAGCCAACTTGAATGAAATTATAAGATATCAAGAAAGGAAAAGAAGAAAATTTAGGTATATGTGATACATATTGAGAGGTAATGACATGATTAATTCCTTGATTTAAGGGATAATGTTTCTATAAGAATGGGGAAGAATGTAGAGAATAGGGTTTTTGGGCAGAGTGAACACTTTCAGTAAGTATTGATACACCATAGAATACGAGGGTAATCCCAGAAGTACCCAACCCAACAAAGAAAAAACAAAAATTTTGGAAAAAAATTATTTATTTTTCAACATAATCTCCTTTCAGCTCTATACACTTTTCCCAGCAATGTTCAACAAGTTCGATACCCTTTTTATAATAAATACTTTCTTGCTCCTCAAAATAGCCATTGACTGCTGACATCACTTCTTCACGGTTGGAAAATCTTTGACCACGAAGCCATTTCTTCAAGTTTGCGAACAGAAAATAGTCTGACGGGGCTAAATCTGGCTAATAGGGTGCATGACGTAGCAATTCAAACTTTAATTTATGAATTTTGGCCATTGCAATAACGGATCTGTGAGCTGGTGCATTGTCTTGATGAAACAACACTTTCTTCTTAGCCAAATGTGGCTGCTTTTGCTTAATTTCTTCACTCAAACGTTGCAATAGGTTCCCATAATACTCACCATTGATAGTTTTTCCTTTTCGAAGATAGTTGATGAAAATTATCCCACGTGCATCCTAAAAAACCGATGCTGTGACCTTGCCTGGAGATGAAACGGTCTTTGGCTTCTTTGGAGCTGGTTCTCTTTCGAATCCATCATTTTGATTGTTCTTTTGTCTCAGGTGTGAAGTAATGGACCCATGTTTCATCCATGGTTATGAAACAGCACGAAAATTCTGTTTTGTTGCTGTGAAACTTTGCTAAACACTCAATTGTAATTGGTGGTGGTGGTAACCTTGGTTGGGTACTTCTTGGACCCCATATACATTCTGGGCATACTAGAGTTTGTCATGCAGTGCTTCTTATTCTCACCTGGCGCAACAATGGAATGGCACACCAAAAGCAAACAAGACCTCCATCAGCTATCCAAAAACTGACATCATAAATCATTTTCTTTTTGGAGGTAAAAGTTTTAGATTAAAAACATGCTATTTTTCAAACAATTTTGTAGGTGCCAAATCAGACCTTGTGAATTATTTGTAATGCTCTTTGTAAAAATATTTTTATGTGATATTGATGATAAACTAAAGAGAAACAAGAATTAACCCTAATGAACAGTTGTTTCTTAAGATGCCAGTCTATAATGAAAATTTGAAGCTTAATAAAATACATTAGAGGCCGTTGAGAATGACCTTTATTATAAAGTGAATGCTACTTTGAAATAAAACAGTTACCAAAGACTAAAAGGCTTTATTTAAGAGAATTTTTGTACTAAAGCTTTAATAAATATCACCAATAACAGACACTCTTCTACAGAGTAGATATGGTAAAATAAATGTCAACTTAAGCAATAACTGTAAATTAAATAATATTGACTTTTTATATACTATTATCATAAAAAAGAGATATATACAAGTTGGATCAAAGTCCTTAAACCCACATGGACAAAAATTACCTAAATGAGTTAAATAAAATGACATTACAAGCGTTTATACATTTTGAATATATCTCACAGGAATGAAATTTTCATTTGATTTAAAATGCTTGAAAAATTCTTACATGTCTTTCATTACAGTATATAGTGTAAAAAGGTTTACCAAAGCTGATGTTATCATGGAAGGCTGCTATCTTTATGGCACAAAAGCACCGAAAAATGTCTTCCTTCATGGGCAACTACTCATTCTAGACCAATGCACCAAAACACAATGAAAATGAAAATCTCATAAAGTAGCAAATACTTTAGGTAAACATACTAGTTAATAATGTTTAAATGACAATTATGATTACTACAAAATGAGATATGAATGGATGAATTAGAACAAATGAACAGCATAACTCTTTGCCTGCACTGGTGTATCTCAATAAAAATTCACTGAATCAGACAAGCCATTGCAGTGCTTAAGCCATATTAAATGTCCATGCCTCCAATGAAGACGAACACAAATTATGTGCCTAGGTCCTTTTCAACATCATATATACAAAGTGGCTCACTCATAATAAATGGAGTTGATGAGCAATGGTATTTAAAAATATTTGTCATAATTTATAATTTGCATTTATACATGTTTCACTGAATATTGCTATTAATGCCACATTTTCGTTTGCTTCATTAACTAACTCTAGTAATGTTATATTAATGTATTTGCTTCATGAAATAAAGATGAGTTGTAACCAAGCCTCATTTCTATAAGTCTTTGTGGTGTTATACATTTGTAGAAACTTTCTGATTTGTTTATACTCACCAAAAGGACCGGTTTTATTTGCTTTGGTTTGACGGTGTGTAATAATAACCAGTTTAAAAACTTTGCTTTAACATGTAACAAAAATTGATAGTCAATGTTCACATACAAGGCTCCACATAGTTTCCAGGAAATAGTCCAGTTATGCCTTCCATCACACCTTCCCACCAACCATCATCATTCTTTTTCAGAACATAAATAACAGCACTCTCTTGAAAACTTAGCTCATCTTCTTTGTCAGCATAATAATCATATATTGCAACCACTGAAAAATTTGTGAATAAAAATATGAATATTAATTTATTTCTACACTATAACAAAATAACCATTAACACAGCAATCAACCCTAAGTTCAGTATGGTAGGTGATGGTAGAGTTCACCCAATACTAGGCCGGATGGTATGTGAAATTCATAAGAGGCATGCCTTGGAATCGAAGTCAGGCCCTCCAGTCAGTAGTCCAACGCTCTATCACAGGACTACCACACCCTATACACTTTTACATACTTGATAGAGTTAATCTTTGAACAGGCCATGTTTCATGTAACTTAAAAAAGGGACATGGGAAAAGAAAATACAATATTATACATGTTCCTTAAGCTAACTTAACAGCATGGTGGTTTACTGACTTTTACTTAATGGCACTGACTGAAAATTTCTACTGGAATTGCAACAGTTTAAAATTTATGAACTTTTTTGACATTTTATAAATTTTCCAGACTAATAGTTCCATTCCCAAGATCAGTTCCCATCCAAATAGAATGTAAATTTGAATGGGAACAAACACCATAATTAATATACTCTTAGAGCTACTCTATCAACAAGCAGCTTCATGAGAAATAAAATCACGCAGATAGCATTGGGGACTGTTTTGCAAACATTAATAAAAAAAAATTAGCAGCATCAAACATAATCTTGCTTGTGCAAGCCTCCATCATATTTGATGACTTAAGAGTAACTATTTCACACCAGTGAAATATGACAGGTATATGACAAATAGACACTTCTTTGGCTTTAAATATTTGTTTTCAAAATTGTTTCTTCATTTCCTTGATAAATGCAAAACTAATACAGGCAGTCCAAGAGCTACAAGGTGCGTTCCGAAAGTAATGCAATTAAATTTCCCATGTCGCTTCTATTGGTCAGAGTGAGATCAAACCACTTGGAGTAGGTGGGTGGGGACGCTAAGCTTTGCTGCAAAACTGGTCTCAATGCTTTCCAAGCTGTGGAAGCAACAGGATGTCAGTTATTGTAAACCTCTGCATGCTGCCCATGCCACGAAAAAAATGGAATCAACGATCAAGCAACACTACGTGATTTCTAAATTTTGTGCTAAACTGAAAAATCTCTTAAGGAGACAAATGAAATGATTCATGAGGCTTACGGAGACTGCTCTGTCCTACTCACAAGTTTCAGGGTGGTTAAAGACCTTTAAGGAGGGCCAGAAAGAGGTCCACAATGAACAATCCTCTGGGCAGCCATTAATCAGCAAAACTGACAATAATGTGACTTGTGTTCAATAATTGTTGGACCCTGACCATCGATTAGTATCTAGATGGTTGCCAATGAACTACACTTGTCACCTACTGTTCTGTTTTGCATTGTTCCTGAAGATTTAGCGATGAGGAAAGTGAGCGCCAAGCTCGTGTCCAAGGTGTTGTCAGACGACCAACTGAGTGGAACTTTCAAGGGAATTTTGCAACGTATTGAAAATGAATGAACCTGTAAATGACCTTAGCTGTCGGTCCTCTCCCATAAAAAAACATTACTACTTGAAAATGAGCCTGATTATTTGGACAACATCATCACTGGTGATGAAACCTGGGTTTTTTAATACAACTCGGAAACAAAATGCCAAAGCTCTGAGTGGCACACCCACCAGTCCCCCAAACCCAAAATAGCAAGAATGAGCAAATAAAAAAATAAAACAATGCTCATTGTCTTTTTCGACAGAAAAGGAGTGGTCCATAAGGAGTTTGTTCCTCAAGGACAGACAGTTAAAGCTGCCTACTACACGGATTACTTGAAACACTCCAAAAAAGAATCATCAGGACAAGAAAGACATCTCCGCTACCTGGAAACTCCATCAAGGCAACACAATTTGCCACGACATGCTACATGTACACAATTTCCTGCCCAAACACCAGGTGCCAACGCTCCCCTACCCCCTAATAGTCTTGACGTCGTCCTAACAGATTTCTTTTTGTTCCCCCGGATTAAGGCAGTCCTGAAAAGAATCGGTTTTTCGTCCATAGAGGAGATCCAATCAGCCACAATGAAGACCTTGCGAGAGGCCCCCCTGAAGATGCCTTCCAGGGCACATACCAGTCATGGCAGAGTCACCGGAAAAAGTGTGTAGAGACCCAAGGACAGTACTTTGAAACAGTTTAAGTGTTTGTGGAAATCTGTTCAATAAATTGCAAAAAAAAAATAATTACATTACTTCCAGAACGCACCCTGTATATTAACCTTGACTGATGCGAACCAATACTTATGTTATGTGACCACTATCCAAAAATTTGCTTTAGCAGTTTCCATAAGCCTGCATTAAAATCTAATTTACATATCTTTGTTGTTAGTTATAACATGTAAATGCAATAAAACTATCACTGCATCCAGGAAAGTAGTTGAAAAACAAGTGTGAAAAGTATTTTAAGTGTAAATGACTCAACACCTATGTCTCCCAGCCCTTATAACGTGTGAGATCAGAGGGGGTTGTCTTTGCTTGCTTGCTATTCAAGGACATCGGGTACTAGCTGACACCCTCTTACCAATGCTTACTTAATGTGTACAGATTTTTCAGTGGCTGTATTTCAAATTATCAGTTCACTCAGTTATCATTATCATTATTTAGTACTCTGTCTTTAAGGTAGGTTTTGGATGGACACAGACTAAGGAACTACATTTAGTAGCCTCAACCAAGAAAATAGTCCAGACAACCCACATTGCAATAAACTATTCTTCAGTTCCACATACAATCCATCTCCCTTCATTCCATTGTATATCCATATCCCTATTTGCCCTCTTATCCCTACTTTGCTTGCCTCAGGTCCTCTCCCCAATCACAGTCTTTAAGCATCCCATCATCAATCAAAATACACTGCATCCACCTCTTTGGCCTGTCTTATATTTCTCCTAACTATCCCCATCCCTCCCCCTAACCATGCCTAGTTTCACATTTTCAATCTTTCACTGCACCTGCAAATCAAAAACCTCCTCCTTCAATGATCAAGTTTCTAAGTCATACTAAACAACACTCCATAAAAAGTTTTCCCTAGTCTTTTTTTACTGCTCTTAATGTCTGCATCATCAATTCCTCCCTTCTGGTGAAAGATCTTAAGTTTGATCATTTGCGAACCTGATTTTATGAATTTCCCACTAACATTCTTATCTGCAGTTTCTCCCATGCATTTCACATTTTCATATTGTTCCTGGAATGAATTGGTGCAAAATTTTACATGGTTTTCCATCTTTGAGTGATAACTTGCTATGTTCATAGGGTATACATGACAATTTGATTAGGCAATATTCATGGAAGCCCAAAAGTTCATTGTAGACTTCCACTTCTTTAGAAGCGGACATTGAAGGTGGGTCATCATGGTGCCATTAATATCCCATCAATAATATATGTGAAGGAGTGTATTAAGTCATTTGCTAGTACATGATTGAGTTTGGACTCAAATGACACACTGTGATTGCAGAAATGTGATAATAACTAGGTATTTACTGGAAAGGACAAAATATGTCTTGTTGATTCAAATTATGATTTGGTTTTATTAACAACTTGAATAGCAATAATAAACTGCTATTTACCAGCAATACTTGCTTGTTTCAAAAAATGAATAAATTAATATGAATGATCAAAGTTACTGAATTTCACTGTACTGTAAGGACTTGGTTGTGAGTTATTCTCCACATGTATCTGCCCTTCCCATTATAACTATCATAGTTTTTTAATTTTGCAACTATGGGATTACCAGGACATATACACTAATTAGCCATGCAGTCACATTTTATGCAATGATGATTGAAGGCCCGCTGGGAATCTGGTGAATTACATTTGCTTGGTGACACCAACTGTAGTAAAGTCAAATATATTCCCAAGGGTATCTACCCTAAGAAGGCTACGAACATTAAACAGTGTAGGAAATTGACATATACATCTCCTATAGCAAAAAGGTGGAGAGAAACAGGATAAGGAAATATATGAACCTTTTTCAATGTAGTTCTTGGGGACCCAACCAGGGAGGTCTGCTTCTGCAGGCACAATTCCATGCAGCATCCCACCTCGCATCACATTAGGCACTCGACCAAAGCCACCATCATCATCGTCATCATCCTCTTCCTCCTCTCGGCCCTCTCCTGGTGGAGGTGGAGGGGGCAAAGGAGGAGAAATGTTTCCGGGTTGCTGTTGCGGGACATGGTGATGTAAGTGGGCCATTGCATTCCCAACAGCACGCCCATGCTGGTTAAGCACCACCTGTTGCTGCTGATGGTGCATGCCTCCAGGTGGATGCCCCAGGGTTGCACTGCCACCTGTCACCTGCCCATGCATGCTGAGATGCGCAAGTTGAGAATGGGGCTGATGGGGGAATGTTTGATGCATATGGTGCTGGTGCATCTGGGCCGCAGGATGGTGATGATGGTGGTGGTGGTGGTGTGGCAATGTATGTTGATGCAAGGCATGGTCCATCATGTCCCCTCCACTTGCCATGGAAACTGTGAGTGGAGATGGAGGTGCTGCAAAGATTAAGCCAAAATCAGTGGTTATGCAAACTCTGGACAAGAGGTTATCAAACACAATTATATATTTGTAGTTAATATTCGATGGGGAATGCGTTTAAAGCTACAAAATGTGTCCAATCGTTTACCCCTGAAATGCAGATGAAATGGGGATTGAATGTCAGACATTAACTAGATGGGAAATAGCCTGCAAATTATAACTGTATATCAGGGATGAAATGATATTTAGTTTAAAAAATGATGTCCCCAGGGAGAAATGAAGAAAACTAGTTACTTTTATCATCCACTGCAATGTGGAAATTATATGCATTTGTATATTAGGCTATGTAACACCTTTTTTCTCATTCAATGGTTTTATTTAATAGGTGTTACTTTGGTTTCACAATCTTGAAACTGTATGGGGCATTAGAAGTGAGAAATTTAAAACTTTGTACAAGCAACAGCACTCCAAACTGCACCTTACTGAGAAGAACCATCACATCGAAATTGAGTAGACAGAGGTAAATCACATCTAAGAGAAATTGGCACCATATTAATTCAATATATGTGAGGAGTTACTGTATTCTGTGAGAAATATTACCAATACTTCTGTCAAGAGAAAATAATGACCAAACACCAATCAACGTCTAGCCTTTTTGAACATTTTGCCTCTTTTCTATTCCTAATAAAATTTTCCTCTCATATGATGAGTCAAGCATTCATTATTTCAACTTTATTAAACTCAAGACATTTCCTTCCATCAAGTAAACTGTGAAAAAATGACAATTTAATCACAGCTCTCACTGTACCACAAAATTACGGCCAGCAAAAAAAAGACTGATGAAAAGTTATCCCCAAAAAGAAGTGGAATTTTTTCTACTCTGTAAAAGAGTTCAAAATCTATTCTCTGAGATCCTTAATGAAAACACAAAGTACTCACGAGGCATGGAGGTGTGATGGTCAGCCACATTATAGCCGATGCCAGTAGTAGGTGGTGGTGGAGGCGGAGGAGTCTGTGGGTGGGTCTGCTGCTGTATCTGAGTGGCGTGCGAGGGCATGGGGTGGACCAGGCCAACTTGTGGGGGAGGTGGGGAGAGTGGAGGTACACCAACACCAGCACTCATTTGGGAGGATGAATGATGAGGAAGGGTGTGGGCATGCATGTGAGCAGATGGCGGCATGGGGAGGATGCTGTAGCCAGCGGCACGCTCACCACGCCTTGGGTGGCCTAGTGGGTAATTTGGTGCATAATGGCTGGGGACCTGCAACAAACATGAACCTTGACATTAGTGATCTACAATTTTTTGAGTGACACTCAAAAATGATTTATTACAAAAAAAGTTTATTAGTTACCAATTCTGTGTGACTTTCTCAGCCCTGGAGGCTATAATTTGATTACTGTTATTCCAATTAGTTACGTGCCAGAATGTTGCCTACCAAACGATAGAATCATTACTGACACCCAAACTAAAGTACCATGTGCCATGGTGCTTATGACAGATGGAGGTGTGATGGTCATATCATGAGGCATTTTCTGAGATGCAGATTTGCAGAACTGTTTCTTATGGTTTTAGATAACTATATAATACATCAACAATAAAACATGCAAACTCAATTATGCCATTGCATTTTAATGCAAGGTGATGAATTTACAATCACCATTCTTTTCCTGCAATCATACATACTACAGGGTGTCTTAGTAAGGGATCTATTTATTTCATCTTGAAGCTAAAGAGAGATTCACAGCTTAGAGAAGATCAAATAATTTATCTTCCTTTCTCAATGCAGACATACTGTAGGAGCTGGCTATCTAGGATGCTTACACAGAAGAAATTGCTGGTACCTATGATCTTTTAATAAGAAAAATCTCTTGGATACTGGAAATTTAGCAATGTGAGCAGTATTCATTGTAATCAATATTCAGAGTGGTCACTGAATCTGAAAGTGCTGTCTTTTACAGGACTTTCCAGTCCTATGTGGTATTTTTCTAGGTATTTACAGATGTTGTTACTAACTACATATTTCACAAATTAATACAAGGCACATATATAAGATTTTTAGCTTTTCAAAAATTAAATAACTCAATGAATATAGGGCAACCTAAGAAATAAATACCAATATGTAAGTAAACATAACTCAGAAAAATAAATGATCTTGAGCGTCATGAGAAAGCATGACTACGGTGTCCCCAAAAATCGATAAATAGTCCTGTTTTCCTAACCTATTAAATTAAAAAAAATGCTCCATAAAAAATACCTGCTCCATATTACATCCTCCATCTTATACTACCTTCTACTTCTACACTTGTAATTCCACAGATGGTCAACATCCCCTGCAAATTATAACTATATAATCTGAAGAAAATTTGTAAGATGCACATAAACAATTACAGTGGAAGGCTGATATAAAAAGCACAGTGGAACATTGTACAACTAGCATAATTATTTCCGTGATATTTCTTGTAAATCTAGACACTCATTTAGTGAAACAACTTTTTGCATAAAAAATTAATGTAAAATATAATAATGTGTTCTATGCCATAAAAATAAATTATGTACAAGGTTTATTCAAAGAAAATTATGAACATTGTTTAGGATCATAGGTCATGTTCATCTTTTCTTTTATCGCCGAATGAAGTAACTGGCAATGCAAACTTGATTTGTAAAGGCAAAAAAGAATTTTTAAAAATTGTTTGTTATTTTTACTATCAAGCTGTCTAGAAACATTTGGTTTTGGCAACGCTTCAACATTTTTTCAGGTTTTGAAAAAGTTTTCCGCATCTATCTTGATTGATGTGATGTAAACAGTTGCCACATCAAAGCAAATGCCAGATAGTACTTAATTTTGCCCCAAAAATATAACTACAGATATAATACAACAACGTCAGTTGTTCCTGAAATATTTTAACATATTGAGAAGTTAAGAATTAAAATTTAACATTTCAGAGACTTTGGATTAATAATTTGCGTTAACAACCCACTCCTAGTTGTGATCCATAACCTCTAGCAAGTGACGGCACTATTTATGGTACTGAACTATTACAGTCTCCAAGCTTGACCACCAAAACCTTTTATACATAATATTACAACAAGGCAATGAATATCTTGCAGTCATAAAAATGTACAATAAATTATTATAAATAATTTCCCACTCGTCATCCTCATACTTATGACATAAGAGTGCCCACACTGATTGATTTAGTATTCTTGAGTATAAATATGAAATATACTACAGCATCATTAATATTACACTTACACATTACATGCTAGCTCAAAAATTATATGAAGGCATCAAAACTAGCTGTAATGAAAAGTGGGAAACTGCAAGCCACTGCCTCAACATTTTCATTCCAATTTTCTGCATGCTCATATCTTTGAGTAGCTGTTTCACTTTTTTTAGACTAGAGAAATGAATCTCATTGTAGCTTTTGCCATAACTATAATAGTACAATGAGCAAGAAAATTTTAAATGCCTTAATAAAGCATTTTCTGAAATCTAAAATTCTTCAAGAACGTTTAGGTATTTTGATACCCATTATAGCTTTTCCATTCTACAAAGTGAACGACAAGTTGATTGGACTTATGTAATGGATGATTTCAATTAATGGATGAATTTATAAGAGAACTAAAATTAAAAATGGTCTCATGGCTTATTTTGAATTGCACATGCTAAATTTAACTAAATAAAATGACAGCTTATAGATTTGACAATATTATGTTCTAAATTTAGACAATGTGGCAAATATTTATTCTTTGAACAAAAGCTCAATGTTCCATTCATCACAAAATTGACAACTAAAACATACACAGACATTATTTTGCAGATATGCATGAGGAATGAAATTTTAGATACACACTTTTGATGTTCTCATCTGATGTCCCTGAATAACAACCAGTTTCTATATAACGTACAATCAAGGATTTCATATATCTCACAGTATAGCCTAAATGTCCAGGTACTACTCATCAACCATAGAATTTCAACAATAAGATAAGTTGTGGGAATCAAATGAATGAAATAGTGAAGAACAAATAATATGATTGAACTACAATTTAGCACCTTTCTATATTTTAACTCAAGAATTTTAGTGTGAAACTTAAGAAACTCATCAAGAAAAAAGTATGCAAATCAGAAACTTATTTTATAAGGTCTTAATCCAAATTAAAAAGCAAAACACCTGGGGTGGAGCAACAGCAGGTGGTGTACGGTACTCCCTTGACCCTTTGGTAAGACTTCCAACAGCACCAGCCCGAATAGACTGAGGTGGAGTGGGTGGTTTTGTGGTGGGAGCAGGACCTACTGAGGCACCCATGGCTGCCACTGCAGCAGGAGGTGGCCCAATTGATTGGATGCTTCCCTGACTGGAACCACGCTTAGCTCGTGGAGTCCCACCAGATGTGGCCTTCACACCATGCCCAATGTCATCCAATGCTGCAAGGAGTGTTTCAATTAATTCAACCATCAGATAAACTCTTCAATGCAGTAAATTTCCAAATTTCATGTAATATATGCACTGACCTTTCTTAATTTGGAAATTCTGAAAATCTTTCGGAGGACATTCCATACTTTGGATGCTCTCTAAGGTCAAAATTATCATTTTCAATACAATGTGTTCAACTTACCCAAGTCATTACCTCAAAGAACACTACATCGGATTCTTTAAAAACCTTGTGCCATATAATTATGCATAGCAAACAACCAAATTACTAATTAGCTTATGATCAGACAATTTTTTCTCCATTTTCAGCCAGAAATATTCGGGAATTAAAAACCAGCTTTCAAGATCCATGACCACTATCTTAGAAAATTTATACAGTTTCAAAGCAATGAACTTTGTCTGATGGAAAATTAGGTATTAATATGTTCACAATCCATTGGATTTAATCAGTTCATTCCAATGCTAATATTCAGCCTACTTCCTATATTTAACAGTTCTGAAATTAGCTCTTTTCCTTCCAAAATTAATGTTCATCAGGATTCCTTTAAATAATAATATGCAATATTATTGCATATATAATATTAGAAAAATTCCTATTCTATCGCTCAATTCTTTGTTTAGAT